>CM037853.1:90557799-90890397 GCA_021234595.1 Delia radicum
AATTAAATACAGAAATATTGAAATATATGAAGGGCACTATTCAACGAATATTTTCTCCAAAACTTTTCTAGTCGGTAAAAAAACATCTAACTAATTTTTTATAAACAAAAAATTTTGAGATAAATTGAGTTTAGCATAACTCTGTAAATTCAGAACTAATTCTGATTTTTTTTTTTAATTTAACTAATATTTTTTCAAAAGCTAATACGAGTTAAACTACCCAAGTAAAAAAAATATATTGTGAATTTTTGTTATATTCTTATCCGAAAAATTAAAACATATAATTGTAACATACAATTAGTCATTATTTTATACAATTAGATCCAATTTGATATATAGTTTGCTGCAATTCTATCCGAATTTTGTCTTCATCCAAATATATAAAATTATATATAATATGAAACATTATATTAATATCATTATAAATAACTGTATAAAGTAATATATAACAATATTAAAACTTTTTTACTTGGGTATAAAACTTACAGGATTGGTAACAAATATCCAAACTTTTTTTAACCAATAAAAAAAATAAATTTTTGGCCAGTTTTTAGATAAATTTAGTTTTGTATTCCCGATTAAAAAATGTCATAGAACTTTAAATAATGTTACCAAATTTAATATGGCCCCATTATTAGGTTAGGTTAGGTTAAGTTAAGAAGGGTTATGTGCCCAAGGGCATATCTCCACTCGGAGACCAATACGGTCCATTGTGAATCCCTTCCGTGAAAAGGTAAGAAAAAAATAGGAATAGACAGATAGATAGATAGATTGACAGATAGATAGAAAGAAAGATCCAGAAAAAACGGATAGATACTCCCCAGAACAAGCTCCTATCGTCCCCTTACTAGAAACAGCGGTCCTATTTCCCTGACAAATCTCATCAAATCTACTGGATTGCATCCAGCCACACACCCAAGTTCGTCGTGATATCTATCTCCAAGCCGTTTCTGTGTAAGACCCTGCAACCTCGGACAGTGGCGCATTATATGCTCAACTGTCTCCAGCTCCTCAACGTCCTTGCAAAACCTGCAAAAGTCCGGTATGTCCCTGTCCCATCTGCTTGTGAAAGCGCTGACAGAACAATGACCGGTCAGGAACCCCGTAAGGGTCCTGCGACCATCCCTGTCCAGTCCTAAAAGAACCTTGGTTTGCCCCTGCGTCCAATGCGGGCCACAACGCCCTAGACACCCTGCAATCCATTCTGTACCTCCATGACTGGTTAACGGTTTCGCTGAATCACTTCCGTATCACCTTAAAGTAGTAACTCGAACCATCACTCGCAAGTTTGTCCGCCATCTATATTATTTTAAGTATAAATATCCTATATGTAACTTGTAAATCTGGTAAAACTATGATACAAAAAAAATTTATTATAGTTTTCAATCTACAAACAAGTGTGTGATATTTATTTAACATTTCAGTTGAAATCAAGAAAATTTTAAATAAATTAAAGTTTTCTATTTTAAATGCAGAAAATTTGCAATTGATATTAAAAATTTGCATTTGCAATTAAAAAAAGTTATAAATTAGTAAACAAATTTCTTTTAAATTTTTAAGCGATAGTTCATAATCAAAATTTAATTTTTAGTGTTTACAAGTTCTAATACGATATTTTAAACTTATTAAGAAAACTTATTTAACAAATTGGGAAAAATAATTTGTTGTAGGCTGGTTCCTATCTGTATTTAATTTTTGTCTAAGAAAGTCGTCAGGGGACAATGTTCCTACACACTGGGAAAACGCTTAATCATATTTATGAAAAACTTCATAAGTATGATGAAAAACTTCACTGATTTTCGTCCAATGTAACCCCAGTCAAAATTTTTGAGTTTTTAGAAGCAGGATATAACAAATGCGCTGATGTAAGTGCTTACTATTACGTAAAACTGAGAAGCAGCAAAAGAAACGAATAATTTTCGTATAAAAACAAACAAACAAACATTTTGAGCTTACTGTATTCCCTAACCAGGATGCAGGTTGTAAGCAGCTTACCCTAATCCCTTATAAGGATGCAAGTTGTAATGCAGAAAGTTTCACATCATGGATTATAAACGATCTGTACCAATTTTCACGAGGGATTTCTGATTTTGTTTGGTATTTTCGAGTATGTAATAAAAAATAATTAGTCATTTAACTGTTTCTGAAGAGCTAGCATGCGGAGCGGTAAAAAAAAATAAAATGATTATATTATATGTCAAAATTTTTAACAAGAAAAAAATAATATCTGTAGAATTTTATTTTAAATTAATTATTACTTTTAATCGTAATAATCTAGACATGAAATATGATTTTCCTGAAAGCCATGAAATCACAGCTTATTGTAAGCGCTGAAATCCGCGCTTATTTTGCCCAAAAGTAATGCTTTCAAGTGGGAATTCGCCATATAAAAATCATAGCATATGTAAGCAGGTTTGTAAGGGATTCTTTTGGGCTTACTCACTTACAAACCTGCTTGCATGTAAGCAGCGTTTTTACTGGGACTCTTCATAAATATGATGAAGCTGTTTCATGACGGCTTATTCATATTTTTGTAATATTTCATAAATATGGTGAAGAAATAAATGTTATTAAATATTTCATAAACAGGATGCAGCAGTTTCATACATTTTTATGCAAGTTTTATAAATTTTTATAAAATATTTCATAATTATTATGAAACATTTCATAAATGTTCCATATTATATTTAAAAAATTAAACTTAAAATTAAGAACACATCAAATAATATTTAATTGATTTTTCAGAATTTCAAATAATATCTTGTAGTTTTTGAGCTTTAAAATCTCTAAATAGCATTTTATAAATTTCAAATAAAAACTAAAAGTTTCATATAAATAAAAAAAGTTTCAATAAGAAGTTTAAGTTTATATTCACAAAGTTTATTAAACTTTGTGATGAAATGATGGAGGTATATGAAACTTTTCATCATTTTTATGACAAACGACTTATGAAACCACACCATTAATATGAAGAAACTTTTTCTCTGAGTGTAGCTATATTTGTTAGGTTTTAACCAAACAAACTCAATGAGAATTTCTTGTTCTCGTCTAAAAGCATGATTTACGATTTGAAATATCAATGAAAAAACAAAAGCAACAAAAAATTATCGCACTTTGTTTTCAACACTCCAAAATTCGATATAAAACAAAATTCGGATATACACTAAAAGTTCTATAATTGTCACCTGAATAAAAAAAAAAAAAGATTTACAGAATTTTCAGACAATTAAAGCTTACAAGTAAAACATTTTTTTTCATATATTTTTTGTTTGTTTTAAGGTTGATTTTCATGCTATCCACCCCTGTCCACCTACTATTTCGCAGTTTTAATAATACGAAATGTTTTTTTTTTTTTTTTTAAAAGAGAAGCAACACTCAGGAAATTCGTCATATTAATAAATGTGTTGCTTTCTTTGGAAAGGGGATAGTGGAGCGATGAAAGGTGGTAAAAGATGGTGAAACATGGCAACACTGTAATTGCGCGAGTAGATAAGTCTTAGAACAGTTGTTGCTCGCCACCTGATGTAGAGTTGGCAAATTTATTGAATCTTTTTCGTTTCATAGCCCTGATTCATTATTTTACTTCGGTGGGGTTAAGTGCTATTTGAAGGTGGGCGCAGCGATACATATAAGTGATAGAAAAACTCATACATATTATTTTTCTAAATTGATGTTGTCGTCACCGGGAATCAAACCCGGGACCATCTGTGTAACAGTCCAACGCGCTAACCATTACACCACAACGCCCACAAATTGAATTGCCGCTTACTTTTTACAAAAGACTTATGGAAGTTTTAAAATTATTTGTTTTAACTTTTAAGGTAAGGTGATACTTAAAATACTACATGATACAATTTTTCAGACCTTTAAAGGGGTGATATTTTAATCAGGTGATAATTACCTATGGAACTTTAGTGTAATACGCAACATTGTTTTATATTTGAAATCGTGCTAACTAATATATACCATATATAGTTATTCTATATATGGCATCGTGCTAACTAATATATACCATATATAGTTATAAATATATGCCCCATCTACGGTAATATCAATCCATATTTATTACGATATTATATCAAAAATATTCGAAAAACCAAATTATATGTGATCATATGCGCCATCACATATAAAGCTATATAAAGCAATATGTTTTTATAATATATTACATTAAATGGGATATAATTGTATACGAGAGTTTTTACTCGGGTTACTATAAAAATTTTTAACTGATTCTGAATTTTTTTCAGAATTCTATTTTTCTTATATTCTCCATAAAAAAAGTATATTGATAAACATAGTCAAATTTCTAGCATTTGCCAAATTCCGTTAAATAATGCATTTATTGAATGTCTGGGGGTCTTAGTTGATTATCGTCTAAATTTTTATCAACATATAAATTGGTTGTGTTCTACTATAAACATTACGTCGATTATATTCTTTGAATCTTTATTTAGCGATTTATGTTAAAAAGCGCATTGCGCACCTATTATTGATGTCCAATATCTGGTAATGTGCTGAAGTTTTTACAGGTGTCAAGGGTAGGGTTATGCGTAGAATCTTAACCTTAAATAGCCTTTAATACCCTGATCATGTTTCAAATTATGCAGTAGTCTTTCTCGGATGTAATTTTAAAAGTTTGCGATGCGATTTTTATTACGTTTTTATAAAGTTTTTGGGTCTAAATGTGCGGAATATTTATTAATACCTTTTGTATTTTCAAGATTTTTAAGAAACCCTCAATAGATGTATCCTCTTCATAGTACATCAATTCTTCAACGTTAGCTTAAATTAGGCATTTTTTGCCATTATTACTTAGAAATTTTGACTTTTCTGTCAATGTATTTTAAAATAAACTTAAAGACTATTCCTACTGCAATAATGTTTAAACTTTTTTTTTATATATATTAGACATTTGAACGCAATTATATACTGGGATTCATTAGGAAAACACTTTAATAGCCCAAGCCCAAGGGCTGGCCTTGAAATTGTATAATAAAATAAAAACAAATAAACAAAAAATGAGCGCAACATTTTTCAATATTTAAACACGCCTGCTTCACCCATTTTTTAAAAAAAATTAAAAAAGTAATTTGAGTTTGCATTTTAACGTCTTTTTCAGACAATTGCAATTAATACTATAATTAATATGCAATTTTACTTAATTTATATCTCCCTCTGGGGAGAGATCGCGGAAACTCTTGTCTATGACGAGGGGCGAACTAAGGACCGTAACGGGTTACCTCACAGGACACTGTGGCCTTAGGTATCAATTGT
Organism: Delia radicum; assembly: GCA_021234595.1. Taxonomy (NCBI): domain Eukaryota; kingdom Metazoa; phylum Arthropoda; class Insecta; order Diptera; family Anthomyiidae; genus Delia; species Delia radicum. The sequence goes on from CM037853.1 coordinate 90,563,077, forward strand.
ACAAGATGGGACGATCCTATACGGATACGTGCAGGTTTTGTGAATTGGAACCCGAGACCTCTTAGCATGTTCTCTGCAAATGTCCGAGGCTCTCCGACAGGAGGGTGCGTTATTTTGGTGATCGAATAGTGACGCCATCGTACTTCTGGAACTGTTCACCTGGTAGGATAATTGGCTTCGTAGGGAGCCTGAACCTATAGGGTGTATTCGCTGGCAGCACAAAATACCAGTTTCTGGTCGCGGTGCATAGTGCCACTATAATCTAATCTAATCTACTTAGAAGAATGAGTTAGAAGAATGAGTGTATTTTCTAAAAATCATAACTACATTGTAAACTTGCAATTTTCTGAATCAGACTACGCAGTTTCTGGTATTGAACCTTCGACAGTGACCCTGTTTTTTTTTTTTTTTTGAATAATGTAATATTTGTTATGTATTTATTTGTTCGATTGCGTCTATATGAAATTTTTTGTGCAATCACTGACCGTGGTATAGATAAACTGATTTCTAATGCCACATGCACTCGCACTACACGTTAGACAGAGCGCTTTAGCCCTCTGATCTATCGTCAGGTCGAGTTTTGTTGTGATTAAAACTAGTTTTATTCAATACTCGGTGTTTTTGTTCTTGCATACATAATCTCAGAAGTACAACTCCAACAACACAACAGTCCTATTTTAGAAACGTACCTCACTCTAATGTCCACTGTTTTCCCATATGTTGTAACATGATATATTCTTTGTATATTCGATAGATGGCGCTTACGTAGTTAGGGAAAAATTGCCAGAGAGCAAAGTTTGATTTTTGTTTGAGTTTGAATTTAACGTCTTTTTCACACAATTGCAATTAATACTATAATTAATATGCAATTTTATTTAATTTTAATTGTGAAAGGCGCGGTAGAGAAGAATGAGTGTATTTTCTAAAAATCATAAATTTTCAATTTTCTGAATCAGACTGCGCAGTTTCTGGTATTGAACCTTCGTCCATTTTTTTTTTGTCTCGTATAGGAGAACAAATACCTTCGGTTTGGCGTTGCTGAAATGTACTTTTTCTTGTAGCGTGGCAGTTGGCTTGTAAATCGCCACATTTGGAAAGCTTAATTATAAATCTTTCTGAATCTGTATAAAAATATCCAAATAATGCCTTTTAAGTACCCTCAAATTAATTTTTGTTTAAATTTACCCAACTTATAGTAGGAAACTGCACTCCTACTATAAATTGGGTAAATTTACTCTATTTGTTTAATAAAAGAAATTACGCACATTATTTGTAAATAAGTACACATAAAACGAGTAAAATTACATGAAAAGTGCATATAAAATTAAATAAAATACTAAAATCATGTGGATGTTTACTAAATTTGTGGGTTAAAAAACATGCTTTATGTGTAAAAATAGGCACAAAATGCCTGAAAATGCTTTTAAAAATGTGTAAAAAATGCAAAAAAATTAATTGCTTGCAAAAAAAAATATTAAAATTACTTCTCAAAAATAAAAAAATCTTTTTTTAAATGAAATATCTTAATTACTTTTTTGTTCCGAATAGTTGGAATAAATTTGTTCTTTCTTTTCGATCTGGTAAAAGATTCAAAACCAAAAAAATTTGCTCTGTTAGTGTTGTATTGGCTCGAAATCTTTGGAACAACTGCTGCACTTGATGTTGGTTTTGTCTGCATGCAATTTCTAACCAAACTCTTTTTTTAAATGACATTTCATGACAACGACATTACAATTTTATAATGATTTTCTCCACGAAATTTTTATTCCAGTAGTAATAGTTCCAATAAATTTTTTTAAGTAAATGTCAATAGAAGAAATTAATGTGTTGGTGCCGGTTTTTAGGTCGTTTTAAGATGCTTGAAATGACACGTCTTTCATATGAATACCAATAGTATTTTCCAATTTAGCAACTCTTATGAATAGTGCAAGCATTTTGTCTAAGTCGCCGGATTAAATTCTCATTTTCATATTACCGTTACAATTAATCGGAATAAAATTATATTTTAATAATTTTTTATTTCTTATATTTTATTTTCACAATTGTAAGTGTCATTAATTGTTTTTACTATTGTAAGTTAGTAAATTTACAAACAATAAGAGTATAAAAATTATTTTATTAACAAACTACAAATTTTTAGCACATAATGTTCAAGTATAGACAAATAATGCCTGTTTTTACATTATGTGTGTGTTATTCAAAGTGTTTACAAAATAATTTTACGCATTTGGTGTTCAGTTTTACTCACTATGCGTTATATTACACAAAAATTTACCCAATTTAAAGTAGTAAATTTACAATAATTTTTTAGAGTGTATACTTTTATTTTTTTTTTGATTTTTTAAGTATATTTTCCAATTTTATAAGATATTTCATGGTGTAATCCATATAAATTATTTAAAATATTTTTTTTCTAGTTTTCCATTGGTCCCTCAATGCCAGTTCGTCTTGATGATCCCATATCATGGCGTTCTATGGTGTGTTCATACTCTTTGCAAGGTGGCCAGTACACTTTACCAACTGAGCCATTATATCCTTGGGATAAATGGGAGAATACATTTGCCAGATCTCTTCAACAAATGAAATCCAAATTTGAAAAATTTGGTGAATACGAACAAGATGAATCACGTGAATTCGTCTATATGGTATTGGAGAACTATATGAGCCGTAATAATGCCAACGGACATCAATGTTTATTAAGAGCCATTTGTGAAAATGCCCAGGTACATCATCATATGGAAGTATTTGCCAAAGTTTTAAATATAATATTAACGTAAGTACACAGGTAAAACATAAAATTGAATAATTTAATAATGCGAAGAGTGGAAAATAATTAATAATAATTGTTTTACATTTTTTTCCCCTCATAGACCTGGTAAAGAAAATTTGGATAATTCATATAGAATGGCATTACATGCTGGTCGTTATGGTGCTGATTGTATAAAATTATATTCATTATGTCCCAAGGGCACCAGTCTATTGGATCAATATATTGATGAACTTTAATATTAAAGTGTGATAATGGCAAATAGTAAAAATAAATAGTAAATGTACAAGACAATCTCAACAAAATCTTATAAATTCTTAAAATGTTTGTTTGTATTTTGTAGGTATTTTCATAAACCAACAACTATTAACTGCGATTTTCCTTTTTTTTTCCTTAGCAGCAAATTCCTGCACAACATTTTCTCAAATTAACACTAAATGGAGCATAATTTATAGTTAAAAAGTTCTTATTGAAGAATTATTTTTCCAATTAGCCACACTCATCGCTGTGTCGACCGTGGCTCAACTCGCTAAGAGGTGATGCTACGAGTCATCATAGCCTGATGCATGGCTGTGGGTTTGAAACTCACTACGACACAAGGTAAAACATTTTTCATATAGAGCAATTTAACAATATAAAATACTTTGTTTAATTGTTACATAAAATAACAACTGACGAGTCCGTGGATGAGACGAAACTGCGGCATGTCCGTTAAATTTTTAAATAAATATAGTTTTTTCTTCTTCTTCTTGTAAAATTAACTCTTAACAATTTTTGGTTTATACATAACTTATTCTAATTTGTGTTTTAATCATAAAAACAATTAATAAAAAAGTTTCAATTACGATGTTAATTAGACCAATAACTCTTTCTTTAGATTTTGCATCTATTAAAAAAATGTTTGTATCAATAATGGAAAATTATACACTAGGGTGGGTCAAATTGTTCGGGTAAGAAAAAAAAAACGTAAAATTCTGAGAAAATTACACTAATAAACTACACTGATAGAATTTTCCTTCACAGTATTAATAAAACGATTTCATTAAAATCGATTCATTGGTTTAATGAAAAATTTTTTTAACTGAATGAAAATTCATTACTAGTAGATCCTACTAGTAGATAGTATTTTATTTTGCATTTTTTAAACATTTTACATATCATTACTAAGTATAGGATACATTTAAGTTTGAATACAAAATAAAAATTAACATTAATTAATGACAATGACAATTATGTCGTCTGTCATATATAATAATTAAAAATTATATAAATTCATTTAGTATATACTTAATATATAAAATAAAATATATATAAAATATACTTAATGAAATACCTTTGTAGTTTATCTACTTCCTCAAACTGCCTATATCCCAAAACTTGGGCCCCATACGACTGTACAGATCTGCATACAGATTGTAATAGACGCCATTTTGATTAATACTGCTTTTAGCTAGAATGTTACGTTTACTAACATGTTTTGCGAATGAAAGTTGCGGGGTTAGGACTACTCCCAGGTAGCAATATTCATTTACTATTTTGACTTGTTGCCCTTTGTAAACAAAACTTTCTTGTCTTGAGAGCCGACCACCTTGCCTGAATACCATCATATCTGATTTAGCTAGATTTACTTCCATATTCCACATATCGCAATATTTTTCTAAGTTTTCTATCATTCTTTTCATAACATTCAAATTATCTGCCAACAGCACGATATCATCCGCGTATAGGAGTAACCTCACATTCAATTCGCCAACCACCAGGCCTCCTTCCAACATATCATGCAGATAATTGAGATACAAAGTGAACAACAAAGGTGACAAAAGGCAGCCTTGTCTTACACCAGAATACGTATTAAAATGTTTCGAAACTTCCTTTCCAGTCCAAACTGCAGATTTTGTGTTTTCATAAATATTTGCAATTAAATTCACAATTTTTGTGGATAACCCAATACTGTGTAATTTGTATATTAATAAAGCTCTTGGTATTTTGTCAAAAGCCGCCTTGAAATCCACAAAAAAGGCGTATACTTTCCGCTTTTCATGCAATTTTTCATTAATATTGGCATTTTTTATTAACATTTTTTATGATTTTTTCATAATTTCATAAAAAAATTCATTAAATCAATGAAAAATTTTCAATTTTTTTTCAATAAAAATTTTGACTTGTAATAAGAAAAAAAAATTTTTTTTGTACTATCATTTTGAAATAAAAAAACTGAAAAATTTCTTTTAAACAGAATTAATTAAAACTTGATAGAAATAAATATTTTTTTTTTTTTAAATTTGCCTAGAGCTAACAGTTTTTGACGAATTTGAATAGTTGGGCACTAAATTCCAGGTAACGGATTCTCTAAGAAAAACGATATAGTTTTGTTCAAAACGAGACCTAAATTGTTATCGTTATGACGATGTTGCACAAAAACGTTATGCTAAACGATAATAAATTTTGGTTTTTTAACAACATTGTTAACAATATTTAACATTTTTATCTGATATAGCCGTAATTTAACTACAAAAAGTGAACTATAATAGTCGATCGTTCTGCAGAATTCCAAGCCAGATCGATAAAAATGACATATTTTGTACCGACATAAAAGAAAATATGTCATCTTTTAACACAATTTATAATTTTTTTAGTTCAGCTTTTAATATTTTAATGCCTGTTAATTATATTTAAACGATTTTTTCAATCATTAAAGTTCTTAATATACATAATTTAAAAAAAAGTACAATACTTAAAATATTTCTTTTTTATGGATAAAAAAATTTTATTTTCAAAATTTGTAATTTTCGATCTGAAATCTAATTATATACTTTTCAAATTTTATCTTTTTTGAATTCGTCAAAAATTATGAACTTTAGCAACGATTAGGCTAGGATAAATGAAAAAAATTTCATATACTTCATGAAATTTTCATTGGGTCAATGAAACCATTCATTAAAATTGATTTAATGTAACACATTTCATTGACTCAATGAAACGTTTCTTTGGGGACTTTTTTATGAAAAATTCATTGGATTATCGAAGGAATTCATTAATACTACGCACAAATTTCTAGTCGTGTAAAACTAAACAATTGCTACCGTCAAGACACTTAAAAATTTCAGTGTTTTATTTAACGGTTTGATTTGAAGATGCTTTTAAAAACTTTTGACACAAATTCCAGTTAATAGTGCTATAAATTTAATTGCGCTTGGTATTTATATTCTCCTAGTGAATGCGGAGTTTACATAATTTTTCTTTTTTGAAAATTCGTTATAGAAATGTGTAAGAAATATACAATGTTTAAGTTATCATAAGATTTGAACGTGGCAATAGATAATTAATAAATTGGTATCATTTTAAAGATCAAATTCTCTTTTTAAACAGTGTTGCACAAAAATTGTGTTTTTCGCGAAAAGAATAACGAAATTGTAAAAATGTTCTTAATATGCTAATATCTCAAAAAACCCATAATTATTTTTAACAAATTGATTTTGCAATTAAATCAAAGTATCACTTACAATATATAAACATTTCCAGCTAAAAATTAGTGGCGATCAAAAATAAATGGAATTTTTCCGAAAGTACACTCAGGGAAAAAGCTTCATTATATTTATTATATTTCATTAGATTTTCGGTCAATGTTCATAAACATAGAGAAGCTGTTTCATATAAGGGTAAATTGATGACAGGCTTCTTCATTTTTATGAAATGTTTCATGCAGAAGTATCATAACTTTTTATAAAATGCTTCATAAATGTTATTAACAGGGACAGGAACTTCAAAAATAAAGCAAATGAAACATATTAGCTAGGTTGATACTAGTATTTCATTCTGGCTAAAGATCTTATCAGAACCCGAAGTTTTAGAAGAGCTAAAGCCTCCAGAATAGGCAGAGCTTAAACAGAAGACCTATTAATCATCACTTTTGCTCTATTCTTGTCTTTTTAGGAATCAAGCACGTGACGTTACTAAACTTTGCAGACCAAAAATGTTCTATTTATATAAACATTTTTTTAGATTTTACTCTGGCTCAAGTAATATTTTGTACAGTTTTATTATTTTTTTGTTTTTATATACATCGAGATTATTTTCATGTTATTTTTAATTTATAACGAGCTTTCAACCTCCGTATATTTCCAAATATAAAGCAAATCATACATAATGGCTAGGTTGATAATAGTATTTCGGTCTGGCTATGTACTTATTATTATTTTTAAATGTTAATTTTTTTCGCAATTTTCTTCTAAAAGTCTTAAGTGGGATTTTGATTGTTTCGAAGAAATTTAACGAAACCCTTGAGAAGAAAAGCACTTTAAATTAACTATATTTAATGTTTTAAATTTAAAATTTAATTTGCATTGTTTAATATATTCTCTGCATATGCTATTGAAAGCACTTTTAATAGCATAAAATAAAACTTAAAGTGACCTATTTACGAAAAGCTAAGAAAATTGCAATAAAAATATGCATTTTAATCAAACAGTGCAATAAAAATATTTTGTATTTAATGCAAAATAAGTAAAAATATGCTTTAAAAAGCATAATATGCATTAATAACAAAATATGCACTAACAACTGGATGCCATTTTAACACAAATTCTACAATTCGCAAAGATATTTTGTTTACCCTGTTCTCAGACTTAAGGGAAAAAATATGCATTTGCATGTTTTTTCTGGTTATTACATATATCATAAAAAAAATTAAGTAGTTTCATACATTTTTATGAAAGTTTTATAAATTTTTATGCAATGTTTCACTAATATTATTGAAAGTTTCATAAGCGTTTCATATTATATTTAAAAAAAAAATATATTTAAAATTAGGAATACATCAAATACTATTTAATTGATGTTTCAAAATTTCAAATAATTTCTCGTAGTTTTTAAGTTTTAAAAATTTCAAATAATAAATAAAAAGTTCAAAAAGAAATAAAAATATGAAAAAAAGTTAAAGTTTTATTTTCTTTCACAAAGTTAATTCCTAATCTGCGGAAAATTAAGTGTCGATTGATCTAAATTGACAATTCTGTGAGACATGATTGGGGGCAGGTCACAAAACTGGTGAAACCAAAACTGTGGTTTACCAAAAAGTATTAATTTGGGTGAAATGACCTATCACGTGACCAATCACAACGACTGGTTGGTACCAGATAATCTTGTAACTGGAAAAAAAGTAACATAACCTCAAAGTATACTGAAGCAACTAGGGCCGTTGCAGTTGAAGTTGTTGCTGGTCATTCAAAACCGTAGGCAGGGAATAAAAACATGGAAATTAGAAAATTAGTGCCAAAGGAGTCAGTCAGTTGCTACGGACATGATACTGAAGAAATTTTTTCTGTACCGACTTTGTGACAGTAGAAATGAATACGTAACACTGCACTGGTTCAAAAGAACTGAATACGGAACTGTTTAAATAGTATTGTCAGATATGGCGATTTCTCATCAAACCTGTCAATTTTAAAACTCGTTTGGCGAATTAATTTTTGAAATGTTTTCTAGTTAATCGCGATTTTACACATAAAACATCGCTACCAAAAAACTAAAAATATATTAGCAGAATATGATTTTTTGTACAACGAAATCAAAAACTTGAAACATTTTACAAGAATATAAATTAAAATACCGTGGCTCAACTGGTTAAGAGGTGAGATTACGATGCATAGCTTTGATGCTAAGACTGTGAGTTCAAATCACAGTACGACACCAAAAAATAAAAAGTTTTTCATATAGAGCAAAATTAACAATATAAAATACTTTGTTCAATTGACACATAAATTAACCACTGACGAGTCCCAGGAGGGGGACGAAACTGCGGCAGTCTGGTGTATCCCTTGTGTCCGTAAAATTTTTCAATAAAAATGTTTTCTTCTTCTTCTTCCTGTAAAGAGACTAACTAAAGAAATATTCTACAGTAATTAATATAAAAAATTAATTACGATTGTCATTGTCTGACGGTTGCAAAACACTTTCTAACATAAAATACAAAATGTTCGCATATTGGTTTCGAAATATCTTGTGAAGACATTTTACATGTTTTCTTGTTAACGATTTTTTATGTGTAAGTAATCGGCAATTTGGGAGATTTTTTGGATATTTAAACAGCTAAACTTTTGTGTAATTGTTTGTATAGTTTATATACTTTTCCAAATTTAAATTGTTATAATAAATTTAATGTTATGATTTTTTGTGTATAGAAAAAAAAAATAAACTTGTTTTAAAATCGATTTTTGTTTTGCTTTTTTGAAGGTTTTTGAACAGATGCTATGACACACTGTATTGGGTGAGTGACTGGTTCTGGGCGGGCAATTTAGCACCATTTACATAATATGAGACACGGTGAAAAAGAAATAACAGGTTACTTGCTAATTCCTTTTCGCATGCCCGGCGACATGTTCTCCTTAGACCAGTGCAGTTGCACTTTACAAAACTATTTCATTGAAACTACACCCGTAACAGAGCACATTGCGCTTAATATGTGACTAGTATTCCGTCAACAATTTTTCTCCAGTTCTACGATACTTACGTGTACGTTTATGTCACGTGATAATTATATTCCCACTGGTTGCATATCACATGAATACTAAAATGTGCCTACTTTAGCACTACCTACTTCTAACTTGTCCTGTAGCTTATTCATTTCAGTCGGTACGGTGATAGGTTACCTTCGTCAATTTATTCGCTACGTCACAAGGTGCTCTAAAGGTAGCAATTGACACCTCCTATAACAAGCCCATGTTAAAAGTACCGGTCACTTTCATATAGCAGAACCGAAACTAGGACAGGTTAAAGTGACCATACACTCAAAAAAAAAATAGTTAGTAAAGTCAGCAAAATTTTAGTCATTAAGATGCTTGCAAAAAAGTAGCTAGTGTCAGCAAAATCTTTTGCTGAAAATCAGCGAGCAGATTTTTAGCAACAAAATTAGTAGATTCAGCAAAAGTTTTGCTAACACTTAGTGTATTAGAAATTAAAATTCCCTCGCTAAAAATTAATAAAATTTTTGCTGAATATTAGTAGACTGAAAAAAAACTCAAAAAATTTGTAGAAAAATTATGCTTTAGTTGATTTATTTGCTGAAAATCTTAAAAACATATTTTTGTGATTCTTTTTTTCGTTAAAAAATATAAAAATGTTCATACTCCCGAATTGAAGACATGAATTAATGTAATATCTAAAAAAATAGAAATAATTATATATAACATAAACAAAATTACGTTTCAACTGCTTACATCAATGGTTGTCTAAATGATGATTTATTTTAAAGGAACGCAAACGCTGCAGATAATTATAGAAACGAAACGAAAAAATAACAAAATATAACATATACATACAGTGAACTCTCAAAAACGTGAACTAATTTTTGCAAGGGGTGTTCGCGTTTCTGATTTTACTACAGAATTGATCCATTTAGAATAAATTCTATTCCAAGTACTTCAGAACCAATCATTATGTTGATTATTTAACAAAAAAATAAAATATGCAAAGATTTTGAATATTTTTCTCCTGAAAAATTCTGAAATTCAAACATACATTTTTAGAAAAATTTTTTAAATATTCGGGCACTTGACTATAGAAAAATATAAACACTTTAAGAAATTTTTCGTATTAGAAAACTTTCTAATTCTGGGACTTTTTAAATAGACCAAATTCAGAATCTAAGATAATTTTTGCATACCCAAATTATTGATTTTAATACGTTTTTGATATTTAACAGCTCTTAATTTCTAATACATTTACTATAAAAATAACTGCTAATTCCATTTAAATTTAATTCCATACGTTTTAAAACTATTTTTATATAAAAAAATTCTTAAATTCGGAGATACCGGAAAAGATTTAATGAGTTTTTTTGTTCACGCTAGAAAATGTGTTTACTATAAGAACGTGGTGAAATTATTATTTGGTAATTACCGAAATGACTAAAATATTAAAGAAATAGAAACATTTCTTATAAAAAAAAATGTGTTCACGTTTTAGAGCTATTAAACTTTGTTTACGTTTTTGAATAGTCAATGTAAATAAAGTGTTCATGTTTCTGGGACGCTCATGTTACTGGATGTTCACGTTTCTGCGAGTCCACTGTACAACCCTTTTTTTTTGCAACAAGAAAAACGAAACATTGAAATCTAACTAAGATGTGTGTCTTTGTCTTTCGCTTTAGTCTGTCTACCTGCTGTATATTTGTTTGCAATTTGACCACACTAGATTAATAATCTCTAAAAACATTTGGTTTACAAATACACATTTAATCTTTATTAAATTAAAATATTTTATTTTGTCTTTTATTTAATAAATATACAATCACTTACACAAGCCTGCGACAACGCAAAATTTAATTTGTTTCAATCCACAATTTTGTTTTATGTCTGAAAAACAGATACAAAAATCGTCCATGTTTGATATTTGTATATGTCTTACTAGAGTTGTACTTTTTAGTATCATTTTCCTAGTCAATACTACATCTTGACATGCTGCGACATCTAATTTATTCATTAATTTGCTAATCAGCACTATTTTTTTAGCAAAATAAATTAGTAAAACATTAGTATAATATTAGTAAAACATTAGTTCAAAACAGTTAAGTGCTGAATAAGTATAACTAAAATTTTAGCTGAAAACATAATTTTAGCAAAATATTTGCTGAAAAATAATAATGATTTACAAGACGATTAACTAACTTTTCTACTAACTTATTTTTTTGAGTGTATAAATCACTGGTTCATTTCCCGCAAGTTAGTTAAACTTTTTAACGCACAAAGTTCTAGCCACAAACTCAAATGTGATTTTTTATTACACTGTCACATTAGAAGGTTAAATCAGTAAACGAATTGTCTAAGTATGAACAAAGTTTCTGTCATAAGGTTTAATACATGGATTTAGTGATTTTTTCTGGTTTTTCTTCTTCGAGTTATTCGTGTAAAAACTTTGTCTATACATTGGCTGATGTCAGTCTCATGTACGCGCGTACAAATCTATTTAAAATCTATTTAATAGTAGAGCAGGATAAACTTCATTCACAGTTTTCAATACCATTGCCATGGACGAACTTTGACTGTTGTGGCATTTTGAGATTATGTACGTACAAAAAAAAAAGAACTTGTTGGGTAATCATTTAGTATTCTGTTAACATGCTTCGCTATTTATATGAATAATCTACAGTGGAATTTAAAAAAAAAAATATTTTGTGAACTTCAAAAATGATAGGGATAAAATTATATTGCAGTTATATATTTTGTGTTAATATTGGATTTCAAAAATATTTCAATGATATTTTTTTTGGCATATAATTTTCTTTATTTAAAAGGGATCTACGACATGCCCTGCGGTTAGTTATTTGACATGTCAAATGAAGTAAATTTTGTTGTTCCATGACAACAATATTTAAAAGCGACAGGTCTCTAAAAACATACTAAATGAACATTGTTAGTTCTATTTAATTTATCAAGACACCAAATTTTTAATTTTCTATTGATGCGTTCAAAAGTTATGATAATACAAACATCATATATAGAAATACTTAAACTACATATTTACTAGGAGAACATCAATTTTATATTCAGTGCAATTTAAAAGACCGTTATCTGAAAGGAGTGTCGAACGTTTTTACAAGTTCCCTTAAGTTCTATTTTAACCCTATAGACTCATTCCATATAAAGCCATACAAAAATATCCAATTTTCGACCTCCACCCCCCTCAATTTTCAGGGATACAAAATTATGGATAGAAATCTGAAAAAAAATTACTAAATATTAGAATTCGTTGCAAATCGTAGGACAAACTGCTCTCAACTTTGGATACTGGGTGTTCTCCATTTTGGAACCTATCAAAAACATTAAGGAAAAAGAGCAAGATCATTCCAATTCTAAAACAAAATACTTCTTGCTTCACAACAAATGTGGAAAAGTGTGAAATTCTTGTTTAAACATTTGCTTCAAACCATACAGTCTCAAATAATCTCGGAGATCCAGAAACAAAATCTCTAGTTAATAATACTCTTCTATCTTCTCAATCTTCATCTAGGGTTCTGTAAAACTATACGCCAACAAATACTTCTAAAATTTCTTGCATTATTAAAAAGTTAAAACTCAAGAAGTCACCTGGTCTTGATAACATTATTACTAGATGTTTGAAAGCCCTTCCCAAAAAAGGAATAAAATACCTCACCATAATAGTAGATTCATGTATAAGACTCTGTTATTTTCCTAAAGAGTTTAAAGAATCTAAAGTTATTCCAATTATGAAACCAAACAGACCAGCAGATTGTCCTTCTTCATATCGACCTATTAGCCTTTTGTCATCCATCAGCAAAATTCTCAAAAAAGTTATCAAGGAAAGACTAATCGATTTTATTGAAACGAATAATATACTTCCGCCACATCAATTTAGCTTCCGTAATCCACACAATACAGTTCCACCTTTAATGAGAATTAGGAATCTAGTCAATTCCAATTTTGCTAACCAAAAATCTACTGAAATGGTTCTCCTCGATGTTAAAACTGCTTTCGATTCAGTGTGGCACACTGGATTAATCTTTAAAATTATTCTGTTAAATTTTCCTTTATACCTGATTAAAATTATACACGCTTTTTACTCTTTTCGTACTTTTAAAGTTTATATTGGCTCGCACTGTTCCGCAATCTTAAGTGTTCCAGATGGTTGCCCTCCCACAATAACAAAAAAAGTAAACAAAAATGCAATAAAAGTGTAGTCTATTAAAAAACGACTATTTACAAGGTACAAAGTGATCTTTGTAAGCTATATCGGATGCCTAGACACATTCAGATTGTACACTGATAGAAATTTGTGCGTAGTATTAATGAATTCCTTCATTAATCCAATGAATTTTTTCATAAAAAAGTCCCCAAAGAAACGTTTCATTGAGTCAATGAAAGGTGTTTCATTAAATCATGTGGTCGTTGTAATAATGGTGTAATAGTTAGCGCGTTGGACTGTTAGACAGATGGTCCCGGGTTCGATTCCCGGTGACGACAACATCAATTTAGAAAAATAATATGTATGAGTTTTCTATCACTTATATGTACCGCTGCGCCCATCTTCGGTGTTTCCATAGCACTTAACCCTACCGAAGTAAAATAATGAATCAGGGCTATGAAACAAAAAGCTCCAATAAATTCGTCAACTCCCATCAGGTGGCGAGCAACAACTGTTCTAAGACTTATCTACTCGCGCATTTACAGTGTTGCCATGTTTGAAGCACTTCATCTTTCACCACCTTTCATCTCTCCACTATCCCCTTTCCAAAGAAAGCAACACATTAATTAATAGGAAGAATTTCCTGAGTTGCTTCTCTTTAAAAAAAAAAAAAAAATTTTTTTTCTTATTTCAAGTCAAAATTTTTATTCAAAAAAATTTGAAAATTTTTCATTGATTTAATGAATTTTTTTTATGAAATTATGCAAAAATCCTAAAAAATGTTAATGAAAAAAACACCAATATTAATGATTTTTCATTCAGTTAATGAAGTTTTTCATTAAACCAATGAATCGATTTTAATGAAATCGTTTCATTAATACTATGAAGGAAAATTCTATCAGTGTATTGATATGTTCACAAAAGTTGTTCAGATTTACAATGGCTACAATTTTGTCATATATTGTTAGTGAAAAAATATGAGTCCCTGTAAGTTATGCAGAAAAAAGCAAAAAAAAAAAATAACTTTCTCCTATATTTTTTCAAAAAAGTGCAGGAAAAATGATTTTATGCACAAAAATGTTTATAAAATTTGTTCAGTAGACTCTTTCCTACATTATTGCCAAATATAGCTAAGCAATATCAACAAGTCTGAATTACCTGTAGGCCAAAAACTGGTTAAACCGAATACAGGGTTTCCAAAAGCCTTCATTTGTTGCACTGTGTAATCAAAAGCCCATATTTGCAATTAGTAACACAATAACTATAGTCGTTTAGCCAAAGCAACGGCTATGTTCTTACGGAATCGGAATCGACACACAAAACAGACATCCGGAACGGCACGTTACTGAAACGTCAGGGAACGCAAATACTAATGGAGCCTTTAACCTCCTTCCACTTGCGCGCGGCGGCCTAAACGCTGATTTGCCTACAGAGCCAAAATATATTATATAAAATCTGAATTCACCCTTCGATTCTACTCCAAAAATTATTTTCAAAAAATTTTGTTCCCCGTTTTTAAGGTGCACCATTCGGGAAATAGAATAAAACACTTATAAATTATTTTTTTTATTACACACAATCAAAAAATTCTTGTCTGAGAAAAATGGTGAAAACCTTTTCGCTTTATGGTAACCCAAGTAAAAGTTATTAAGTTTTTAAAATTTTGTCTTTACGAAAATGCAGTATTTTATTGATTAGCAACTATTGAAGAGGCCGCGATATATCGAAAATGTTTGCGGAATTTTTCTTAGCGCAAAATACTTTTTCATTGTGTGTGGTAAAAAAATATTTTTATTGTGTTTTTCAAAATTAATTAATTAATAACTTTTTAGCGGTTCGCGATATTTCAAAAATTTTTGTACCATTATTCTCAGTTGGTAATACATTTTTATTGTGTGTGCGTTGAAATGGTAGAATAAAACAGAACATTTATTTTATACAATTTATTTATTAAAAGTGAAAATTTTCTTTTCGATTGAAATTGAAAATTATAAATTCACAAAGCAAAGTTTCATAAATAATTCAAAACAAAGTGTTATTGAACTTAGTACAATTAATAAATTAATTTACAAAATAATTAATTAACAGTGTGATTAAACAATTTATTTTTAAAAGTTTTTGAAAAACTAAACGGTGTACTTTAAAAAAAGGGAAACAACTTTTTAAAATAATTTTTGGCGTACAATCGAATGTCAGTTTCAAATTTTGTCTGTACTAAAAGGGACCCTAAAGTAAAGTTTTTTGGCACTCACGTCAATGGAAGGAGTTAAAATTAAAAAAAAAAAATAATAACGCCATATTGATATTGATGAAAAAACCGTAAAAAAGTGATGATATCCTAAAATCAAATTTTTGCGACGAACTCTAGTATAATAGAAAAAATATTTACATATAAAAAAAAGTTTATTGAAAAAAAAAATAAAAGTAAAAGTTTCACAAAAGGAAATTGTTTAGCGGCTTAGGTTACTAGAGTCCTTAATACTTCCTTAAATCATGGGTTTACTGGTACACCAAAATAACTTACTTCTTGATGGAAAATGCATTATTTCCAAAATGCATGGTTCAAACCGCTATATATCAAATACCTAGTTTTTTCAAAATTTTTAAAAAAATATATGTTAATTATAAAATATTATTTTATACCGTTGCCAATACCCTATGTGGTGGCTCTCCTGCATGTTCCTAATTTATCAGGTTTTTCGTTAAATTTTTTTAACATTTTTATTCATAACTCATGATACCGTAAGTGTTCCGTATAAGGATTTGAAAGTAATTTATAATTAACATCTGAATGCCTCGCTCGAACAAGGCTATATAATCCAAAATCCAAAGAGTTCATGAGAGGTAAAAACATGGGAAAAGGCAAAAAAAATTGTGTTCCTAAATTGAGAAATTTTTGTTGGGTATACTACAAATGTAGGCCACGTGTACCTGTGCACAAAATTTTATTTAAAAATATTATGTAGAAAGGGCTTATGTATGTCATTTTTCGGATCAAATGAATTTGATGTTTAGTTATATATGATACTATATTTAATCATATATGATTATATCGGAACTTTTTTCGTAGGTGAAAAAATGTTGTTTATGGATAAATATTTGTTGGACCGAACGGACGCGATTTTGAAATTAAAATTTAAGTAAAAGTTCAAAGTTAAGCAACGAATTAACATTTTGGCTGCCGAAATTTTGGCAAGATCGGTAAATGTTTGGAAGTCAGATTGCTTCATAGTTTTCGTGCTGTTACTTAAATTTGACATTCATAATCTCTCTCTAACAAAAACAAAATGTTCTCAAAATTTATAGAAGCAACACATTGAATCCAGTTTTAATGTTCACAATTATGTTTTAAATTGACTAGGGTACACTCAGGGAAAATAGTTCCACCATATTG
The DNA here is from genome assembly GCA_021234595.1 of Delia radicum. NCBI lineage: Eukaryota > Metazoa > Arthropoda > Insecta > Diptera > Anthomyiidae > Delia > Delia radicum. The sequence goes on from CM037853.1 coordinate 90,579,876, forward strand.
ATGAAATTGTTTCGTAAATCATCTGTCATCAATTATTCATCATATTTGTGAAGTTTTCATTATTATGATGAAGAGTTTCATAAAAATTCATGACACATATTTTATAGACCTTTATCATTTTATAAAAAAGTTTCATAAACATTGTGAAAATAAATTTTTCCTTTTTATTGGAATTTAAAAAACATACAGTTTAAATTTTAATTTTGATTTGAAATATAGAAATTATCATTTGCAATTCAATTTTTTAAAAACTCAAAATCTAAGAGAAAAATTCTGAAATATCAATTAAATAAATATTATTTTAATTTAATTTAATTTAATTTTAATTAGAATTAATATAATATGAATGTTTTTTAATGTTTTTTAAATAAAAAATTATATTTTTTAATTTCATAACTTTTTAATCCAGCTGGGAGAATAATGTCTGATTCATACTATGATAATTTATAAACATTTCCATAACCATAATATGATAACATTGAAATCAATTGGGAGCCATAAAATAGTAGTCTAATTACCATATTATGATTAAGAAAACGATAAGAGTAAGGTTGTCGCAACCATAGTAACATTGTTGTCGCAGTCATAAGCCTAAAAATGTTTGATGCGCTTCGAATATGGTTGCGCCAACCATGTTTTTTCTGTGCGTGTAAAGTGGGCACTACGACCTGTCCTGATTAATGCTAAATACTACTAAATCTATTAGTTTTAGCAAAAATAATGTTATTACCAAAATTTATAACAAAAAAAAAAAAAAAATCATATCGAATAAAACTCAAATCAGATTCCTAGGACAAAGAGTTTCGATTTCACGGACCAAAAACTAGGATTTTCCGGAAAAATCGAAAATACACGAATATTTGTTCATTTTACAAAATATTACGTAGTTTTGACATTTTTTTCGTATTATTAGCATGGATTATTATGAGTGTAGCCAATTACATTTCCTGGCCTATTTTAGGGGATTGAGCCGATAGATAGGACCAACATTTGTTTCTCATATAACCTTGTATCGTCCCTAATAGAATATCCAAAGAGATATTAATATGTATGTTGGTAGTATGGCTTAACATATATGTAGGTGATGTTGAGTGAGTGATTTTTAGCCTTTGGCTGCTATACAACATAATTATTATCATTGCCACCGATGGCAGCAACAGCAGCAAAGGGAAACGTATCTATTGTCATCACGTTTCGTTGGCTTATTGTATTAGTCTATGAAAAGTGTATAAGATTGGTTATGCTTATAAGAGCAGGATGTTTGAATTTATATTAACTCTCAATACCTCGACGTACATAGACTTATTTTTAAGTAAGAAGTGATAATAAGTCTGTAAAGGTTTATTAAAAATAAGTAACTGAAAAACAAAGTATTACAATTTTATTAAACTCTTAAATAAATTGTTGGTCTTTATGCTTTTTTTTCCACTTAACTATTTTGTAAATATCGATTTATTTAGCGTTCACATTCATTTTCTTAAATCTGGCATAAAATTGAATTACAAGGGCGATAAAATTTTTACTTTTAAAAATGAATAAGGTTATGACCACAAATTCTTTATATTTCAGACAAGCTACTTTCAATGACTTTCTTTATTTTTATATGTATGGTACAGTTTTTCCACGAAATAACTTGAAAATTTGACGACTTTACATGCTGCTTTTTACATGTGCATTTTTAAAATGCAATCAATCTGAAATGATTCTATTGAAATCGAATGCTAACTCGTGTAGTCTTATTTAAGGAAAATATTTGATTCACAAAACTAGAAATTAAACACGCTGGCTACCGAGTTTTCTCATCTTTCTCAATTTCAACAGTTTAAACAATTTTTTCTTTAAACTTGCAATTGAGCTTGTCAAATGGTAGACTTGGGCGACGTCAATTACATTTCACAATCATTCACTTGTGAAATTTGCCTATATGATTAATACTATCAGACCTACGCTCACACTTGTGAGCTTAAACGCTTTCTTGGAAAATTTGTAAAACTTTTAAGACCAAACATTAGTAACAACATCTGGGTATATAATTACGGGGCAATTACTCAATAACACTAAATTACATGTAATTAGACATAAAAAAGTAATTGGCCTGTAATTAAATACTCAAATATTAGTATTATGTCCCATGTCTGGTATTGTCAAAATTGAAAATTTTCCAAAGAAGTGTTTAAGCCCACAAGTGTGAGCTTATGTCGGAAATTATTAATGATATAGAAAAATTTCACAAGTGAATTATTATGATATGTAATTGACGTCTCCCAAGTCTGTCAAATGGTCATGCAATAGAATGATCCTAGTATGAGGAGGTTTCTCAGCAAAAAAAACAATTATTTTAATATCTTGACTGGTGTGGGAAAAGAGCGATTTGTCAAAAAGCTTTCCGAGATGAACCCAGAATCTAACTGTTAGTATAATATGTGAATGCATTTAAAAAGTATATGTGCAAAAAACAGCAAAAAATATTTATATTTCCAAGAGGGTATCAAATAAAACCCGTACTTTTGCGACAAATAACTATGTAAAGACTGTTTTTTTATACAGGCATATAACTTTAAGTTGGCAACACTTTTTTAACTAGGGGCCATTTTGTCAGCTGTCAAGTGATTTATGTTTAGTTTGGCTTGGCATTTCAACATGAATAGACTGACGTCTGAACAACGTTTAAAAATTGTGCAAATTTATTTTGAAAATCATGGTTCTATTCGAAATATGTATCGCGCACTACGTCCATTTTACGGTCAACATAATCGTCCATCAGAGCAATTAATTCGATTAACTATGGAACGTTAACTCTAAATGATGTGCGCCCCGGTAGGCTAGTTGGTAGCGTGATGGCTTATCAGTGAGGGGGTCGTGGGTTCGATTCCCACCAGAGGCACTGGTCTGTTTTCGCTACGACGCGCCAAAGGCCATAGTAGCTAGTGCTCGGTTAGGGTAGTAGTATATAATTTGTAATTATATGATTATTAATTAATAAAAAAAAAAAAAATACTATTTGATAATATGCATCCAAAGAGACGTCGTACAGTGGTACAGAAGAAGTTAATGCTGCTGCAGAGCGAAGCGTAGATTAAGACCCCAATCAGTTTATCCGTAAGTGGTGACCGCTGCTTATCTGCAAGCAGGTTTGTAAGGGAGTAAGCCAAAAAGAATCCCTTACAAACCTGCTTACATATGCCATTATTTTTACATGGCGAATTCCCACTTGGAAGCATTACTTTTTGGTAAGCATTACTTCTTTTAAAACAATTTTTGCTTCAAAATGTTGAAATACTTCTTACAAATGAAAATTAATAATTAAAAACACATTGTAAATATTTTATTTTTTATATATGATTCTTCTTCGAGCTTAAGATCTTTTGTTAAAACGATTGTAAATTATTAATTTCCAATATTTCGTCTCCACATTGGGAGACTTCTTCAGGGAAATTTATTTTAATTTAATTTTTATCAATTTTAAAATTTTTGAAATAACAAATTTTTTTTTTTTTTGCCTATTTTAAAATTTGTTATTACAAAAATTTTAAAATTGATAAAAATTAAAATAAATTTCCCTGAAGAAGTCTCCCAATGTGGAGACGAAATATTGGAAATTAATAATTTACAATCGTTATAACAAAAGATCTTAAGCTCGAAGAAGAATCATATATAATAAAAGAAGATCGAAGAAAATTAAACATATTTTATTTTTTTTCTTTATTACCGAAATTTTTAACATTTGTACATAGCTATTATTTTTTTTTTATTAAACGTTATATCATAGTTGCCTACTAGACTGAGGCAAAAAATGTAAATTTTGTAAATAATATGTTGAAATAAAAATATAATTTAAAAAAAAAAAAAAAAAGTTTGATTTTAGCGCTTATAAAAAAAATGTGATTTCATGGCTTTCAGTAAAATCATTTTTCATGTCTAGATTATTACGGTTAAAAGTAATAATACGAATTTTATATAATTTATTTTATGTACATAAAATTCTACAGTTATTGTTGTTTAAATTTTGGACATATTAATATAATAATTTAATTTTTTTTCCGCACCACATGCTAGCTCTTCAGAAACTATTTATTTTGTACAACATACTCAAAAACACCAAACACGACCGGAAATCACTCGGTAAAACATTTACAGATCGTTTATAATCCACGATTTTAAACTTTCTGCATTACAACCTGCATTCTTGTAAGGGAAATCAGAATTCACAAACATTTTTTTGTTTATTTTTATACGAAAATTATTCATTTCTTGTGCTGCCTCTCAGTATAAGATAATAGTAAGCACTTACATCAGCGCATTTGTTTTATCCTGCTTCTAAAAACAGGAAAATTTTTTACTGGGATATAGCCATGATTACTGACTTTTTCGTTCATCAATTGAACAACCATGATGCGCAGGAGCTGTGGTTTCAACAAGACTGTTCAACATGTCACACAGCTCGTACCACAATTGATTTATTGAAGGGAACATTTGGTAAGATCGTGTGATATTTAATGTCGCTGGACTATTTTCTGTGGGGATATGCGAAGTCGCTAGTCTACGCCGATAAGCTCGAAACGATTGACCACTTGGAGGATAACATTCACCAAAATTTATAAATTCACCATAGTAATAAAAGTGAACATTTTATTTCCTTAATTATAAGTTATTACTAACCAATGAAAATGCATTTGGGTGTATCCATTAAGTGTTTTTCGATCTCTAACTAAATTTAAAGAAACCACATCAATAGTTTTATTTCACTTAATGGTTCAAAAATATAATTAATTACATATTTGTTCAATTATTTTACAATTACAAATTACGTGTAATTGCAATTCAAATTTTTCAATTATAATTACATGTAATTAGTAATTGCATTGCTTCCAATTACAATCAATTACAATTGCATGTAATTGTAATTGAATTTTCTTTATGGCAATTACAAGTAATTGTAATTTTTGTTAGTCTTTCGTTTCAATTACAATTACTTATAATTTTAATTGGAAAAAAGGCAACTATAAATTACATGTAGTTTGATTATAATTGAAATGTAATTGAAATGGCCCAAGTCTGAAATTTATTAACAAAACCAGCAAACTGTTGTTTGTGTGATGCCCCATTGTAACATATTTACTAAGAAAATTGCAACCGGAAATTTAAATTTTTTTGTCAAAATCAATGCGGCATTATCATATAATTTGACATATCTTAAACTAGAACTGAATAACAGTAGACAAAGTTAAATTCAGTTTAATTTTGTTTTGAGATTAACTTAACAGGCCAATAAACTAAGTTTAATTGACATAACAAAAACCAGGCCTTAATCATCATCATCCATTTGATTTGTAAATGTTTATAACCCAATTTATGGTTTCGATTATTTTTCTTTTGTTTAACTCTACTAATAATCAAACCAAATATTAACATTATTTGGAACAGTTCCAAAAAAAAAAAAAAAAACAAAAAGTCAAAAGCAAATATCACACATGTCATTCGTAGATCCGAGGGAGAAATTGTATGTATGTCATGCATACAATTTCTTGCACACACAACTAAGATTCAGTCATTTGTCATTTGAACAAGTTTATTCTTGTTAAAAGCCACTACCAATTTTGTGGCTGTCATTATCATTAAATGTTAATAACTTAATCAGTCCTATTTTGACATTCTTCTTGTTGTCTTCTTGACTGCGTATCTCGTAATTTTCGGTATTAATTTTCTGAATAATAAATCTTTTTTCTGTTGAAATGTTTGTCATCTGTTGGTTTCTGTTTGTGAATTTAGTATTTGTGTTTGGCGGTTTTGGTGTTGGTGTTAATTTAACCGATTTTCTAAAACATCGTGAGAAACGTGGTTTAATTTTTCAAAATGGTGGTAGTGCAAAGGTGATTTTAATTAATATGATTTATTACATACAAAGAAATTATGGATCATACAGGCGCAGATCCAGGAAAAGGTTTTGGAGAGGAAGCTTAAAGTATTTTTAAATTAACTTTTTAATCTTTTTTTTACATTTTTGAATTGAAAAATATTAATTTGGAATTTAACATTTTCCCTCCCCCCTAGACCGCGCCTGGTCACATCATCTGAAAGTTCCTTTTCTGTGATTCTGTTGCTATTAATGATTGTAAAATGTGTTAGTTTCCAACTGCCATTACGAGCAGCCACAGGGCCGATCTCTTTACATGAAATGGTCCTGTTGTCAATTGAAAATGCAATTTTCTCCATAACCTTCACTTACAAAAAAAGTTTGTTCAACAGTCTGTAAAACTGCTTCTAATGCAGTTGAATTTATTTTTCTGTTGCTTCTGTTTAAATCAGTTATTTAGCTAAAATTCTTAGTTATCTTATATCACCACTAGAACAAATTTCTTTAGTATATGAACAATTTTTCAACCTAAGCTTTAGTTTTGTGATTCTTTAATTTACAAATTTGTCAGTTAATTTAAACCATACACACAGAGAAATAAAGTGCCAACTGAACTGAAAAGTGTATATTAATGGTAACAACTTATAAATTCAGTTAGTACAACGATATTTACATTCGATTTCTGAAAATTTTGGGTGTTGCAACTAAAATTCTGTTGAATTAACCGAACTTTGTTGTGAAAACTAATATAAAGTTGTGCCAACTGTCTGAAATTCGTAATAACCGAATTAGAGTCGTAGTAACCGAATTTAAGTTGTCAAATAGCAACATTTTTTTCTGTGTGTACTTGTTTTCAAAATTATGAGTTTTTGTGTCCCCGCTTGCAGTATTTTTTTAAAATATAAATATTCTTAAAATAGGGTATATTTTGGAAACGAAGCGAGACAGAGCAAAATGCAGTAATAAGTTGTCTTTATTAACCACGTCTTTTGCAGGTAATAAATATGGACTTGCCTCTATTCATATCCGGAGAGAACAATTTAGCAGAAATTTTATGTAGATTTAGGTTAAAAATTCTGTTGATTTAGCTAATTCCGGGGTAAACAAAATTTAGTTCTTCTAAAATTGAGGTCACCTAAATTTAAGGAGATCTATATTTGAGTTTTCGACTAAAAAGGTCTTTCCAGATCCGACCAGAGGTAGGTTCATATTTATTACAGCGAATAAAAGTTGACAAAGCGTACTTAATAAGTAAGGACTTTTTGGTCCATTTTGGTACATTTTGCTCTATCTCGTTTAGTTTCCGAGATACGATATATAATATTTTATGTTTATAAAATAAAAAAAAAATATGAGAAAATGAGAAAATTAAGTGGGAGAGATAGTGGAGACACAAAATTATAATAGGTTGAAAACAATTGTGGTTTGTCAAAATTTGTAAATTTGAGAATCACGAATTTAGTAATTATGTCTTAAAAATTAGTTCAAATACGAATGAAATTTGTTCTTGATGTAAAATGAGATAACTAATAACTTTAGCTAAATAACTGATTTAAAAGATAATAGCAGAAAAAATTAGCTCAACTGCATTGGAACCAGTTTAGCGGACTTCTGAACTAACTTTATTTTATGAGTGAGTGACAAAGTGTTGGATAAAGTGTTTGAAAAAATAATAGGGATGATTTCTTGTATATTAAAATATTGATAACATTTTTGCTGTAAAACGGATTTCATATTTTAAGCCCCGTTATATTGCGTGTAAAGCATTGGTTTTCCATTACGCAAAGAAGTTTCAGAAAATATTTTCACTGATTTTACTAGATTTGGAAATGACTTGGTATTGTTGCGTTTGTAATGTAAAAAAAAGCGCAGGTTTGATTATTACAGCCAAAGGTTGTTGAAAAACTGTATCATATAGAGACAATCTGACATAATAATCACAAATAATAATACAATTTAAATGGAAAATTAAAAAAAAATTTTAAAAAATTAATAGTGTTTATAGTTTTTAGATAAAAACGTTTATTCTTCTTCTTAACCTAAACATTTCTAGATCCGAGAAGTCGATTTTATTAAAAATAAATATTTTCATGTCATTTGCCACATAGAGTTGGGCATTCTAGTTTATAGTTCATTTCGTTCATGTCCATTTATTGAAATAGTTCTCTCTTTTAACTCATAAGTTTGTTCGACAATTTTGTTTCAATTATTTATATTGTTGTACTGGACAGTGGTTTGTTTAACAAATCTGCATAATATGATAGAAAATCCCCCAAATGAACGGCTAAAATTTACTTAGTTCAATTTTAACTGCTCATTTGGGATTTTCGCTTATACTGGGTAGATTTGTTAATCAAACAATTGACCAATATGAAAAATTGAAAACAAAAATTTGCCGAACAAACATATGAACTAAAAAAACGAACTAGTTCAATAAATGCAAATAAACAAAATGAACTAAAATGCCCAACTCTAGTGTTACAAGAAAAATAAAGCAAAAACCTTTGCCAGGTTTGGGTCATTTTTAGTAAGTTGTTTCAAAAATAATACTTTAGGACCATCAAGTGGGCTTTAAACTTAATAAATTTGTACTGTTTTTAGTTATACGGTGAAAAAACAGATTCAATAAGGGTAATTGATAGAATGTTGAAATTAAAATTTTAGAGTAGAGAAAACATAAAAATTGGAAAACATTTCCACTACAAAATCTTGAATCAGGTCGAATTATGCTATATTTCTCTAGATTTAAAGCCAAAACGCCTAATTAATAATAGCAAACAAAACCTAAAAATATCATCTTAAATATTCTGTAAATTCTATGAACTTTAACTGCATATTTTAAAAAACGCTGACTTTTTTGGACAAAAGTATTTCTTTTATGTATTTTTATAGAGAAGCAACACTCAGGAAATTCTTCCTATTAATTCCTGTGTTGCTTTCTTTGGAAAGGGGTTAGTAGAATGGTTCAGGGGGGGGGGGGGGGGGGGGGGGGGGGCGATGAATGGCTTCAAACGTGTCAACACTGTAATTGCGCGAGATGATAAGTCTTAGAACAGTTGTTTCTCGCCAACTGATTCGATTTGGCGAACTTATTGAAGCTTTTTGGTTCATAGTCCAGATTCATTATTTTACTTCGGTGGGGTTAAGTGCTATGGGAACACCGAAGGCGGGCGCTGCGATACATATGAGGGATAGAAAACTCAAATATATTATTTTTCTAAATTGTTGATGTCGGCACCGGGAATCGAACCCGGGACCATCTGCGTAGAAGTCCAACGCGCTAGCCATTACACCACAACATTTACTATAAAAGGGGAAATATATGCATTTAACTTCGCTGGAATCTCCTCAAATAAAATTTTATCACTCGCAGAGTGTTACTCCGATATAGTGGAAATGCCTGGGTGACAAATGTAATAATTCAGTTTAGATGTCTTAAATAGGTGCAGCTTTAGCACAAATATATATCAGTTATGAAATAATTTGTTCAATGTGCGCTCAATTAGATATTTCTGGTGAATACTAAAATATATTAGAGAGAAACATAAGTTCAAAATTTTAACTTAATTTCGCGTTATAAAAAGGTATTCTTAAATATAGACAAATATGTCATTATATTCTTTAAATTAAGCAAAATAGAAGCAAAATGGTATTAAATCAATTAATTGTCAATAAAATATTTGTATAATAGAATACGGAGAAATTTAAAAATATCTCATAATATTAGAATCGTCCCTAATATTTCTTTTAAGCAAATTGCAATGAATTTTAACTATTTAATTAATTCCACGAAAAATAATTCACCTTCTAACGGTTTGTAAATATATATATGGGTGCTTTTTGCTTAAGTAACCGAACTTTTGAAACCGATGTCTTGGGATCGGGACGAAACTTGCACCAAGTTGAGTTCTATTGGGTAAAAGTGATGACACAAGGCATAAAGCAGGCTCGGTCAAGGATTCTCCGAGTTGGAGGGTGTTGAATTTTGACACTTTTCCTAATTACCTATTGTAGTTAGACATGGCGAAATACAATGCACATGAGTAATTAATTTTGAAAATCGCTCTAAAAAATGTTGAATACCCCAGGTGTCCTATTTTGGAGTCTAATTGATAAAGAGCTTAAAAGATCTTGTGGGTTATTCTTTGAAACTGAAGCTTGAAATTAAGTTATTTATAGTTGTGTGAAGTTTCATGTCAATCCCATCAGTTAGTAAGAAATGACTGAATTATTTCCAAAATATTTATAATATACCCCACTGTGGCTAGTAAGGTGTTCTTAAAATTTAAAATAAAAATTCCGCCTTTTGTCGGTCTTTTACATTACATTGTTAAATAATATATCAGTAGTTATAAATAATTTTTTACAGATTTACTTTTTGAGTTTCTTTAACTTACAACATTTATTTTTGAAATTTTCTTTAGTTTAATATAGGACCGATAATAGCGTTGCCATTTGAAGATCCTATAAATTGGAGATCGATGATCTGTAGTTATAATATACAGATAGGAGATTTCACACTACCCTCAAATCCACTTTATCCCTGGGATAAATGGGAAAATATATATGCCAGATCGGACAAAGAATCACAAATTCAACCAGATGATACCAGGGAATTTTTATATTTAGCTTTGGAATATTTCCTAAATAGATATAATGGCGAGGGCAAAGAATGTCTTTTACGTTCCATATGTGAAAATGCTCAGATACATCACCATATGGATATAATTGGAGAAGTCTTAAATATTATATTAACGTAAGTGTGTTTCTCATTTTGTACACTAATAGAAAAAAATTAGTCAACAATTTTGATTAAACTACTGAAAATTTGTTTGAAATGACGTTGCACGCAAAGCTACTAGTAGACAAAAAAAAAGTCGCATAAAAATAGTAAAATGTTTAACCAATTACTGCATAGTACCCCCCTTTTTATTAAAAAATTTAAATTGAGACCGCTATAACTTTAGTTTCATTCGTTCTCTTACAGTCATACGAAATTGGTCAAGTTCATAGATTTTCGTTTACGCTGTTTTCGAAATTACGCGGTTCAAAAAAAAAAAAATATTATTTTTTGCAAAAATAATTTTTCGACGCTATTAGTTTCATAATAATAAAACAGAATTAAAAACAAAAATTGTCAGAAAACTATTTTTTGTTATGTCGATTTAAGTCTATCATCACTTCCGATATCAGCAAACAAAAATCTGCTTATTATAGCAGTTTTTATGCAACATCATTTTTAACTTGTTTTTAGTAGCTTTCTCTATCTTCTTTTTATTGATTATAAATTTGTATTATTTTTATTTTATAGACCTGGCAAAGAAAGACTGGAGCCTGTGTATAGAGAAGCTTATGAAATGGGTAAAGCAGGCACTGACTGTATAAAATATTTTATTAAATGTCCTAAAGGTTTAAATTTTATAGATCAATTTATAGAAGAATTTTGAAAAATTTTGTTAAATAAAAATGTGTTATATTAAAACAGTTTCTGGAATTAACATATAATTTTATATCAAACAAGCTTTAAAGTCCGATTCTTCGTCACCGATAGTTTTATATATCGGAATATATTAAAAATAAAATCCAATTATTTTTCATAGAAAATTTATTATACTCTCCACGCATTGTGATGATGTTATTTACGTCTTCCGGACAACGAACTGATAATATGGAGCAAAATTGATTATTAATAGGTTTTTTGTTAAAGTTCTGCCTATTATGGAGGCTCTAGCTTTTCTAAAACTTCGGGTTCTGATAAGACCTTTAGCCAGATCGAAATACTAGTATCAACCTAGCTAATATGTTTGATTTGCTTTATTTTTGTAAATATACGGAGGTTGAAAGCTAGTTATAAATTGAAAATGATAATAATATCTTTGACAAGGATGTCCCACTTTTTTCAGAGAAATGCAACTTTTCAACAACATTCAAAAAATTTGATCCGTTAATTTTAAAAATAACCACTTTTACGGCCGAAATAATTATAAATTGTAAAGCGTAAGAGTGCGTTCAAAAATATGTTAACACATAAAAAATTTAATAAAAAGTTGAACACAAAATATATGGTCCTTAAAACTGTTTTCAATAATAACAAATATATTCTAGTTTACAAGCAAAAACAAAACACAGTTTTATTTTCACTTTAAAAATTTATTAGCCTTTTCGAGAAACTCCCAAATTAAGGACTTTAAAGTGATTTCTGTAACCTTCTCGGACAAGGTTTTCCATCTCTGCTTATAATCGTCCATGCCATGGGACACCATTTTTGTGCCTTTAATTCTCTTCGTACAAAAACAATGTTATTTGCTGCAAACCACTCAATGGTTCTCTTGCTGTAGTGGCAAGACGCCCAGTCAGACCAGAAGCATAGAGTAACCATTTTAATGAGAGGGAAGACCTCTCACATGTCTCTCGAAAAAAAGTCGAGCTCTGCCCAACTCAGTTACCAACATCTACTGCAAAAAATGTGTCGAGTTGCAACATTTTGTTGCAAGCTCTTTCTTTCTTTTTTCTTGTTTTATTTATAAGATAAAACCAATAATAAACCAACTGGTCAATTCCAGGTCAAACCGCACAGCATTCGGATTTGTCATCTCCGATTTTAATGAAATTCGCCACAAATATTGTAAATTTGTAGTGTTTATCAAATCATTAAGCTTTCGTCTCCAAACCCTTTAGGTTTTTGAAATATGACGTAATGAAAATTGGAAAAAAACTTAAAATTTCAAAAAAGTGTCCATACAAAGTTGACCATAACTTCCAAACTAGACAACCTACAATTCCTATTCCTATTGGTACCATTTGAAAGGTGAAAATATTACCTTCAAAACTGAGTCGTTAATTTAATTTTATGAAAAGTTCAATGATCATTTATTTTTAAGTTTAATGTTCAAAGACCCATATCTTAAAATCCAATTTTTTTTTAAATTTTGAAAAAATGTATTTTAAAAACTAAGGCCTCTCTACATTTGTGGCAAAAGGTGGAGACTCATTTGGCTCCGGAGTTATGGAGAAAACGTGGTCCTAAGCAAATTTTCGTCGATGAGTTTATATGCAAAATCTTTTACATGCTATGAGTGTGTATAACCATTCGACGTTTTTCGTCGAAATGCTTCCTAAAAAAAAAATTGCTCCGTTGGTTTAAAAATAACCACTTTTACGGTTGGAGTATTTATAATTTATATACTAAGTCTTCGGGAGAAAATTTTTTTAAAAAAATCTTGAAAATGTGGCACGTACTTTTTCCAAAATAGCATTTCAGCTACAATTCCCTTCTTAAATAACCACCAAAAGTTGTTATTTTGATTTAAAAATTACCACTTTGGCAGCTGTTTTCATTCAAAACTTTGCTATTGGTTGGCCTATTTGTATGATTTTTGGCAATTTAGATAAGTAGTGAATTATAAAATTTATTTGAAATGGGAATTGGACAAGACAGGCTAAGAATTGGTGTTCAGGTTTCCAACAAAACAGAAAAAGTTAAAAATCGCAATTTTTGCAGTTTCAGTAGCTTTAAGACACCTCTAAATATCTTTTGTTTGGCCCAAAATCTTTCATTTCCTAGTTTTTTTCTATTCGCATATTTCTTGGGGTATAACATTTTTTTAAGGGTCATCCTATTCAGTCGGAAATTGACAACGGCTCAAAAGTCTAATCTGGCGTCCAGTGTTCAAATGCCGAAAGGTAAAAAAAAATTTTTGTAATTTTATTTTAGAAAATCTGTTTTTAGACCACGTATTTCATGGTTTTACCAACATTTTGCCAACATCCGAAATTTTGTTTCCCTAGTGCTTGTCTGACACTTTTTGAACACATAGCTTTTGTCGAATGATGGTATCTTTTTGGGAATGGGAAAGTACTTGTTGTCTTATTCCACCTGTTAAAGTGCCTTGACTAGGTTATTTTGTATTTAAATACTATAACTGTAATTTATGCAATTCATACTTCTAAATGCAAATTTTTCTCTTTTTCATATTTTGTTATTAAGAAGAATATTTCACACAAAAGTTGCTACCACAATATTCATGATTCAGATAATTACAATGAAAATACTTTAAAAAATTTGCAATTCATGGAAAAACTATAAATGCGTTTCCTTAAATATGTTTTCAGTTGGTGGTTTGTGTTTTATTTATATGAAATTATACAAAAAACTGCAATGTGGAATATGCACAAAAACAAAACTTTTTATATTAAGAGCCTTCGGTTAAAACCGGGATACCATAAGCAATAAATCGCGTCTGCCAACTAAGAATTTTTAAGCACAATTTTTCATGCAGAAATATTTCCTTATTTTGTTTAAATTTGTCAAATAATGTATAGATTCGAACCAAAGCTATGATGAAGTGTTATGTGAAAACAAATATTTAAGAATATGAAAAAGTATGAGCAATAATAAACATTTGCATGTTTTGTTAATCATAAGACGGCGGTACAAAAATTAGCTGACCTGACCTGTAGATGGCGCTAAAAAATATAAAAATTGTTTTAGTGAAAAGTCAAAACCTTATAACACAAATGTTTTAAGTTTCAAAACGCCACATTTTGTAGTATTTTTTTAACCATCAAAAAAAAAAAAATAATATAAAAAATTGGTCACAGTTATGTAATTCAATACTTTCTTTTGAAAGCTGTCAGTCCAACCAATATTAAAGCCGATCTAGATTCTACTCTGGGGAAGTCTGTTCCTTCGTTAACGACTTTAAAATGTTAGATGGCTGAGTTTAAACTAGGCCTTACGAGCTACCAAGACGAACACGGCAGTGGTCGACCACGCCAGAAACGGTTAAGAAAATCTACAAAATTGTATTGCATGATCGTCGGCTGAAGGTGCGTGCGCTGCGTTAGCTGGCCGAAATGATAGCCCAGTAAAAAATGTTCATGTTTTTAGAAGCAGGATAACACAAATGCGCTGATGTAAGGGCTTACTATTACATAATATTGAGAAGCAGCAAAAGAAAAGATTCATTATCGTATAAAAATTAACAAACATAAATTTTGAGCTTACTGTTTTCCCTAAAAAGGATGCATGTTGTAAGCAGCTTACCCTTACAAGGATGCAGGTTGTAATGCAGAAAGTTCCATATCGTGGATTATAAACGATCTGTAAAAATTTTACTGCGTGATTTCCGATTGTGTTGGTGTTTTCGGGTATGAACTAAAAAATAATTAGTCATTTAACTGTTTCTGAAGAGCTAGCACATGGAGCGGTAAAAAAATAATTATATTATATGTCAAAAATTTTAACAACAAAAAACTAATATCTGTATAATTTTATGTAGAATAAATTATGTATATTCATGTTATTACTTTCAACTGTAATAATATAGACATGACATATGATTTTACTGAAACATATGACATCACTGCTTTTTAAAAGCGCTGAAATCCGCACTTATTTTGTCCAAAGTAATGATTCCAAGTGGGTGTTCGCCATATAAAAATCATAGCATATGTAAGCAGGTTTGTAAGGCATTATTTTCGGCTTACTCCCTTACAAACCTGCTTGCATGTCAGCAACGTTTTTTAGTGGGAATCATTTCAAAAAGTAAGGGGTCCGCCAAATAACTTTTTTTTTCGAAAATGCTATAAAAAAAAACTACAGAATATTTTCTCAAATTTCTTTTTTTATTTGAAAGTACAATCATTCCGGTTAATAATGGAAAATAATTTCATTCAAATGGCTGCCTTGGCTGGCCATGCAGTAGCCTACACGATCGGTCCAATTTTTAAGCACATTATCGATTGTGTGCAGCTGAATTTCCTCCTCTTCAGTTTTTGTGAACAAAAATTCGTTCAACATGGCCCGATAACGATCGCCATTGACTGTAACGGGCACTCCTTGCTCATTTTGGAAAAAAAAAATGGCCCAATTATGCCTCTGGGCCAAATCCGCACCAAACAGTGACTCGTTTTGGGTGTATCAGCACACATTCTGCAACATTACCATGAATTTCAAAGTAATGTCGCAATATTTCCCAGCGTTGTTCAAGCGTATACACAACCATATTCGTTCAGCGAAAGGATAAAACTAATTATCTGTCAATTCAGACATGAGCTAAGTGTTACCATTCACGAATAAGCACTAGTTGAAAAAAAAAACGTTAGATGGCGGACCCTTTATTATACATCGCATATTTGCCGAAAATGTTAAGATGAGAAAGCTGCAGCTTTTGCTCACAATAAAACAAAAACAGCTTTGTAAAGATGTTTCAATGGAGTGTTTGGCGATGTTTCACTGCAATTAAGATGCGTCATTTGTCGAATTTACCAGATTGAGCTTCTTCGTATTATTTTCCATTTCCAAACTTGAAAAAAATGGTTCGCTGGTCAGAGATTTACCAACAATGCAGAGGTGGAGTCTGCGGTTGATGGCTAAAAATTTCTTATCGGAGCTATTGAATATGGCTGGGAAAAGCGTTACGCACTAGAAGGTGATTTTGTTGAGAAATAAAGACAATTTTTACAAAATTTTTTTTTGTATTTTCTTTGTTAGGTCGGCTACACATCAATGAACTTTTTGCATATAATTATCATTACTACGAATTTTGGTCATGCATGTTCTTGTTTGTAAAATTTCAAGCTCTACCCTGGTATATTCGACAATAAAGGCAAATCTTAATCAAAATTTTATGCGGTTAGACCAAAAGTGGAGTATAGTGGAGGGCTCTATCATTAATAACAACAAAAACTATGAAACAAAAATGTAATATAAAAAGCAACATACAACGTAGATGCAACACAAAAACTTATTAAAAGTCTCACGAGTTTAGTTTATTTTTGCATCATATCTTGTTCATTCATTGTTTTATTATTATTAGACAACAACCGAAAAAAGTTAGATGGAATAATAATAGTTGAACAGAATGCGAAAAGCATAAACTTCTAATGAAAAAGTCATGACACTAGAAAATTTACTTTTTATATATACATCGAACTCAGAACAAAGTTCGCAATGGTTTTTATATAAAGACAAGGTTGGTATTAACAAATTTTTCTATATAAAACAATACACATTGGGGCAAAATCACCGGATTTCTGGCATCAATTATATTTTTTAAGTTGCGAGTTTTTAAAAATTATTAATGCCATATGAACGCCTATACTTTTCTATTTTTATAATTGTCACTAATTTTGTAAACGAGTTAACAAAATTGCAAAATAAAATAAGAATAAAAATAAAGGACAATAATATACTTTATAGGCTTCAGTTCAAAGCCGCTAAAAGTGAACTAAAATTTGTAAAATCTTAAAATCTTAGATAAGCGACCATTAAGGAGTATAAGTAGAACAATCTTGTCAAAATATTTTGTAAGCACAGGCAAGTAATTAGTTGTTACAGTGCCAGACATAAGTTTTGTCACAGGTAGTTTTCTTTAAGTAATTCTTCGTTTTTTGACAAAAAAAAAAAAAATACAATATTGAAATAAAAAACTCATATTATTATATATTTTACAAGTGTTTTCAATATAATTTCAGTCGTTAAATGAAGAAATCATCTGTGCACACAGAAAAAAAATTTGACATTTGCCAACTGTAATTCGGTTACTACAACTCAATTGCGGCTACCACAACTGAAAACCGGTTGGTTTAACTGAATATTGTTTTTTCATAACAAAGTTCAGTTCATACAATTGAATTTTAGTTGCAACACCAAAAATATTTACAAATCTAATATGAATGTGGTTGTAAGGGTGATTTGCTTAGCAACTTTCTTTTTGCAAAACTGTTTTTGGCAGCTCAGCTGTTTTCGTGTAACATGTTACTTTTAAACATGTTCAGTTTGGTCTATAATTTAACCATGAATCGACGTAAAAATGAACAACGCTTGAAGATTATTGAATTTCATTATAAAAATTCATGATCGGTTAAGAAAGTGCATCGTACACTTCTTCCAATTTATGGTCAGTTTGAGCGACCTTCTGAGGCTGCTATTCGGATTTTTGTGACTAAATTTCGAACCAAATTTACATTATTGGACATTAAACCACCAACACGTGTACGTAGAGTGCCGACATTGGGAAATATCGCAGCTGTATCCGCCAGTGGTGTTGATGACCGTGAATTATCGATAGTTTATTCCCGTGAATTATCGCAATTGTTCCTCTATTACTCCACTAAGTGGAAAATTTTGCAGACGGATTTGGGTGTAAAACCTTTTAAAATACAGCTGGTGCAAGAATTGAAGCCACAGTAACTACAACAACAGCTATTGTATTGTGTTCGGCAACGAAGCTCATTTCTGGTTGAATGGATACATGAACATGCAAAATTGCCGCATTTGGTTTGAAGAGCAAGCAGAAGGATTGCAAGAACTGCCAATGCATCCCGAAAAATGCACTGTTTGCTGTGGATTATGGGCCGGTGGCATCATTGGACCGTACTATTTCAAAGACGATGGAGGCAGGAACGTTACTGTGAATGGCGAGCTCTACTGTGCGATGAATACAAATTATTTGTTGCCCAAAATGGACAACAAATATATACACTCAATCATAAAAACATTAAACATTAAACAATTATTTTTTAGTTTTTTATTTATTTGAAACAAGTAAAATATTAATATATTTTGAAGACAAAAGTTTTGGCACACTAATTCATTCATCCTTCGGTTAGAAGTTAAATAAGTGCTAAGTTGCCAATTTTTTCTCTTTTAGTAATAAACGAAGTCATGAACCAATTGTAATGTAATGTGTTAATTTGGCAGGATCGCCATGTAATGTTTGGGATTGGCAGGATCGCCATGTAATGTAATGTAATGTGTTTATTACTACTATTGTATGGGTAGCAAGGTTCCCTATAGCCCAATTCTATATTTTAATAGCTGTGTGGGGGTCAGCTTATAAATAGGCGTTCAAAAGAACTGCCAAAATATTGAGACTCAAAAAAGTAAGAACACAGTTAATAGTGTTGTTAGAACTCTAAATAGAAGTCTGTTTTATTTACAAATTTACATGTTCTTATATACTATTCTTACAATCTAACTTATTGTCTAGTATTGAGTGATTTTAGGAATCACTCAATTTATTTTTATTCTTAATTATTTTTATGCATTGTTCCCTTATCGTCAACATACGGTCACCAGATATCTGAGTGTAAGTGAAAGAATGCGGTCACAGTGTCGCTAGACTGTTACTTGATGCCACTTGTATGTTATTCACTCTACAGTATTTGAGACGGTATGTTGGGAAATCAATATTAGTGGTTGGTATGCAGTGTACGCTTAAGGAGTACACTACACAATGGTCCAACGATACATTTTGATGAACTTATATTTGACCAATCCGTCAAAAGATATGTTTCTACGTTATTTTTGCTACAAACGTTTAGTTTAGGAAGCATTATTTACAATTTCTCCCTTGAATGTTATCGTAGGTAACACTGAAGTATGTGGGTCATTTTAAAGTGCCCAAATTGTAAAATCTTCGGTCTTGCCAGTAAAATACTAGTCTTAAAAAAATAAACATGCATGACATTCCACACTTTCAACGAACTATTGTTAAGATTTTCCTGAAGGACATTGGAGTAAAATGTTCTGTCTATTAAGAGCATATAGACCAGTTCCAAACATCCAGTATATATCATTAGCAACAGAACAATTTATTTGACTCGATGTTTGACTACATAAAGTTTTAATATACAAGTTCCAGTGACAACTCATAGATCGAATGCAAAAATTTATTGATAGCATGCAGATAATTCTCTCAGTGTAGGGTCCTTCAACGATTTGGCATGCTTTTATGTGGATGCGCTAGGTCCATCGATTTTTGCTGTTGTGTTTAGTTATTTATACAACTTTTAAGGTTTTTAGCCCAAGAAAACAAAATTGGAACTGTCCTGAAGATGTGACCTATGTTAATAATTGAGCACCCAGAGCAATAAATATCATGTTCTACATTTGAAACAATCTCTGTAGAAGACATTTTCGGTTTCTTTCACATATTATGTAAGAACGGCCTATTTTCAGTTTACTTTCTATGTTCTTCAGTTTTTAAATTATTACCGGATTTTTCAAATTGCAACCAATCTTGAATTCAGTAATTATTCACTTTTTGTGTTAGTTTTTTTTCTTTGAAAGTGTAAATCGAGGAAGATTTTTCTATAACAAATTTCGTGATTTAAGAAAAGGATACGAGGGCGGATCAATAAGTTCGTGACTTTTAGGACTTCCCTAATAGTTATTTCAAATAAAACACTGCTCCATCAAGTACCACCTGTTAATAGACTACTGTCAAATTTTGAGCAAGTTCCGTCATTTACTTTGCGTTTAACAGCTCTTCAAAACATACAACCTCGTTGGTTTTTTTAAAAATGGAAAAAAGTGAATTTCGAGTGCTCATCAACCAAACCAAGGAAAAGCTTGATAAATACTATGGGGACTCTGCACCATCGATTTCAATGGAAACAAAGTGGTTTACTGACTTTCGTTGTGGTCGCACAAGTACAAATGACGCTGATCGTTCTGGACGGCCAATTGAGGTCAATACACCCGAAAATGTCAAAAAAATCCACGATATGGTGTTGGCCGATCGAAGAGTAAAAGTGCGTGAGATTGTTGATGCCATAGGCATTTCATATGGCAGTGTGGTTTCGGTTTTGAATGATCAGTTGGGTTTAAGAAAGCTGTCTGCAAAATGGATGCCGTGTTTGCCCTCAATTGACCATAAACGTAATCGTGTGACAACTTCAAAGAATTGTTTGGAGTTGTTTAACCGCAATTCGAATGAGTTTTTGCAGCGTTTTGTAACTGTGGATGAAACACGGATGGATTACAACACTCCGAAGACCAAGCAGCAGTCTAAACAATGGGATTCTCCGGCTGAACCGGCTCTGAAGAAGGCCAAGGTAAGTTTGTCGGCCAAACAGTTGATGGCAACAGTTTTTTGGGATGTATGCGGGATAATCCACATCGATTACCTTCAAAAGGGAAAAACAAAAACGGCCAAGAAAAAAGTTCTTTTTCATCAAGATGATGCACGTTTGCACACGTGTGCAGTCTCAATCGCAAAATTCTATGAATTGGACTACGAATTGGTACCTCATCCGCCATATTCTTCGGATTTTGCCCCCAGTGACTATTTCCTATTTCCAAACCTAAAGAAATGTCTCGGTGGAAAGAGATTTAGCTCTAACGATGAAATTATTTATCAAAGAACTGCCTATTTTATGGACCTCGCAAAATCCTATTTTTGGAAGGGATACAAAAATTGGAGGAACGTTGGACTAAGTGTATTGAGCTAAAAGGAGATTATGTTGAAAAATAATTTGTTTTTTTGCAAAAAAAAACTGTGTTCCATTCAAAAAGTCACGGACTTATTGATCCGCCCTCGTATCAAAACTTAATAGAATTTTCTTTAATTTGACATATCAAATTTTTTAGTTTTTTTATTATTAAGTTTTAAGTTTGTTAAAAATTATTTTGTTTACAACCTTTAAGTTAACTCTCCTGTCTGAATAATAATGATCAGGTACCATCTCGCAATGTTGATAGCTTTATAATATCCCAGCAAAAAATTTCCAAAAAGGAAAGCGGGTTAGTAATCAAGCATTTTGGGCAGAACGCATTCCTTACTAGATTACCTACTCGATTCTTTTAACAGGGCGTGAGACTAAAATAATTGATTCTTTAGAATTTTTACCGAAGAACCATTTACTTTATATTTTTAAGAACTACATACATTTTTTAATAAAGAAATAGTTCCATTGTAAAACTACGAAGTACTTACATTTGAAAAAAAGAAGTAGTTCCATAAGTAAATTCAACTTTTACTCACACGTGATTCTCCTAGGTCACTCAAATATAACGATCAAACCTCATACGGAAATAAAATCCTAAAAAGTGAAACATCGAATTGTTATGATAACATGGGTTTGTCATAATTTTGGAGCTATAAACCACGAAAATATAAATTTTTCAAAAAAAAAAGAACAATTCAAAATTGAAAAACAAAAATATGACTCACGCACAATCACCCTCGAAAATTTTTTTTACACTCACTCACGATAACGTCAGTAATTTCAACGTCCACTCACAATTTTCTGCTCACGTGTGCTTCCCTAATTTATACCTAACCACAGTTTAACAAAATGTAGGCAACATGCAATTTCTGTTTTTAGTATTATATTCATGCAAATAAAAATTTGTTTGAAAAAATATATGAGATAATTCTTTAAAATTGTATAACTTCTTTTTCAAAATTAGGAACTACTTCCAATAACGTCTGTTCACTTTGGTGAACAATGAAGTAATCCCAACCCTGACTTTAACAGCGCCCTCTAGTGTGTAAACCCCACGCAAATGCAACTCAGCATAACGTTTAGCTGTCAGCATTTGCGCTTTGATCATACACTTGTTCTCTAATATCTATAGAAACAACATCACTCGTCTTGTGCGTTAACTACACAACAACAAATAGAACAAACAACCCTAGTGAAGAACAGCGGAACATAAAAACATATAATAAAAGAATATTAAAACATACAACAGTGAAGTTTATAATTAATAAAAATTAAAACTTATCCTAAATATTTATTAAAAGCTTAAATATAAAATAAATTAAAATATGCCAAAATCTAAACCCTAACCTAAAATCAATTTAATATTATATATATAAAAGTGTTATATATAAAATATATAAATAAAAACCCCCTATTTTATAACGTTTACTTGAACACATTAAGAAGTAATTATTTCAAAAGATTCCCCTACACGGTAAGGTACATTAACCTTAGCGCCCTATACCCTAACCCCTCTAACCCGAAATAATCATGGTCCTTCGAACCGGATATGAACCAGTGACCTACAGACACAGAAAACCCAGACATTCTTAGCCGATTTTCAAAATGGTCTAAATCTCTTCGAGTCATGTCATATGTCTATCGCTTTTTGGATCGAATTTCAGCAACCCAAAGGAACAGAACTCATCATGAAGCTGTAACTGTGGATAGAAATATTACTTCAACAGATGAACGAATTCGAATCCTATTAACCCACCCGAGCATTCAAATAGAATCACACGATATGAATTTAACAAAAGATAGACTTATAATATTGTGTCAGACTCAATACTTCAAAGAAGAGTATAATTGTTTGAAAAAGAAAACCCTTTTACCCAAGAAGAGCCATTTATTAACCCTAACACCCTATTTGGACTCTAAAAATATCATGCGTGCGAATGGTCGCCTAGCAAGTTCCAATAGTTTATCGTTTGATGAACGGCACCCAATTTTGCTACCCTACGCAAGTTGCTTTACCAAATTATTAACCCTACACGTTCATTTAATTACACTACACGGGGGAAATCAAGTTATGCTGAGGATAATTCGTTCGGGATACTGGATTCCAAAGCTTCAAAATCTTATCAGCTTTGTGATAAAAAAATGCTCACCCTGCACAAAATACAAAAACAATCAGGCAACCCAATTGATGGCCGCTTTACCCCCAGAACGTACTCAACTAACCCGACCCTTTTATAATATTGGAATAGATTTTGCTGGCCCATTTGATATAAAAGTTTATTCTGGTCGCACGTGTAAGATAACTAAGGGATATGTTTGTGTCTTTGTCTGCTTTGCAACAAAAGCCATTCACTTGGAACCAACATCAGACCTATCTACCCAAGCTTTTATGGCAGCCTTTGCTCGATTTTTTTCGAGGCGGGGATGCCCTGCCGCCATCTACTCAGACAACGGTACAAACTTCGTCGGAGCCAGCAAACTGTTGAAAAAAGAGCGGCAGGAATTCATGAAATGTTTAAGAGATTCTGTTATATCAGCCAGCAGTTTTCAGAACGTGACGTGGCATTTTATTCCGCCTGGAGCTCCACACATGGGAGGTTTGTGGGAAGCTGGAGTAAAAAGCTTCAAATCTCATTTGAAAAAGCTAAATAACCTCAAATATACGTTTGAGGAATTATCCACTCTTCTTGCGCGAATTGAAGGATGTCTCAACTCTAGACCGCTAAGCCCGTCAAGTGAAGACCCTCAGGATCTCAACCCCTTAACCCCAGGTCATTTTTTGATTGGTTCACCCTTACTCACCCCAGCCGAGCCTGATTTAAGTGATGCTAACATTACTCTGGCAAATAGATGGCAGAAGCTCAGGATTCAACACCATTATTTCTGTAGAAGATGGAAAGATGAATACCTAAAAGAGCTCCATAAGAGGCACAAGTGGAAATACCCTCAGCGTCAAGTTGAAGTCAACGACGTAGTTGTTATAAGACAAGACAACTTACCCCCGAATGAATGGTCACTTGGACGTGTGACCAAAGTTTACCCAGGTTCCGACGGTCGTACAAGAGTCGTAGACTTACGTACTCCTACGGGAACTTTAACTCGACCGATAACAAAAGTCGTAGTTCTACCCACTAATTAATTTTAACCCTCTTGTCTTACTAATACCCACTTGTCATACTCACCCATAACATTGTATACTCACCCATAACATTTCATACTCACCCATAACACACTCACTCATTACTTACCCAAGTGTAATATGTAAATTAAATCACAATTGAATGATTTGCCGACGTAACCCTTTGTTTTGTAAAAATTTAACCCTGACTAATTGTCACTTTCCGGCATCGTGATTTACTTTACATATTTTGCTTACGTTAACCTACATCATCACCCTTCATACATTAACATATCATAAATTTCATTTACCCCTATAGAAAATGGCTCCTCGTGGAAATCGTTCCAACAACAATCGCAATAGATCTGGCCAAACTGCTAATAACCGTAACCGTTCGGATCGCAACGTCAACAGCAACTCGAACCGCAGATCCAACAATAATCGTTCTGGTCGTGCTCCATTCAAACGACATTTTGGCTGTGGTATATGCCAAGCTGATCATCGGTTAATCAACTGCAAAAAGTTTGATAGGATGAACCTAGCGGAGAAATACCAAAATGTAGTAAAGCTGCATTACTGTGTGAATTGTCTGGCACGGAACCACTTAATTGGAAAATGCACGAGCAAAATACGCTGCCAAACATGTGGCGGTAAGCATCATACTTTGCTTCATGGGCCGCAAAGAATCATTAAAAATCTAAATACCCAACGGTCCGTTAAACACCGCCACAAGAAGTTGTGGCTCCTATTCCAGCACCGCGTCGATTATTGGTCGCTGAGAAAAGCGTGGTTTCTTTACCGTCGGCCCGAGCCAAAACGTTAGTGCCAACCGCCGTTGTTCAAGTCGAGTCAAGAAAAAGGAACCGCCTGGTAAGAGCTCTCCTAAATCCGAGTTTGACTACTTCTCGTATAGCGGTGTCCTTTGTACGTGAGGCTGACTTGGCACCCTTTAAAGTTGACGACCAAGTCTATGTGAAGGTCGAAATAACGTCAAACATATCGACGTCTACCAGATACGAAGTATGTATGTTAGTGGTAAACGACTTACCCAAAAACCCTTACCCGAGTGCCATCGATGCATCCATCCAAAACAAATTTTGTCGAATTTCTTTGGCCGACCCCGAGTTCTACCTAAACTCGCCAGTGACATTGGAACTCGGTGGAGATCTGTACACCTCTCTACTCAGATCAAATGTGATTCAGGTCGATGGAGGATCCCTAGTAGCCCAAGATTCTACTCTTGGCTGGCTGGTCATGGGATCTATTTCTCACTAAATTTACCCTTAATTTACACAAGTATTTATTATACATTTTACCCTACAATTTTTATTAACCCTCAGTCGAACAAATAAAAATAATTGTCTTTTTTTTTTCACAGGTTCGTCTGGCCCGGGAGGATGTTCACCTTGTGAACAGTCGTTAATCCCAGGCCCCACTGTATGTACACAAACACCCTCTGGTGACAATTTTGTCGTAACTGCATTGTCAGCATAAGCTGTCGGCAGTTGCGCTTTCATCTCTACAACTTACTTGTTCGTGAGCTCTCAACAGTGTAACAACAACCGTGCTTAAGGAAGTTATTTATTTTGTTTATAAATTGTGGAAAACCAAAAGTTAAAACTTACTTCTATACCTCTTAAAACTTAAAGTGAAATTGAAAACTTATATCTAAAGGTTAAAATTGTATATATTAAAACTTAATTCTAAACTAAAGGTGAAACTTAAAAACTAAAGCTTAAGCCTAAAGTGAAATACCTAAAATTAAGGAAATTGTTAATTCCGTAACTTAAAGAATTAAAATTTAAACCCTAAACGTGTAAAATACTTAAAACTAAAAGTAACCTCAAATTTAAAATTCTAACCCTAAATCTAACCGATATAAAGAATATTGAGTATAACCCTAAAAACCTAAAAAATAAGGTTAAATAAAATCCCATTACGATTTATAACGTTTACAGAAATCCACCATTTTTTATTTTTATAATTCCCTTAAAAAGCTGGTAAATAAGAAACCAGCTTTCTTTCTAATACCCCTTAACCCGTCTCTTCAACGTCCTTTTATTAAGAAAAATTATATGATTACTTCTTGATTACAAAAAGTTAAACATATAAGTTAAAAACATTGTTATTTTCTTTTCAGTATATAATTACTTTGTTATTGAGTTCATGCTTTCTGGTTTAAATTTAAAGAATTGATTACAATACTACTTGCTTTTTTGACTCTATCGTTGGAATGAGTTTGGTATTGCAGTTACTAAATTTGGCAATGAGATATGTAAGCAAGTGTGGGCATCACCTTCTTTTTGGAATGTGTAATTTTTCCCTGGGATATAATACAAATATAACTTTGTGTAGGGTATCATATAAACCGCCGACGTTAAATTTCTTATTAATTTGAAAATGAAAGACTGAAAATCAAAGTGTAATATTCCCACTTAAATATTGTCTCAAAATTAATTTGACTCTTTTATAGACCACTGGAGCGTATGATTATTATATTTCATATACAAAATATAAAGTATACGCTGAATAAAGTTTAAAGTTTCAATACACTATAATATAGTACTGCTAATGACGTCTTATATTTTAAAACGATTAACCGTTAAATACTCGTGTTATCAATTAAAAGTGTCCTAAATTTATAATTATGTAAGAAAATGTTAATTGCGAAAAAGTTGTTGTATCATTTTGAATGATTCTAAAATTGGGTCGGTTTGACCAAACAAATATTAGGGTATAGTTTTAAACAGAAGTATTAAAATTCCTAATTCTGAAAGATTTAGAAAATAATTTGAAATTTTAATTAATTTCCAACAGATTTACTTTAAACACCAAAGTAAAAAAAAAAAACCTCTTTATATTAAAATAGAGAATTTGCTTATATTTGCAGAACCTGTCTTTGTTATATATATTTTCTAGTAGATTTAGGTACGCTGAGTCTAAATCTGGGAAAATTCGTTTTCTCTTTTGTAGTTTTTGAAATATTGCGTTTTTTATATTTATTTACTCTCTTTCTAAACCCCCCCCCCCCCCCCACCCCCCCCCCCCCCCCCCTCACTGCGACGATATAGGTTTTTCATTCCGTTTGTTATGTGTCGAAATATCGATATTAGAAATCATTAAGTATATTTCATTAAATCCATGAGAAATCGCCATAAGTAAGACCAAATGCGTTCGGATTTTCTTAAAATTGTGAACAGGAAGGCTATATAAGCCACGAAGACAATCCCGTTTTTAGATTTTTCATATTCAAAAAACTCGCGAATTTATTCACGTTTTTAATTTTTCAAAAAATTAAGTAAATTAAAAAAGTTGTGATCTTTGAAGAGTCATATTCTTAAGGCTACGTTGTCTATTCTTACGATCTGTAATTTAGAAATAGCCTCTTCTTTCTAAAACTGCATTTGTACTGCGAATGCAATCTTTTAATGCATTTTGGACCTTTTCCTCGGCTTTGATTTTAAAAAAGTTTAGCAAGATACAGAATTTTGATGTAAAGTTTGATGTAAAGTTTGATTGTAAAGTTTGATGTAAAGTTTTTTAATAGAAAATATGAAAATACGTTAAGACATTTGGCACTTTGAACAGCTATATCTTTGAAAGGGTTTATTGTCTTCTTTATATGATGCAAATGCAATTTTAAAAGCATTTTTAAAACTCTTTTCCCTTAAATTTTTTAATTGTTTAACATTTTTCAAAATAATAACTTTAAAGTGCTTTTTTAGTTTTTGCTGTTCTAATTTATTTAGCTGTACAAATTTTTTCATATTTTGCACAAAAAAAAAACTAAAATTCTAAAAAAACTTTAATTTTTGGGTTTTAATATGGAATAGTGAAGGGAGCCTATTGTAAAAAAATCATTTTTAGTTAGCTTTCTTGTCCCAAAAAAGACGATGTTTTATTTTTATAAAAAATTATGTATTTCAAAAAAAAGTAAACGTTTTTAAAATCACAGGTGGCAAAATTGCTAACTGCATTCCAATATTTAGAAAGAAACAGTTCATATTAAATTATACATCGTTAAAGAAGACAACTGCAAAATTTCAGAAACTTTTTCAATTTTCAAAATAGGTCATCTACTTAACAAACTATGGCTCTTCAAAGTTCACAATATTTAGCATTTTTTTAAAATTTTTGAAAAATGAAAATCGTGAAAAATTGCAAAAGATATAATAGCAGGAATGTCTATACTGCTGCATAGAGTAATCCTGTTCACAATATAAAGAAAACTCGTATGACATGAGGTCAAAATATAAAAATATTTTAATGCTGTTTCCTGGACTTAATGATATATTCTTGATCCATGTTAACACTTAAGATTCAGCGGTGTCCGTCTTTCGGTCTGTTGAAATGGCACTCACGGCTCGCAAACGCAATATAGACTGCTCATTTACATATATGGATTGATGGACATTTTGGCGATAAGTTGGGTATTGAAAATAAGCTAACTCGGGCCAGCACTTCAAAAGTTATGAGTGAAAATGTGAGGGTACCTCTAAATTTTTCATAAAAATGTCGTACAAAATGTGTATCTTGCCGAGTAAAAATACTATTATATAATCTTGTATACTGTGATCAGTTTTGTACAATTTTATATATCTGGTTGTCGCCCATACTATTAATCTGCTTAAAAAAAATTTTTTTTTTAGCAAAATAAATTAATAAGATATTAGTTATATATCAGTAAAACATTAGTTCAAAACAGTTAAGTGCTGAATAAGTATAACTAAAATTTTAGCTAAAAACATAATATCAGCAAACTATATGCTAAAAAATAATATACTTGATTTACAAGACGTTTTACTAACTTTTCTACTAACTTATTTTTTTGAGTTTATCGTAAGATACAATTTTACTTGCCACTGTAATTTTTCGTAAAACTTAATATTTAATTATATCTTTCAATATGTTTTACCAGACGTTATTAGACATGCAATATATTATTAGATTGCCAGATTAAATTCATATATAGGATTGAACAAAACAATGTATTGTCAGATGTGAAAAAAAAAATACAATTTTAAGTTGTGGAAAAGTAATGTTTCCTACTTACAATTTTAATATCATCTCGAAAATCTTCATTCAAAATATCACTTAAAATTATCTTAAACGAGCATCACAATTTAAAATATTAAACTCAAAAATTTAAATTTGACATAAAAAGTTTCCATTGTTAAGCACATGTAATCAGACCATAATATCTAGCCCGCTGTATTAAATTTAACCTATTTATTTTCCCTGGCTGAATGGTATCAAATTAGGCTCTATGAAACAAGACCCCAATGAAATAAATCCCCAAACCAAAAATGAAATAACGCCCCATTTTTTGGGGCTTTATTTCATTATGAAGCAATACCCCCCCAAAAAAATGAAATTAACCCCCAACCAAATGAAACGAAACCCCAAAATAAAATGAAATAACACCGCAATTTTGAGGCTTTATTTCATAATGCAGTAAAGCCCCATTTCGAAAATGAAATAAGGCCCCAATTAAAAAAAAAAACAAAATTATATATTACTTTAAAATATTTCTTTATTCCTAATTAATACATATTAAAAAGATTAATAATATTTAGTATATCAATACAGTTTTTTTTTTATATTTTTTAAATCGTATAATCGCACTTTATTTCGCGAAGCCGCCTGCCGCGTTCTACGGAGGAAAAAATCCCCTAAGGGCCACACAGAAAAAACACGTTTTTACAAATTACTTGATGTCTTAAAAATATAAGATTTCAACGGATTCGACATCTGATTTGAAAAACAAGTTGTTCTGGGTGGCGGCCTTCTGCCGCTCTTAGGGTTTTTTCCTCCGTAGAAAAAAAATCGCGCGATTTTTTTTCAGCCTTTTTAAAATAAAAAGATTAATAATATTTAGTATATCAATACAGTTTTTTTTATATTTTTTAAATCGTATAATCGCACTTTATTTCGCGAAGCCGCCTGCCGCGTTCTACGGAGGAAAAAACCCCCTAAGGGCCACACAGAAAAAACACGTTTTTACAAATTACTTGATGTCTTAAAAATAGAAGATTTCAACGGATTCGACATATGATTTGAAAAACAAGTTCTTCTGGGTGGCGGCCTTCTGCCGCTCTTAGGGGTTTTTTCCTCCGTAGAGCGCGGCAGGCGGCTTCGCGAAATAAAGTTTTTTTCTGCGTGCGACATAAAAGAAACTTCAAAATTACTACACGGTATAATCTCACTTACTAATAGCAAATAACTATTTACATTAATAACTTGATAATTCATGCAGTAATTATAACGGTTATTTGCTTATATTCCTTAAAAATTTTGATTTTTAAGAAAATGAAATAACACCCCAAAAATATTATTTGGGGACTTATTTCATTTTCATATTGGGGCCTTATTTCATTATGAAAAAAGCCCCAAAAAATGAAATAAGACCCTAATTTTTTTTATTAGAAATTCTTGGGGCCTAATTTCATTTTTGGTTTGGGGACTTATTTCATTGGGGTTTTGGTTCATAGAGCCATCAAATTATACCAAAATTAATATATTATAATCCATTTATGTACATTACGATCCACCATTTTTCGTATCAAATTGTATTCCAATAACATATTAGGCTATATCATTTATTTTATTGATTGATATTAATTTTTTTTTTAATCGGGTTAGTACAATTTCATAGTGGCTCCATGAAATGACCCACCAGGAAATAACTCCCCAAAACAGAAATGAAATAAATCCCCAAAAATGTATATAGAAGACAACAACAACGACGTTTTGGGGAGTTATTTCCACTTTTGGGGATTTATTTCCTTCTTTTATTTGGGGATTTGTTCCGTAATGAAATAAGTCCCCAAAATTTCAAAATGAAATAATTCCCCATTAATTATTTTTGGCAAGTTATTTCGTTATTGATGTGGAACAAAATTGTCTCTATATAGATTGTTGGAGTAGAAAATTAATTTGTGAAATTAATGTTTTGGTTGTGTAATAAAAAAAACTTTGAATCCCTATATTTTTAGATTTTATTTCTGCCAGGCTGTAAGGCGATATGCCTGTAAACCCTGGTGGCATGTCATAACGTCCAATGACATAATGTCCATGGACGTTATGTCACTCGAAAAATGTCATAATGTCCATTTACTTTATGACAATTTGGAAAATGTAGTAATGCCCATTATTTTTTTTGGATATTATGTCATTTTCAAATGTAACATAGCGTCCAGACTTTTTAAAATAAAAAGATTAATAATATTTAGTATATCAATACAATTTTTTTTAAATATTCTTTAGTAGTATATCACAAAATAAAACTTATAAATCGTATAATCACACGCAATAAAAACTTTATTTCGCGTAGCCGCCTGCCGCGTTCTACGGAGGAAAAAAATACCCCTAAGAGCGGCCGAAGGCCGCCACACAAAAAAACTTGTTTTTACAAATTACTTGATGTCTTAAAAATATAAGATTTCAACGGATTCGACATCTGATTTGAAAAACAAGTTCTTCTGTGTGGCGGCCTTCGGCCGCTCTTAGGGGTTTTTTTCCTACGTAGAATGCGGCAGGCGGCTTCGCAAAATAAAGTTTTTCTGCGTGCGACACAAAAGAAACTTCAAAATTACTGATCTGTTTCCACACTGGAGTATAATGTTTATGGACCTTATGTCACCAAAAAGTGGTATAATGTCCATGGACTTTATGTCATTTCATTTGTGGACATAATGTCACATTGCAGAGTGTCATTAAGTCCATGGACATTATGACACTTTTCGAGTGACATAACGTCCATGGCCATTATGTCATTGGACGTTATGTCATGCCACCGTAAGCCCTTATTGTCGCAATACAGTTGAAGACTATATTCAGGTTTATATTTAAAAATATCTGTTTTGGAAGTACAAAAATTATGAGAATTAAAAATATATGAACTTATTCTATATGTACAATTTTGAGTTTAAAAATGGGGACTTATTTCGTTTCAAATTGGGGATTTATTTCATTATGAAATAAATCCCCAAAAATGGGGGTTTTTTTCATTCCCGTTTGGGGATTTATTTCATTTCGTTAAGGTTTTATTTCATTTTTAAAATTGGGGTATTATTTCATAAGGAAATAAATCCCCATTTTTGGGGAGTTTTTTCATTTTTGTTTTGGTGGTTATTTTCTGGGGGTTATTTCATAGAGCCTTTCATAGTAGCGTCTGAAGTGTAAAATAGTATGTCATATTTTTGCAACAGAAACTTAGAGGTGAATAATTATTGAAATTCACCACCAACATTTTTTCACCACCAAATAGTTTTTCACCTATACATTTTTCTTTTTACCACACACTTTTTTTTTACATCCAAAACGTGTATCACCGCAAAGATTTGTTTTCACCTGAAAAGTTTTTTTTCATAATTCGTTTTAACTGTTTCATTAGTAGCATATGCTTGCTTTGTATAAAACTATTTAGCGTTTCTAAATACTTCGTGACATTTTCAATTGATGTGGAAATAAGTGAAAAATGCAAAATTTTCAACTTTATTGCAAGACCGGTTAGATAATATCCTGAAACAAAAACTGAAACAAAAAAACAATTTTGTGTAGAATTATATTGTATTCTTAGAAAAATTTCAAGATTTTTCGATTAAATTTAAGCAAAATATACGAAAAAGTGGGTAAAATTATGAAAAACCATTTAATTTTAAAAACTGCAAATTAGAAAAAAAATTTTGGACAGATTTGAATTCAGCGTACCTAAGTCTATTTAAAAATCTGTATTTAAACAAGAACTAAAATAAAGAGAAATTTGTTAGGTAGTGTTATAAATAAAAGGTTTACGATAAGGATTTTATCAAAAATTACATTTTAGAATTATAAAATTTATCATTAAAAACACTAAATTAATAATACACAAGCTCCTTAGGTTATATGTATCGTACTTTGTACAAATAATTGAATATTTAATAAATGAAAACTTTAACCCGATTGAAGCTTAATTAATGCGAAATTCAAACAAAATAAATGAAATTAGATTAAGGTCAACAGGTCATATAGCATTTTTCAAATTTGCAAAACAACAACAACAAAAACAAGTGTAGATTTTTTTCCCATACATATGTATGACTACAGATACAAAATATACAAACGAATAGAACATAGACATACATACACATACAACACTTATATATACATACTAACAGGCAATCAACAAATTTTGGTAATTCCCCATAGACAGCCCCCCCCCCCCTCCCCTTAACCAACAGCAACAAGAATATTTTGTGTGTAATATTATTTGCTTGTTTTTATGATACACTTAGAATACTATGTCGGTAAAGACCACTGCAAATGTAGTTAAAAACAAATGAAATTTCACTTAAATAAAGGACGACTTACATTTCAGTTAATTCAACTAATATTGTCATGTGTTTTTTAATGTTCAAAAATTGAGCCACAATTGTAATAATTAAATAAATAAAAAACTACTGTACAAAATGACTGTAAAATCATAATACAGTAATTTGATGTGTTTTTTTTTTTTTTAATGAACTACATATGTAGTCAAATTTCTTCTTTCCCTTAAAAAAAAAGATTACTGCATTACAACACAAACAACTACAAATATTTACAGCAGAAGTTCCCTGAGTGTATGTATGTGTATACATCAAAGATAAATGTTCCCTGTCAGAAACTGCCTGTGGTACAAAAAATCAAGCACTGGCATACCACTGGCTAACCGAATAGAAAAGAATTGGCTGAGAGTACTATGTCAACGTTGGTGAAAATTGTTTTCCCAGTGCTATCCAGTGAGAAATTTCCAACGTCCTTAAAGTCTAACCATTGTTAGAGCATTTATTTTATAA
This sequence comes from Delia radicum, assembly GCA_021234595.1. NCBI lineage: Eukaryota > Metazoa > Arthropoda > Insecta > Diptera > Anthomyiidae > Delia > Delia radicum. Next base: position 90,613,903 of record CM037853.1, read on the forward strand.
AAATGATGATTCGTTGCTTAAAAAAGTTTGTAGCCGGAAGGTTCTGAGTTCGATCCTGGTTTCAGATATAATATTTTTCTGCACTTTGTAATATTTTTTTTATACAAAATTCATTTTTTTGAACTTTTATTCAAGTTCGAGGCCATACTCTATCTTTCTTTATTAGATATTGTCCTAATAAATAATCTATAGAGTTTTTGTTTTCAAATCCATTAATTGACCACTTTCAGGAATGTGTTGATAGATCTATTTCGGGAATTTTCTAGGTTCCCACCATCGTTTTGAAAGAAGTGACAATCCCATGCAAAATATCAAACATTCATATAACTTAGTTTTTCCACTAAATGAGAACTAATTTAAATTGAAAACTTGGTCATTATGTACAAGCTCTACCTTTGGTAGATACACAATACATGCTTTTAGTTTTTATTCTCCTTTTTATTTTCACACTTGTTTTGTTTTGTTTAAAAACAAAATGTATAATTTTTATTAAAAATAAGTAATTATGTTTTTTCGACCTTTATTTGTGCAACGAAAATGAAAATTATTCAAGTTCGAGGCCATACTCCATATTTATTTATTAGGATATTGTCCTAACAAATAATCTATAGAGTTTTTGTTTTTTTATTTTTTATTTTGAAATTTAAAAGAATTAAATTCAAAAGTTTATTTTTCGATCTTTTATCATAATTTATGATGTCAGCAAGACTACTCAAGTACAAGATCACCTGTTTTTTTTTTGTTAAACAAAAGACCGTACAGTGATTATTTATTGTGGGCGTTGTGGTGTAATGGTTAGCGCGTTGGACTTTTACACAGAAGGTCCCGGGTTCGATCCCCGGTGCCGGCAACATCAAATTAATATGTATGAGTTTTTTCTATCCCTCATACGTATCGCAATGTCCACCTTCGGTGTTCCCATAGCAATTAACCCCAACGAAGTAAAATAATGAATCAGGGCTATGAGTTCGCCAACTCTCCATCAGGTGGCGAGCAACAACTGTTCTAAGATTTATCATCTCGCGCAATTACAGTGTTGCCATGTCTGAAGCCCTTCATCTTTCCCCACCTTTCATCTCTATACTATCCCTTTCCAAAGAAAGCAACACACTAAAAATATAGGAAGTATTTCCTGAGTGTTGCCTCTCTTTAAAAAAAAAAAAAAAAAAAAAACATGTTTCATTTATCGTCACCGAAAATCTTAAGATGACCAGTGTAGAAGTGGTAGAAGATTTACCCAACTTATAATTTTTTAAGGAAAAAGATCAACGCATTACCCGTATTGTTTTATTTATCAAATGAGAAGTAAAAAACAAATTGGAAGAATTGATCTAATCGAATCAAAAATAAAACATGTTTAAAGTATAAACATTGTTTGTGTACAGGCTAGATTCTCTAGTCATAATACAATGTGCTGTTAGTGTTTATTAAATAAACAATAATACTTTCTGATTAAAAAGCATCAGAAATATATTTTTTTTTTGTGAGTAAATTCCGCATTTTCCGGAGTTTTTGCCTGAAAAACTACACCCTTTATAGTAGTTATTTTGCATGCAGTTTTTAGAGTGCCGCACATGCAAGTGTGTAGCACATGTAACAATATTGACACATATTTCAGGTATTTCTACACACTTTACACAAAATTACAGCACCTCGTCGAATCTTTTCCACACTCCCTTTAGAAGATCTTTTCTCTTTTGAAATTGGCACCTAGCATATAGGGGAACAGCAGATACATTCTGTGAAATCCAATTCTATGGACTAAGAAAAGTAAAATCTGTAATTTAAATATTTAACAAGATTTTAATTTTATATAAGCAGTTTTCATGAATTATTTTTGCCACTTTTAGTTATCTTAAAATTTTGGACTTTTATTAATATAATATTCAATCCGGCCAATTTTTACCCTAACAAAAAACAATTTTGTATCAAATGTTTTGCTTTATAAAACTAAAAATCTGTTTAAACAAAAATTAAAGAGAATTAAATACTAAAAAGAATTGAAAGCAAATGTTTTGCATTTAAAATAACCACATTTTTTCTTCAAAAAAAAAAGATTATCAAGATAAATTTAGTAAATTCTTTTTGGAATTATTCCTTAAAGAAAAATTGGATTATTCAAAATAATCAAATATTTTTAAACAATTTTTTTTGTTTAGAAAAAATATTTTAAAAACATTTTATAAAAAACAATTCAGTCGTAGTGAATGAGTACTTTACTTTAGGGCGCTTAGTATTCAAATGGCAGAGAATTATCATTAAAAACGATTTTAATTTTTTTTTTTTTTTTAAATTTATTCAATGAAATAAAATCCCGTTACCCATATCAAATCGAAAAAAAACAATTAATCTCTACCTAGCCCATTATTCGATTCGGTTGACAAATACGCTGGCAGAAAAATTTGCAAAAATTTTCAAAAATGATCACTCCACAAACGCTTGGGCTGAATCCCGCACTGCATGTAAATGAGATTTATGTTAAAATACTCATTGATTTTTATATACTTTTCCCCCAAGCCGCTACTAAATTTGCCACATTTCTTATTCAAATACCATTTATATCAAATATCATTTAACCCACGGTTGCAAAATTTTCTCGCCTCAAATTAGGTAACGGAAGTTGCGTTCCATCCCTACTTAAAATGTAGTTATGGCAGCAGAATGTTAAAAAAAAATCCTATTTTTTTGGAAATCTTAATTTTAGTTTTGGGAATTGTAGGATTGCTTACAGCAAACCGTGAATTCTGATATCAATTTCACATTTGTGAATTTAAGGCTTATTTAAGTCCAAAAAATCATTTGATTATGTCTATTAATAAATATTTTATTGAATATGTACCATTTACATTTTAACAAAAACCGCCATTTTTGCTTTTGTATTTCGATTTTTTTTTCGTTCTAAAAATATTTTTTTAATTTTTTTCAATGACTGAAGAAAAAGCTATCGAAAACATTTTAGACCCATTTTCTAACTACAATAGGTAATTACCCAGCAAAAATTTCGAAAAAGATAAGCGGGTTTGTAATCAAGCATTTTGGGCAGAACGCATTCCTTACTAGATTACCTACGCGATTCTTTTAACAGGGCGTGAGACTAAAATAATTGATTCTTTAGAATTGATTATTTTTTTTTACCGAAGAACCATTTACTTTATATTTTAAAGAACTACATACAGTTTTTAATAAAGTTAATAGTTCCATTGTAAAACTACGAAGTACTTACACAAAAAAATAAATAAATAGAATTAGAAAAAATATATGAGATGAATTCTTTAAAATTGTATAACTTCTTTTTTCAAAATTAGGAACTACTTCCAATAACGTTCTTTTATTAAGAAAAAGTATATGATTACTTCTTCAGTACAAAAAGTTATACATATAAGTTAATAACATTGTTATTTTCTATTAAGTAAATAATTACTTTGTTATTGAGTTCATGCTTTCTGGTTTAAATTAAAAGAATTGATTACAATACTACTTGCTTTTTGGACTCTATCGTTGGAATGAGTTTGGTATTGCAGTTACTAAATTTGGCAATGAGATATGTAAGCAAGTGTGGGCATCACCTTCTTTTTGGAATGTGTAATTTTTTCCTGGGTAGTTGTATGTATCCGAAGAGAGCTGTTTGACAAAAATGTTAAAATTCAGCACCCCCCAACTCGGAGAGTCCTTGACCGATTCCGCTGAAATTTTGTGTCATAACTACCACCCTAATAGGACAAACTATGTTACAAACGGCTGTTGTACTACTTTCTGTTCCAAGAGGCGGCCTAATGTACATGTTTTCGTATTCAGGGATAGCCATAACTCAACAAGGCAATGACTTCTTAGTGTTTGTTGTTATTAACAATATACATATTAGGGATTCCCAAAGTGAAATCCCGAATCCCGTGATTTACCTTTGGGATTTAGTAAATCTCGAATACCGCGATTTTAATTTTTAAATGCTGTGTTTTTTATCAGAATTTTTTATTACTTATCTGGATTTGTTTTATTTTTGCTAAAATTTAATATATATTTTTTTTTATTTTATTAATTAATAGTCATATAATTACAAATTATATACTATTACCCTAACCGAGCACTAGCTACTATGGCCTTCGGCGCGTTGTAGCGAAAACAGACCAGTGCCTCTGGTGGGAATCGAACCCACGACCCCCGCACTGATAAACGAGCACGCTACCAAATAGCCTAAAGGGGAGCACGAAAAAAAATTCAATATAAATTACATGTTTTCTTGAATTTGCTCATATTTTTATTTTTTTGGATGTTTACGATTTCTGGTTCAATTTTAGTTGATGATTCGTTAGACCGGGGCACGGTGGGAAAAATGCCATTTTAGCACACAAAAATTAATTACGTCTAAACGCCGAAATGTTCTCAGGATGCACCAGATGTCTGAAGGCGTCTCATTTTTACTTTGTATTTTCCTTTTGATTCCTTCCTTTGGAAGATTCCTTTGACCGGGGTACAGTGGAACAACATGTCAATTTAGCACACAAAAAATAATTACGCCTAAACTACTGGTTCGATCTTAATAAAATTTGTCAAAGATTACTTAGAAGGATCACACAGTGAGAGAAATATCTTCATGGTATCAATGAATTTTTGCATTAGATCAATAAATTTTAACTTGAACGCGTTCATTGAAACTTTTCATTAAACAAATGCAGTTTTTTATAAAATTTAATGAAAAATGTCATATTATATATTAAAAATTTCATACGACTAATGCAAAAGTTTCATTAAAATAGTTTCATTGAAACTATGAAACTTTTTTATGAAGTGTAAGTTTAATGAAAAAAACTCATTAAAACTCGTGCAAAGAATTCTCTTTTGTGCAGCTTCCATTTAAATGTTCCTAAGTTCTTAGTAGATAAACACAGGGTGCACCACAGAGAGTCAAATTACCCGCTTTTTTGCAAAAAACAAATTTTGAAGGCGTGTCACTTTTGTTTTCTTTGATGTATTTCTACTTTATTGTGCTATTTGTTATCTCGAATAGAGTATAAGAAAAAAGCATATCAACATGGGTCCATATCTTTTACAGTTTGAATCTTATTTAACCTCAAAAATATCCATATTTTTCGAAAAGCACCATTATTCCAAAATTGATTTCTCATAAGTCGTTGGCAATAAAAGAGTTTGGTTTTTCATATATTTTATACCAGACGCCTTAAATGATTGTAAGTGCTTTTTATATATTTTCAACGCACACATGCATTTTGGTGCCATTTTCAAAATTATTAAAAAATTTATTAAAAAACACTTTTGTAAACATGTGTGGCTTCATATTGTATGCATCTGGCAAAACTTATCGAAATCGGATTGCAGCACGTAATTTTATTGAATTTTAATGCTATTTTCAAAATGCAAATTAAAATTTAAGAATTTTGTGATTAATTTTATAAATCAATGAAACTACATTTATTCTAGTAATACACACAAAAAGTTTTCCGAAATCCTTCAATGTGATTTTATCAGGGACTGTAACGGTTATAAGTGATATCAAAAAAGTTCCTTTATAAAAGTTATTTTGTGGCTTAAAAAGAAAAAACAAAAAACATCCAAAACAGTTATTTTTTCAACGTTATTTTTAAGATAACGGATGAAACTCTTAAGAAGAGTTTTATTTCGCCTTCATTAAATAAAACTCTTTTGAGGAGTTTTATTTCTCCGTCTAAAATAAAACTCATTTGAGGAGTTTTATTTTTTTCAGAGAATAAAACTCATTTAATGTAAATTGATACTCAAAGCTTGCCGCTTGCCAGAACATTACAATTTGCAAGGCAGTGTAATTGAAAAAATCGTCATTAAAATGAAAACATGTGGGTTTTTCATTTGTTATCGTTTGATTCTTATTATTAAAAGGTTGTTGTTTTATTTCTTATATCTTTATTTATCATGATTGGGCATTTTTTAACCCAAACGTAATTATTGCAAAATAATTAGTTTTCTAGAAAAAGTGGCTTTGTGTAGTAAAGTAAGACGCGTGAGTGCCACATGTATATTTTTATTGAATGATTAATTAATTCTAGTTGAGAAATGAATTGTGCATTGGTATTAGTTAATTCTGTCTCTTCTGATCGAAACAATACTTGTGTGTACGTAGTGTGACAAAACTCCACTTTAGCCGCAGTCATCGCTGTGTCGACCGTGGCTCAACTCGTTAAGAGGTGAGATTACGTTGAATAGCTTGATGCTAAGGCAGTGAGTTCGAATCACAGTACGACACCAAAAAAATAAAAAGTAGTTCATATAGAGCAAATTAACAATATAAAATACTTTGTTCAATTGACACATAAATTAACCACTGACGAGTCCCAGGAGGGGGACGAAAGTGCGGCAGTCTGGTGTATCCCTTGTGTCCGTAAAATTTTTCAATAAAAATGTTTTCTTCTTCCTGTAAAGAGCCTAACTAAAGTAATGTTCTACAGTAATTAATTAAAAATTAATTACGATTGTCATTATCTGACGGTTACAAAACACTTTCTTACATGAAGATTAATTATTAATTTTACATTTGCAGTAGGTTAAAATCGTGAATATGGATCGCCATTCCGATATTACTTGTCGTTCATTTTTACTGATAATATCGATTTTTGGTAAATAAAAAAAAAAAAAAATATTTTTATTTTTTAAAACTAAAAATAATATGAAAAAAAAACGTTTGTAGTGAATTTTTATTGTTGATCTATATAAATTGTATGTGAGTTGTTGGTTAGCTCGGTTAAAGATCATGAATATTTTTCCATATTAACAGAAAAATTATAATTTTATTTGTGATAATTTACTTTAATTAACAGAAAAAACAATTAGAAAAAAGTTATTTGACACCTGCATGAATGGAGTTAACTTTCTAGCCCGCAACGGCCTTCATCAACATTCTTCGTGCCTTAAAGTGTTAAATTGTAAACATCATCTATTTAACTCAACTAGTTAAGTTAAAAACATGCCGTAACTTAGTTTGAGTATGACGAAATTTACTGCGAACTTATTTTCTATAAAGCTATGTTTAGTTGTTAATTATTACCACAGTTGCCAGTTCAACTAATTAAGTTGAAATTTGACTGGCAGTTATTTTCAAATGTCATCATATTCTATCCTTTACATTGTAAGTGAAGGAATATCAAACATTGAAGATTTTATTCGTTTTTCAACATATGTCTAGCATATATATTAAGCGAATTTTTGCACTGTACCTTGTGAGTGGTTAATAGTGAATTTTTATTGTTGATCTATATAAATTGTCAAATTTCAACTTAATTAGTTGAACTGGCAACTGTGGTAATAATTAACAACTAAACATAGCTTTATAGAAAATAAGTTCGCAGTAAATTTCGTCATACTCAAACTAAGTTACGGCATGTTTTTAACCTAACTAGTTGAGTTAAATAGATGATGTTTACAATTTAACACTTTAAGGCACGAAGAAAGTTGATGAAGGCCGTTGCGGGCTAGAAAGTTAACTCCATTCATGCAGGTGTCAAATAACTTTTTTCTAATTGTTTTTTCTGTTAATTAAAGTAAATTATCACAAATAAAATTATAATTTTTCTGTTAATATGGAAAAATATTCATGATCTTTAACCGAACTAACCAACAACTCACAAAAAACGTTTGTATTAAAATTGCGATTTTATTGCGTGCAGCAGTATGATTTCAATAATATGGATAAACACATTTTCACACACAGTTTTTAATAATTTTCGAATTTTTATAAAATTCACTTTCATTCACTAATTGCCTGAAGTATCCATTTGAACAAAAAATATTAAATTATTTTTCTCTTTTTTTTTGACAAGCATGACTTCACCATTCTTTCAAGACATAAAAAGATATTTTGAACTAAATTAACTCTTTGATCTGTTGTCCAAATTACCGTTAGTCAAAAAGTAATAGCATGCCACAATATAATTTTAAATTTTTTTTAACTAAGATTAATTTTGACACCAAGGTTTAATTTAGTGCAGAATATATTTTTATAGAAAACAAGCATGAAAGGCTGTTCTCAAAAATATATAGAATTAGGGTTAAAATGTTTTTTCGATCTGGCTAAAGATGTCATCAGAATCCGAAGTTTTAGAAAAGCTAGAGCCTCTAGAATAAGCATATTATTATTATTTTTAAGTTTCTTATAGAATCATGAAAACATCCTTGAATTATTGTTGATTATTGCATTGAAATTATTAGAGGATGTCAACACCATTAAAAAGATCTAATCAAAATGAAAAACGTATAAAAATTATAGATTTTTTTAACGTTTTTATAAAATCGCATTGAAAAAATAAAACCTAATTACATAAAAATTGTATTACGTCGGGTCGAGAAGCTGATTTTAAAATTTTTGTTTTTAATGAAGAATCGTAGATTTTTTAAAATATTTTTTATATTTGACAACATTTTTGACAAAAGATACCTAGACTAAATTTTAATTCATAGAAATTCAACTTGTATATTTTTAAGAAGCCTCAAAAATGAGTCACTCTAATGGATGTGTTAACTTTTTATTAATCAATGCGTATGAGTTATATTTTGTTGTATTCATATCACTCATACGTTCAGGGTATGCCATTGAAAAATGTATAACATTGCGATTACATGTATTTCATACAAGTTTACTTGGATTTCAAAATTGTCATAGTATTAAGTAAAGTTCGGTTATAGCGAACTCGTGTATAACGGACACCTTAGTTCGTTATAAGCGTAGTTCGCTGTAATCGTGGTTAACATTTTTAAGAAATAAAGAAAATCTCAGGAATTTTTGTTAAATTCTCTAACGTTTAAAGTTTATATTGAATCAATTATTAAATTTTATTAAGTTTTATAGAATTTTTAATTCCTTTAGGTGCATTCTGAAATAAAAAGCTTAACTATTGCCTAAATCACGGGCCTATACAAGTGTTGTCACAAGATATCAAGTTTGGATTTGACTTAGTTTCAGATCAATCCGATAATATTAACACGTTCTTCATTGAGGTTCGAGTTACGACAAATAGCAATTTTTCATGAAAAATCACAGTTTTTCGCCCTTAATAACGAAACCACATGCCTTAGGAATCCGGCTTGAGTGTTGTTAAATAGGAAATTTTATTCTAATAAATTTTGATCTTATTATTACTTTTGCTAAAGCTGATAGATTTATTAGTATCTAGCATTTATCAGGCCAGTAGTACGATTCAGTGAATTATAACGATCAATCGCAAAATATATCGACACCTTTTGTTGTTTGCACTAACGATTAAGTGATTCACTAAGTACACCTAAACGATAGTCGACAACACTATTTAAAAATTTAACTTTTTTTATATGGAAGAAACAACACAAAAATTGTTGTCGTTTAGATAACAACAACAGCTGACTTTAACAATAACGAATAACGTTTAAAAATGGTAATACAAAAAAAAAACCTTAATTTTGTTGTTTACTTTTTTTAAACAATTCGATTATCGTTAAAACAAGTTACTGAATCGCACTACAGGTCATATTGGCCACATTAAGTACAAAATATAATCATTTTTCAGTTGACGCATAATATTTTTAATCGATTTAAAGATAACGTTTTATTTTCAAAAAGGTAAACAAATTCAAAATCGATTAAGGACTAGCCCAGTAATAAATAATGACCCCGACCACAATGATGAATAATGACAAATACAACTTTATCACGAATTTAGAGCACAAATCTTAAACGTTTTTGAAGTTGATTACTTCAACATAATTATAAGATCCACAAATTGAGTAACATGGAAAATATTTTTTACGATGTCTTTAACCTGCCCTAAGGTGACTTAAAAAACAGAAAATATTTTTTGGTATATCCCAAAATCTCAATGTAAAATTTAAAAAAATTTTTTTCATTATAATCGAAAAAATTGAGATTTGAACTTCATGGAATTGTTTTTTTTTTAGATATCCCCCCGGTCACTTGGGCAGAGAGTTGATTTTTGCGGATTTCTAGGAAACTTGGTTTATTTGTTGTCATAAAATATTTAAAATCTGAAATTTGGTATTTTTGTACATTTTGTTGTTTTATTTCATCTTCATTATTTCAGGTTGATAAAAAAAAATGTTTTTTCATCATTAACCCATATGTACCTGAGGCCCAAAACTACCTCAGACTTATTTATTTAATTTTACAAAAAAAAAAACGTTGAAGATTTGCTTACTACTATTGCATTTTAAGAAACTAGAAACTTTTTAAATGCTTTGAAACTGATAATATCTAGCAATTTTTATATTCGCATTTTTATATTTTATAAAAGCAGGTTATGCGCTTGGATTAACAACACTTCAGCTCATAAGATCGAAATATTTCAGGGCCATAAGTTAATATTTGTAATAATTATCGTTGCGCAAATTTGAAATAAAAAAAATCGTTTAAACAAGCTCACTTTTTTGTTCTTTTTATTTTTTTGTTCGGAAATCTCCCAACACTTGAGATATAAATTCAACGCATAGCTCATTGGCTTGCCATCATCTAACAAAGAAATAGATGATAGTCAAACATTTAAACCATTTTTGTTTAGTTTTTTACTTTTTGGTGATTTTGGTACACTCTAAAAATGATTGTAAATTTACTACTATAAAACGAGTAAATTTTCGTGTATTATTACGCAAATTCGGTAAATTTATACATAAATTTCTAAAAATGAATTCTTTGTTTTATTTGAAACATTTTCTGGTCTGTTTTTCTTTCTTACCGCAAGGTAAATATACGCATTTTTAGGGGGTTCTTACGCATATAAAAATGTATTTTTACGCATTTTATCCGTGTATTTACAAGTAAAACATGTTTTTTACTCAAAAATTCAGTGAAATTGTTCATATATTTTTACGCACTTGCATATTACATTTACACGTTTTTTGTTGACCTACTTACACGTAATGTGTGTATTTTTTTCATTTACACACATAGAGTAAATTTACCCAACTTATAGTAGGAGTATAGTTTCCTACTATAAGTTGGGTACATTTCAACAGAAATTAATTAGAGTGTACCTGCACTCATAATCGATGCTAAAAATATGAAAAAATGTCAAACCCACGAAATATTTTGTAAAATAAACAAATTTTCGTGTATTTTACGAAAGTTTCTGTTGTTTGGACATTTTTTCGTACTTTCATGCATGTATTATTATCAGTGTGGAACTGACACGCCTCTTCATGGAATATAATTTGTAAAACAATGTTTCGTTAATTTTGTAATTCTGCACAGTTGGAGATATGTCGCGTTGATGTGCCCTACAGAGTATGACCGTCACAAATATTGGAAAACATAAGCGTAAATTTTGTTCAAAAAGCAGTTTTGCTAAGGCACAATCGCTGTTTAGTTTTAAATATTTTAGTTTGCTTTTGAAGGTAATCGATGTGGATTATCCCACCTGCATCCCAACAAACTGTTGCCACCAACTTATTGGCCACGATTATGTTTATGGTTAATTGAGGGCAAACGCGGCACCCATCTTGCAGACAGCTCTTTTAGACCCAACTGATCATTTAAAATTGAAACCACACTGCCATATGAAATGCCACTGCCATATGAAAACAGTCTCACGCACTTTTACTCTTCGATCGGCCAACACCATATCGTGCATTTTTTTCGAAATTTTCGTTTATATTGCCCCCCAATTCTCCGAAAGTTCGAAAAGTCACGAACTTATTGATCCGCCCTCGTACAACCAGAATTTAGAAACCTATAAATAATAGTGGCAACACACATCATACATTTTTTCAATAGAGAATGTGTGTTAAAAAATTAACTTTTTTATCTAAACACGTTTTGTTCAAAATTCCCCTTTTTTCAAAAAAGGTTTAATTTTGCGTTCTGTGGTGCATCCTGTATTGTGTTCTGTGGTACATCCTTCATTGCGAACATTTTTGTGAATGCCGCGATCCTTCTGAGTAATCTCGCCCAAATTTTATTAAGATCGAACCAGTAGTTTAGAAGTAATTAATTTTTGTGTGTTAGATTGGCATTTTTACCAACTGTGCGGGGCAGGCAAAACTATGTCACGACAACGGAATTTCGGTGGCACTAGACGTTTTGTTGAATTTAGGAAAAAAAAATAAAATTAAAAAGCTAGCAAGAAATTGTGTCAGCCGTACAAAAATGTGCACTTTAAACACAAAGGGATCGTTTTCTAAAAATTGATTAACACAAATTGTAGATATTCTAAAATTCAAATTTATCGAAATTCCTTTGCGAAAGGTGCACAGAGAAAACATATTCGTGCAGACAATCGAATTTGTTGCCAATTGAATGGTTCTGTTTTTTGTTAACATAAACAAATACCAATATCCCAAAAAATCACGAAATAACTGGGATATCAAATAATCCCGAAATTCCGTTATTTGGGGATCGGGATTTGCAAAATCCTAACTCCCGGGATTTTTAAATATCAAGCCCAATCGACAGCCCTATTACATATACATATATGTATGGGTGTAACTAGTTGGTATGTAAATACATACAAGCATAAAACATCGTGATGTTTAATGTAGTCTACATCCATACAAGTGTATGTGGTGTGTGGTGGTATATGGTCTATTTAACAATATTGTACCTATTTTACCATTGTAAATGCAAGTAGGTGCCCCCTACTTAGTTAACAACAATTGCTAAATGTTTCGCAATTCGGGCTAGTTGTTTTCGTCCAAGCTGAACATAGTTAAACCAAAGAGTATATACAAATAGAGAAGCTACAGTACACAGAGCTGTTTATGCTTATCAACTGAACTCGGGCGAGATAATGAAAATATTTTTTTCACTAAAAAGTAATTGCAACGTGTTGATACAAAATTGTTGCTTAAAACACTGGCTTTAATTTTGCTTATATTTTGATTAATTAAAATTCAATGTTAATTTTATCTTGCTTATTTTATCGTTAAAGTTTTAAATTATTAAACATTTCATTAAATTACACTGTTAAACACTAAAAATGCATCGGACGTGCGACTTATCAATTCTGAGAATTCTAGGACGTAGATTACGAATGTGAATACCAAATTTCAATATTAGCTCCACTTTTCGGAACATTCGCGAATTTAACTTTTACCAAAAAATCCAGTTTTTTTCTTTAAAATTTCTTATTAATTCATTTACCTGGATAAACTACGACTAAATTTTAATATGGTTTTAAAGTATGGACTTTGAGCATTAAAAATACATAAATTAATTGTGAGTGGGTGACAGATATAGGATATCTTTGCACTTAAAGTGAAAACTTTACTTATTTTACTTTTCTGTGAATATTATTAAATACCCTAATCAAATTTCCAAAACGTTAGCACATGATGTTAATTTATATTTCACTTAATTATTTTCAGCGAATGAACCATCGCTTTCATATTAATATTTTCGGAAATTCAATTTGAAGTTAAAAAAATTTTAAATTTCTTTTAATTACTTTTGTGTGTATTTAATATGGTTAACATAAAAAAACACCTTTTGAAACACGCATCATTTAAGATCGTTAGTTTTTTGAGAAAATGCACCTCAATTAACTGGAACTTGTTTGGTATTGATTAAACAACATGCGTTTAACTAATTTGAATATTTTTTATCTGAATTTTATTAATTAACATCTGTTGCAGACTCCATATTTCTAAGAAATAAAAATATATCAAATTTTTTAAGTTTTAGCATTTTTTTTCTTAAACTAAAATCTACAATATGCGAGTTTTTGTATACATTAAGTAACCTGTGATGTTCTCTAAAGTTGTGTGTTAAAGTCTTGGATGTGCTTTAAGTTTTAGATATTTTATTAACGAAATCGTGAAAAATGAGAAATTTGAATTTTAAATATTGGGTATACAAGTTAATAATGTCGATTTGAACAACATATGGCATAACTATCACATATGGTTTGTGTCAATAATAAAAAATATGGTTTTTTGGGTAGTCGGATAACCTTATTTTATTTGAAGAAAACGGCTGCTGAAAGTTATCGATTGTTGGTAGAAGCCTACGGTCAACATGTACCAACTCAAAAAACTTGTGAACGATGGTTTGCGCTATTCAAAAGTGGTGATTTCGACACAGAAGACAAGAAGAGGCCTGGACAGCCGAAAAAGTTTGAAGATGAGGAATTGGAAGCATTAATCTACGAAAGTTGCTGTCAAACGCAAGCAGAACTTGCATTATCATTGGGAGTTACACAACAAGCAATTTCCCTACGTTTAAAAGCATTGGGATTCATTCAAAAGCAAGAAAATTGGGTCGCATATGAATTAAAGCCGTGGGACGTTGGAAGGCGATTTTGCATGTCGGAATTGCTGCGGAAGTTTTGCATCATGTTGTTACTGGTGATGAAAAATGGATACATAACGATAACCCCAAGCTCAAAAAGTCATATGTAAAACCCGGTCAACCAGCCAAATCAAATCCATGGCTCCAAGGTAATGCTCTGTATTTGGTGGGATGAGAAGGGTGTTTTGTATTATGAGCTGTTGAAATCAGGTCAGACGATCATAGGGGAATTGTACCGGACACAATTGATTCGTGTGAAGAGAGCAATCAACGAAGAACGACCAGAATATTCGACCAGACGTGAGGACATAATCTTTCATCATGACTACGCTCGGCCTCATGTTGCTAGACTGGTCAAAAACTATTTGGAAAAGAGTGGATGGCAAGTTTTGGCTCTCACGCCTTATAGTCCAGACCTTGCCCCTTCTGACTACCATTTGTTTCGATCGATTCAGAACGCCCTTACTGGAATACGCTTCACTTCAGAACAGGGTATCAGAAATTGGCTTGATTCATTCTTTACCTCAAAACCGGAGCAGGTCTTTTGGCGCGGAATCCATATGCTACCAGAAAGATGGGAACAAGTTGTGGCTAACGATGGAAAATACTTTCAACTTGTTATTATAATAAATGTATTTTTCAAGAAAAAAATCTACATTTTTGCTTGTGTTCACGCCGTGAACAATAGAGTAAACTACACGTCCCAGGCTAACAGCATTGCCATATATACCAATGTATCAGCTGTTAACATGAAAACTGCTGCCAACTTAACATTAACTGCATTGTCATCAGATCAGAATTTTTGTACTCGACATCCAGACAACATCCCTTATTTTAAAGTTTAAAACCAATTAGTGAAAATTCATTAAAATTAATTTTAAAGTGAAGATTTATATTGAACCCTAAAAACTTATAAATCAAGTTAAGACTTAACTCTAAAGTTAAACCTAAAACCTATATAAAACTAGTGCAAATTGTGAAGTATTTGAAATTAAGTAATTTGAAGACCAAAATACTTACCCAAAAGATAAAACTGTTAGATATTAACCCTAACCTAAAATGAAATCTTCATTATTTTATACTGTTTAAAAGAAGCCGCCATCTGTTTATATATTATATATCCCAATTAAGAAAGCTTGGTATATAAGAGGCCATCTTTCTAATACCCCTTAACCCGTAATTTGTCCAGCTTGTATACCTAATATATGCATAGAGAGTATTATCGCATCTTTCAAAAAGTGTGCTCTATTAAATAAAAGAGCATAGTTTGTACTATTTGAATGCTGCAAAAAAGTTGCGTTATTATTTTTGATTTTTAATTATTTTATAAAAAGTTTGCCAAACATTTATATTAAATTTACTAAAACAATGTTTTGCAAATATTTCTTTAAATAACGCCATATTTGTCATCTGCGTCCAAAGTCTATTTGAAATGATAGGTCGCAACCCCAATGCATAACATTTTTCTGATTTTGTTGATCTGTGCTATTATTCAAAAGCATGATAAAATTTAATTTAAACTTTTAATATACTGCAACATGTTTTCATTTGCTCGGTGCGAGTTTACGAACAAATAAAAAAGAGGGTAGATTGAGACAGACTGAGGTGGATAGAAACCCGCTGGTTAAACATTGTTTCTTAACAAATGAGGTTGGCATTCGAGTTTGCTGCGTTAGTAATTTTTAACTCACGTGCGAGTTTTATTGAAACTACTAGTGATTATGATTTTAACTGATTTTAACAAGGCGAAATGTGTTTTTAAGAAAGAAAACATGTTCAACGTTTAAAAAAGAATAACACTTTGCAACTGACCTAGTGTAGGCTGTAAGTGTAGCTGAATGTATTTTAGAACTGGTTTGAGAAGTTGCAATATACCACAACAATTTTCGAGATAACGTACAGATTTGGCCATTTTTATTTAGTGGTCCGATTGTAATGGCATTTGAAAAAGACATAAGTAGCATATCGAGCTTAAGTTTTGATGCTGAAAATCGTTGGCCTCCGGTGCCGGCAATATGACCCCACAAATTAGGACACTTTTTTTAAAAAACAAATTTTAAGTGTTCGCCATTTTTTTTGTTTCTAATCCGATTTTGAAAAAATAAACATATTTGTGTAGATTACCTCCTGCAGTTCCCGAGATATTCCCATTTGAAAATGTAAAATTCCATATTTGGTGCGACTCAACTCCTGGTTATTGCGAATACCTGAATGAATTCGACTCGAATTTTTTGTTTAAAATATTATTTATTTAACGAAAGAAATTTTTAAATAAATAAAAAAAAAAAAATGACTACAATATCTTGTTCCACTCAAAAAATATATTTTTGCTTAAATAATTAATTTCGAAAAAAATAAAATTTTTGAGATTTTTTACCCAAAACGCAGCATAACCATGTTCCAAAACTTAGTCAATTTTCCATCTATTTTAACAAATAAATGCTTATTATACTCAAGAAAACACTAGCATGATAATATTGTTGTTTTAGAAGAAGAGTCGAATAAACCCTCATAAAAGTGAAAAAAGTTAAAGAAAAACCATGGTTAAATGGGACCTTCTTGAGGAACCAACCGGGGATTCACTTTTACACGGATGGATCAAAACTGGATGGGAAAACGGGTCTGGGCTTCTGTAACGCTGACTTCAATGTACGCAACTGCTTCCGTCTTCCTGACCATAACACCGTACTACAGGCGGAGGTCACCGCGATTACGGAGTGCATTAAGCAGGTGACTCTGTGGGATCAATGACGATATTCAGGTGTAAAGGGGAAATTAACGATTTCTCTTCACGGGGTCGCATTGAGATTATATGGGTGCCGGGACACTGTGGTATAGCGGGGAACGAAGTGGCTAATGATTTGGCTAGGGGAGGATCTTCCCTGGAATTAGTCACTTTGGAGAACGCTAAACCTTTTCGAGCTCTCAAGGCGGAGCTGGTGGACTGGGCTGACACCATGCATAGGACCATCTGGGAAAATGCGGGTGTTGACAGGACTACAAATATTCTCTGGGGCAACCCGGACAAGGACAAGACAAGGGAAATTCTGAATCTCAGTAGGAAGTAACTGAGTCCTTTGATGGAAATCCTCTCGGGACACTCGACACTTAGGGCCCATCTCCACCGTATTGGTAGGGCGTACTCGATCCCGGGGGATCTTAGGGGCATAGGATGGAAGAAGTTGAGGAGTTTCGTCAGTGCGACGGAGTTCCTGGGATAGTAAGGTGACATAGGACATAGAACCGATTGTTTAGAGCACACAACTAGCCGACATTCTGGCTTAAGTGTAAGTCCTCAGGGACTTAAGTCGGTTTTGGGAAGTATTTCTCTTCTCCGAATCCTCTTTTCGACCTAACCTAACCTATGTTTTTTATAACTTGAACTAATACTTAAAGGTGCTTAAGTTTGAAATTAAAATTTCTAGAAATCAACAATTTTAAGGAGCAAATTTTTTTAGTGAAACAAAGAAATGGTTAAAATTTATCAAGAACAAATTTAGTTTTTTAAAAATATATAATTAAGTGGTATTGTCTTATAAAATGTACACATTTTTTCATTTGAAATTATATAACATAAATCACTTGCAAATGATTTCGTTATAAAATGAATATGGTTATATGTCATGCCATGTGTAATAAAGTCTTAACTTGCAGATATCTTAATTTGATATTGAACTTTAACAAAATATGTGTTGGATTATATATAATGCTATATATAAAATTATAAGGAAAATATTTTCATTATGGCATCACAAATAGAATAAAAAGATTTAGCATGGAACCATATATAATCATATCGATCACTACATATATTTGGATTATTATTATATGGCTTATGTAGTGATATATGGAGTAAGATTTGGAGACATTTAATAATATCAACTACACTCAGGGAAATTCTGCTTTAAATATGTGTAGTTGTTTTGATTGTAATACAGATTCTTTATTTTTTATGTAAATGTCAGTCATTTGTAGAACAAATTTAATTTTTTACCAACCTTGTAGCTCATTTGAAAAAATAAACCACATCAAATGACTGTTTTGTGATTTTACATTCATTGTTTACAGTCGTTTTTTGGTATTTAAAAAAGTAAAAAGAAATAAATGTTTGTTTATTTTTTATTAACATATGTGGTTAATTTTTACTACAATTTGTAGTAATTTTTTGAACAGCAAAAATAAATGACAAATGTTAGTTGAATTTAATGAAATCTTAGTCGTCCTTTCTTCAAGTGACTTCAATTGCTGCTTAGTGTACCGTATTAAAAATTCTCTTCATAAAAATGATGAGATGTATTTGTATATGATATTAGTCATAATGTGAGTTCATTCAAAGTCATATAGGACTTAATCATATTATATATAACTAGATATAACTATTTTTACCCGGCATTAGTAAAAATTATAAAAACACTTTAAAGTACTAAACATTTTTTGTTTTTATATGAAAAAATGTATAAACCCGTTTTTGAAAAAATCATTGCAAATAGTTAGCCTTCTAATCACAAAAAAGTCAAAGTTGTTATTTATTAAAAAAATTACACTTTTTTAAAATTGACAATGTTCTAAAGTAGACAATTTCAACTTTTATGTGTTTTTTAAATCCTTGAAGGAGTCCGTCTGCTTTGGGAATATGGCTCATCAAATTTACTGTTTTTAGCATTATTTTGATTTTTTTAAAAAAATAAAAACAAAAACGTGATCTTACACAATTCTAAGGAACTGAAAATTGTAGTGAGTGATAGCCATCCAAGAGTCTACGTACACCTAAATTTAACAAATTTTAATGGATGGAGACCAAAAATATCCATTTTCAAACCTTCTCTCATGGAATGAACAATATTTATAACAATAATGGTATAAACATGGTATACAGACAGATTTCGAAAGACCATTCATTTTCTTTCAAATTCAGTTTAAAAATTCAAAATCGGTTAAAAAACTACTGAGCTACACATGTTTAAATGCGTCCGTCGTAAACAAATACTCTTTTACCATTATCGCGAGAATTTTAGAGTAAATTGCAACTTCTCAAGGCTATATTGTAATACACTCAGCTAGACATACAACATGCATTAGGTTATTTGAAAAGTGATTGCAATTATATGCTTTTGTAGCACCGTGTAATTTTTCTGATATTGAACTAATTTCAGTATATTCCAGAGATCTTCTGATTCAACTCTATGCCACTGAATCTTTGTCGAAAATATTTATCTAAAATGTTTTACGTTATTTCTTCAATAGAATCCATATTTTGTTGTATTTTTTTTTAACACTTTGTTATCAGCTATTCCCTCGAGATAAAAAGAAATACAAATTATACAATTTTGTACACATAAATATTTTTATGTTGTATATAAAATATTTATGTTGTATAAATACGTATAAGTGTATGTGTATGTATGTGTGGGTGTGTGTTTATAATACTACTTCAATATTTGTATATATGTACGAATTATAACTATGATAAGTGTTAAATACTTCATCACCCACAACGCCCACAAATATAATTGAAATATTAAATAATATTATGTTGAGTGAGCATAACTCTATATATGTACATAAAGCACGTATATAAGAGATGATATAGTTGGTACAAATTAATCGTGGTACAAAATTCCAGACAAAACGGATAAAATATTGTTTGACTTAAACTTTCGTCTTCATTTTTCATAAAATGATCTAATATCATTTCGAAAATTGTTAGTATATTTTCTTTGTAATATTCACTATATTTTTGTTTTTTTGTTCCAAAAAAAGTTTGTTTAATCTGAATTAAGATTTTTTATAAATACGGGCACCTATGTTACAAATTAAGAAAAAGGCCGCACATATAATTATAGACAGATAGAATGAGATAGAAAATTGTTCACGAGCTTTGATGTTGTACATAATTATCTGCAAATGATGATTGATAAATTTTCTGGTGTGACTCTGTATGGCGTAATATACAATTTTATCCAAAATTAAATTGTGATATCTAAACATGATATAATCATATTAATATTTTGTATTTTGCATAAAAGTCCACAAAGTTAGTAAAAAAGTTAGTTGAGTCAGCAAATTGTTTGCTGTGAGGATCGTTGCAGATAAATTGCTAATATCTGCAAAAGTGTTTTGCTGAAAATCAGTGAGATGATTGGTATGAACCAATATATCTTTACATGTAAATATATATAGATGAAGAAATACATATTTTTTAATATTACAACATACGTATGTTGTTATATATACACACAGAGAAATATTTAGCCATTTGCCAACTGAAATTCAGTTACTACGATTTAAATTCGTTTAATACGACTGAAATCCGTTGGTACAACTGTATATTGACTTTCACAACAAAGTTCGGTTAATAAAACCGAATTTTAGTTTCAATACCCAAAATATTTAGAAATTAAATTTAAATATGGCTGCACTAACCAAATGTATTGGCTGTTACCACCAAAATACACTTTTCAATTCGGTTGGCAACTTATTTCTCTGTTTGATTTGTGTTATATCTTATTATACATGTATTCGTACATAATTATATAAACCATATATAATTGTATATGTCGATCATTTATTTGAATTTAACATAGGGTTGTCATAGGGTGAAAGCATCCCTATTGGATTCTTTGGTATAGGTATAGGTATATAATTTTCTTTGGAAGTTATTTTTAAGCAATACAAGTATTATAATATGAAACCTAAGAACAAATTCCATGAAAATTTAGTTGTTCAAATAGCTTTTAAAAAAGTTATTCGTGATAAAAGTTATTTCTCTATTAAAAAG
The DNA here is from genome assembly GCA_021234595.1 of Delia radicum. NCBI lineage: Eukaryota > Metazoa > Arthropoda > Insecta > Diptera > Anthomyiidae > Delia > Delia radicum. The sequence goes on from CM037853.1 coordinate 90,634,932, forward strand.
TTATTCTGATAAAAGTTATTCATCTATTAAAACTTTTTAGTTAATGCAAATTTTCTTAATATTTAACCAAGTATTGTAATTTTTTTATTGATACTTTCGTTTCAATTTATTAAAAAGTTCGATTAAAAAAAATGGTTTCATAAGAAACATGTTGCTTTTCATAAATTTTGATAAATTTTTCGGTGTTTTTGTGTAGAAATGTATAGATTTACTGAACAATTTTATTATTTTTCGTCCAAAAAAATGCTCTCAGTGAGATTATGAATGTTAAATTTTAGAAAAAACACGATAGCTATAAAACAAACTGTATTCCGAACCTTTTACAATTTTTGCCGAAAGCTCGGCTGCAAAACGGCGAATTCGTTGCTCAACTTTGGACTTTCAGGTAATTACATTTGACTACCAAAATCTCTCCCGATCGGCCCAACAAACATTTTTCCATTTGCAAAACTTATTTTTTTTACACATTATCTTATCGAACTGTTTGGCCACATTAATAGTAATTTCAATTAAAATTCAAGTTTTTATGTCTTTTTTATTTTTTGGATTGTCCTATTGAAAAATGCTGTCATATGTACGGTTTTCTGCGTATACACAATGGGGTTTTGGTATGGGGAACACGCGGGCCAATGTTCTTATATTTTTTGATGAAAGCCATTTCATCGTTCCATATTAATAACACGTATACTTTAATATGATCTAACAAAGAAATGTATCAAAATTGATATAGCCTTATATATAATTGGAATACAATTTGATCAGAAAAATGGTGGATCGTACTGTATATAAATATATTATATTACATTGTGATGTAGCTTATGATGTGAGCAAGATTATTCAAGTTCAAGATCATTTGTTTTTTGTTAAACAAAAAACCGTGCAATGTTTATTTATTAATTAAAAAATATTTTTTGTTCCATCCGCTAATTTAAAACAGACTTTATCTCCTTACAGGTGCTTATATGTTGCATTCCGTGTCACCGAAAAACTTCAGAGAACCAATGTAGAAGTGGTAGAAGATGTAGCTTTTATTTAATCTAGGCAAAAATTGTAATTTCAAATTGCTTTAAACTTAAAACCTCCATAAAGCGCCGTTAACTCCAGTGTATTTACACAAAAGGTTATTCATGTCATACAATTTTTTTTTTTAATATTTACCTCTAAGTGCACTTGACAACATATCTATACTTTTTGATGTTCCCTGTATATTTGGCCGGGTCGATTTGTATAGAGGAAAAAAAATCGCTCAACGTTCAAGGAAAATCGTATTCTAGTGATCAAAATAAGAAACTTTGCCGAAGAAACCATACCTCTAAAACGAATTCTGATGTCCCGACTTTTGACCCGTAGGGTAAAATTTTGAAAAAGCCCACTTTGATATTTCAGAAAGTAGGAGGAATCTCTCCAAGATTATGGGAGATACTTTTTCTCCGGGAGACGCGCTAGCAGATTAATGCATAAATCATCATTCTAGGGGTTAAAATTTAAGTTGAAAGAGGGCCTTTTTTTTTTAATATTTACCTTTAAGTCCACTTGACAACATATCGATACTTTTTGATGTTCCCTGTATAGGAGGAAAAAAAATCGCTCAACGTTCAAGGAAAATCGTATTCTAGGGATCAAAATAAGAAACTTTGCCGAAGAAACCATACCTCTAAAACGAATTCTGATGTCCAGACTTTTGACCCGTAGGGTGAAATTTTGAAAAAGCCCACTTTGATATTTCAGAAAGTAGGAGGAATCTCTCCAAGATTATGGGAGATACTTTTTCTCCGGGAGACGCGCTAGCAGGTTAATGCATAAATCATCATTCTAGGGGTTAAAATTTAAGTTAAAAGAGGGCCTTTTTAGCCGTGTTTTTTTTAGCAAAATGTACAAATCTCGGGATAGAGATATTTCAGAAAGTAGGAGGAGTCTTTCAAAGATTAGGGTCTCTCCGGAAGAAATAGAGTATAAATATATTCGATTGGGTTGGATTCGATTGGGGCACTCTAAATGGGTCAAAATGGGATTTTTCAAAATTTCAACCTACGGGTCAAAAGTCGGGACATCAGAATTCGTTTTAGAGGTATGGTTCCTTCGGCAAATTTTCTTATTTTGATCCCTAGAATACGATTTTCCTTGAACGTTGAGCGATTTTTAAATCGACCCGCCCGACTATATATGTACATGGCTTGACTTTCACATTGTTAACATAAAAAAAAATTTTAAATTAGTTTATTTAGTTTATTGTTTTATTTATATTTTTTAGTTATGTATACAAAAGGAACAACGAAAGAAATTAACCGCGTTTGCACTTTTTATAAGTCTTATAATGATTGTATTTATGGGTAGATTTTGTTTTTCTTTTAACTTTATCTATACATCCTGTCATATCTACATCTCGACTTTTTAATTTGTATCCGTGCTATGAATGTGTTTATCGTCCCAATTATGGTCCCAATTATTAGTTAGACATTAGTTTAAAATATTTTTGTTTTAACTTTCAGCTTTTCCACTTTTTTATTTGTCATATATTTGTTTCTTAAAAGTAAATTAAGTTTTAGTCGATAACACAATTAAAAAAATCTTAAAGCCATTGTTTCCAATAAAATCGTTAAATATGACATAAAACCCAATAGTGATCAAAAAAGCGCAAAATCCTATAAAAAGTTCCAATTTGGATATAATATGCAAAATTGTAAAGGGTTTTCAATAACAAAATGTGTAGTCTCCCATTTCATTATATGGTAAGCATCAGTACTATAAATTAGAATACCTGAAGTGTAGAAATTCATTCGGAGCTTTAACTTCCTTAAAATATGGGCAAACTTAAATGATTTTAGACTTTTGGAAATCTGTTTGATGAGATTAATCTCATATTCCAATTATTGCAAAAGCGGCAATGTGAGAAAATGCCAAACATTTTTTTTTTTTTGCACTTTGTTTTAAAAATTGCAAAGTTTTAGAGATTTTGTTTAAAAATTATTTCTACATTAAGATGCCAATTAATTAAACCCAAAACAATCTTAAAAAACTAGTTTTTCTCGAATTAGAAATTTTTAAAGATTTTTAAATTTTACTTGGAAAACTGTCAAAAAATCGACTTTAAAAATTGATAAAGTCGTTTAAAAAACGACAAAGTCATTTAGTCGACTTTTCGTATTTTTTCCAAGTAAAAAACGATTAATCGTGAAAGGCCTGGTAGAGAAGAATGAGTGTATTTTCTAAAAATCATAACTACATTGCAAATTTTCATTTTTTCTGAATCAGACTGCGCAGTTTCTGGTATTGAACCTTCGTCAGTGACCCTGTTTTTTTTTTTTTTGAATAATGTAATATTTGTTATGTTTTTATTTGTTCGATTGCGTCTATATTTATTATTATAAATCGACTTTTTGTTTAAAAATTTCTAATTCTTGAAAAACTTGTTTTTTTAGATTGTTTTGGGTTCAATTAATTGGCATCTTAATTACGACTTTTTAAAAAATGACGAAGTCTTTTAGTAGAAAAGTCGACTTTTCGACTTTTCTCCAAGTAAAAGTCGATTAATAGACTTTTTGTTGCAACTATATAATTCCAGATTGTTTAATTTTAATTTATAGTCCTAGTTTAAATAGACGTTTAAAAAATTGTTGACCTAACTTTTTTTTTGAGTGTAGTTGTTACTAAAGAAAACAACTAAATGCAAAAAACTATAGCTCGTATTTGTGTGTGGAGCGACTCCTTTCCAGGACATTCTAAGAAAAAATTTTTATACTGTCAACAATTGCTCAAAATTTTAAAGTTTTCACCAAAGTTTTCATAGCTTTCGGAAACTTTTCTCTTAAATTTGATTTAAAGAAAAAAAAGCAATGATTTTTCAAGTGACCTAGTGTAGGTTTTAAGTCTAGCTGAGTTTATTATAAAACCGGTTTGAGAAGTTACAATATACACTCAAATTTTCGAAATAACTGTAATAGAATATTTTTGGCGACTGGTGCATTTAAACATTTGTAACATTTTTTCTACCGAATATACACATGGGCAACTCCTGGGTGATGGACGCGACATTCGCACACTTCTAGTTGCGCCAAAAAAATAAATAAAGGAAGGGAAAGATGCGGTATATATCTTCAATGTATTGAAGTTAGGTAGAGTACTAAATTTGAGGAAAAACATTGGGCAGAATCAGTAATCTAGTAAAAAGATTAAAAGCAAATATCAGAGAGAAACGGACGCGACAAATGCAGAAGTTATTTTAATGCACTTATAAAAATTTTTTTGTGAATGTGGAAATTACGATGAAAGAACATCTTTTATGTGTAGATTTATGAAATATGAAAATTTTCTTTAATTAAGTAAACTAAAGAATGGCCCAGTTATAATCTGGACGCACAAAAGTAGTTATAACTTTGTAAATAACAGACACATTTTTATAAATTGTACACCAAATTAAAGGAAATTTATTCAGCTTTAATTTAATTTTTGCACATCCTTCGGCTTTACTTTTTTAGCACTCTGGTCCCATTTTTGTAACATTATAACTTCATTTTTTGCTTCTTTATTACTCTTCTTCAATTTATTTTTTACATTTGCCCAATATCTTTCGATTGGTCGAAATTGTGGGCAGTTAGGAGGATTCATGTGTTTGGGTATTACATCTACCCCTTTATCTTTATACCACTTTTTGGTTAATTTCAAATAATGACATGTTGCTAGATCAGGCCAAAATTTCACGGAATTGTTGTGCTTTTTAATCAGTGGTAATACTCTTTTTTGGAGACATTCCTTTATGTATAATTCAGACGTCATTTTTGACGATGTCACAAAAGCAGCACTCTTCAAACCACAACTACAAATCGCATGAATTTTTTGCCATATTTATCCAACTTGGTATACTTATATTTAGCGCTGACATTTCCACGTACCTTTGCAATATAAAATTTGTTTCCAGGTAACTACTTAAAATCGCATTTTACGTAGGTTTCATCATCCATCATAATGCAACCTTTAAACTTCGTTAAAATATTGGTATACAACAGACGAGCACGTGTTTTGGCAATAGATTCTTGTTTTTCTGTCCGGTTTGGGTATTTAATTGCTCGGTAGGCCTTCAATCCGTTACGTACACGTATTCGCTGGACATTGCTTCTGCTTGTTTTACATTTTTTGGCTCTATCGCGGTCAGACATTCCAGGATTTCTTTGTACTGATGCTAATACCTTTCTCTCTACAGTTGGGTTCCTAACCTTACTTTTTTAAACGTGTCTTGGTTTCCTAATTATGCTTAATGTAGCATTATACCGATTTTTTTTATTTATTTTTATTTTATTAAATAATAATCATATAATTACAAATTATATCATATTACCCTAACCGAGCACTAGCTACTATGGCCTTCGGCGCGTTGTAGCGAAAAGAGACCAGTGCCTCTGGTGGGAATCAAACCCACGACCCCCGCACTGATAAGCCAGCAAGCTACCAACTAGCCTACCGGGGCGCACATTATACCGATTTAAAACAATACATACTGTAGATTTAGGAATCTTAAGTATTTTAGAAATTTTCGAACCACTGAATGTTGGATTTTCTAAAAAAATGTGCAAAATTTCTTCACGTCTTTTTTGTTCCATGGCGTCTGTACGAAAACTATTCGAATGACAGACTTGAAAATTATGTCAAATAACGGTATATGTCTAGTCAACAACATATGTAAATGGTTTAAAATTTCATACACTGGGGGCGCTGTAACAACGTTATGAATGCGTCCAGATTATAACTGGGCCATTCTTTACAAAGACGGACGCGACAAGACGGACACAACAATTTTTTCCAAGAGAACAAAACACACTAAATTTGGTGATAATAATCATTCAACTGTATTTAAAAAAACCTAAAAAAACCATAACATAAAGTTAACTTCAAGTAAAGGTAATAATAATAGCATATCCATATTCTCACTTAGGTACATTATATGGATTTTCTCAGTTAATTAAAGGTGAACTCAGTTAAAGGAGGTCCGAGCAACCTCAATGCTTTCGCTCTCGAAATACGAAAATCAATGCAGACTTTTAAGCCCTTTAATATTTAGAACATTCGACCACAGTTCAGCCAGTTCAGGTGAAAAACGCTCAATTTGTCCTGTCGATATATAAAAAAGCTTAACTTCGTCAAAGTTGTTATTTGCACATTGATAAAACGATAAAGCATCTTTGAGAACAATATTTCTAGAGGTAAGGTAATTGTTAGTAGGAAATTTCTAAATTACAAAAACAAAAATAATATTACTTACACTCTTAAAACACATAAAAAAATCTGATATAAATCACAAAAAGGCTTAGAAAAAAAATTTGTTTTTGCAGTTGTATTTTTCGTTCAAGAAATGAGAAAAATTAAAAATGCTTTTACATTTATAAAGTACTAGCTGACCCGGCAAACGTTGTTTTGCCTTAAAATTTTATTTGTATTAATTAGCTGACCCGGCAGACGTTGCCTGCCTAACATTTTATTTAAGGCTAATAACTTTTCTATAAATATACAGAGGACAAAAAGATTAAAACTTTTAAACAAATCTACCTTGCTGGAGTATATAATGTGGAGTATATATATAGCCTATTAATCATGTCAGAGTCCCAGTTAAATGCTACACAAATTTTAGGAAGATCGGTCCAGAGGTCTGGTCTCCTATAAGGTACAAACAAACAAATAAACAAACACACATTCCATTTTATGTATGTATTGAAAGCAGATTAATTATAATTTAAGGTAAAATAGGGCGAAAAAGGGGGATTTGGTAATAAAAAAATGTATGGCTACCTTACCTGTAGATAAAAAGTGTATAAAACTTTAGGTAAATACATATTACAAATAAAGTATTTTGTATAGCAAACATTGTTAGTGGTATAAGTAAGTATCTGAATTAAAAAAAAGGGGGCAGTGAAGTGGGCGTGGTTCATAGTTATATGGCGACGTTAACAGAATTAAGAGCAATGTACTACCAAATAAAAAAAAAATCCGTTGGAAGGAACAAATTTGTACAGAGAACAAAAAGTTTAAAACTTTTAAACAAAATTTGGCGTGAAAAGGGGCGTAAAAGGGGGCGTGGCGTAAGAAATGTCTATTTCTACCTCGCCTGGAGTATAATATACAATTTGAAGTAAATTTGTTAAAAACTATAAGGAAGCAATTACATAATTTTAAAAAAGTGGGGGAGGGGAGTCCCAGTTAAATGCTGTGAAAATTTCAGGAAGATTGGTCCAGAGGTTTGGTCTCCTATAAGGTACAAACAAACAAATAAACAAACACATGCCTTCCTACGAAGGCATGCATTAATTACTTCTTAAAGCACGTGAGAGAAGCGCTTTTCACATGCTTGAAAGAGACATACCGAGTAGGACATCGTGAACAAAAATCATTAATTCCGGATTTGTTTTGGAAGCGCTCGGTAAATAAATATTGCCTTCCAGAACCAATTCTGGATAAGTACTATTTTATGCTGGGATATATCCCAACAAACATTGTTTGTATGATTAGAGATACAAACAATAAAGACAGTGCAAAATTTTTTTTTTTTTATTTTTTATTTTTAATGCAAAAAATAAAACATTTTTGAACAATTAGCATACCACGGCTCTTCTCATACAAACAATGTTTGTTGGGATATATATATTGTTTTACAAAGCGAAATACAACAAGTACACATGAATGTGGTATAATGATATACATAGTATATTTTTTATGTAAAAATTGTTGCTTTTCAAATTGTTTTGATGTTATAATAAATTTTAGCAAATCATCCAGTTTATACACCAAGGCAGACACATTGTCATAGAATTGATTTTGTCTGTTGTATGTAATGTCCTTGTTTGAGTTAAGCCAATTATCGTTTTCTATTATGGCCAACTGAAGTTTTGGATGATGCCAATGAAACAATTGTATTGTTTATAATGAAACGATCAAACTTTTGAAAAGCTACAAATAAACTCTAATATGACAATATTTTATTAGATTTTGAACTTGATGTAGAACAATATTCTAGCTAAATATGTGAAACTAAAATAAGTTTAGTATTTTTAGTAAAGAATTTTTAATAACAATACCCTTTTTAACAGTTAATATTTTCCAAAGAAAAAATTCTTCCATTAGGAACGGGGGGTGTAAGTAATACTATTATTTTAAATCCCAGGATGTGTTTAAGAAAGAGGTAAAATTTATTCTCATATTTGCAAACTTAAAAATTTGTTTAATATACTTCTTTTATAAAGATATGTTCTTTTTGAAAATCAGAAGCAAGACAAAAATAAAATATTAAATTAATAAATAAATGCGCATACTAGTTGGTAGCGTGCTGGCTTATCAGTGCGGGGGTCGTGGGTTTGATTACCACCAGAGTCACATGCCTGTTTTCGCTACAATGCGCTGAAAGCCATAGTAGCTAGTGCTCGGTTAGGGTAATAAGATATATTTAGTAATTATATCATTATTAATTAATAAAAAAAAAATATACCAAATATGTTCTTTTTGAAAATCAGGAACATTTTCTAAGTTGCAAGACATGTAAGAAATTTTGTTATATGTATTATTTATTGCTCATACGCCAGCTTTAATATAAAAATATGGAAGTATTTATGAAGGAAAATATTCAAAAATATTTTGTTCAAAACTAATCCGTATTAAAGGTTGAAATAACCAAAATCGAACCACTTTGTTTTCTAAATAAAAAAATATCCAAGATAGCTTTTGATTTTTTTTTTATATTTTATTATATATCCTTGCATATATAACCTTGCACTTTTTTTGAATTAGTCCCATTGGCTTTTGCACGAGACTTTCATTCACTTTCTGGCTGCCAAATTCCATTTAGATTTGAACTCTTTTACAGTTGACACCGTCATTCCTGTCTTCTTTAAAGTTCATTTTATAATTGACCAATATTCTTCTATTGGACGTAGTTCTGGACAATTTGGTGGATAATTTTCTTTTTGTACAAAGTCAATTTTGTTGTTGTTATACCATTCAATTGTTGCTTTTGCATAATGACAACTGGCTAGGTCAGGCCAAAATAACGGTTTTGTAGTGTGAGATCTTCCAAATGGTAACAGCCGCTTTTTTAAGAATTCGTCTCTATTAACTTTCACCATTTATTGTACCAGTTATAAAAAATTACTTGACTTTCTCCCACAAGAACAATTTTCTGTTTGCATTGATCTGGAGCATCACCACGACTACATGCTGTGTAAAAGTCGTGTCCTGCAATGTACCGGAAGTTTGTAAAACAATATGTTCCATCATCCATTATCACGCAATTATATTTTGTTAGTTGTTTTATCGTCGACTGCGTGTTTTGAACTTTCTGAACTTTATAACAATTGAGTCTATTACGCTTTTTGGCATTCTGAACAAAATTTTGTGATTTCTTGATTTTAAATTTCAAAAATCTTTTTTATTGAAATAAAATGAGAAGATTATAGGCTACTTAAATCATACATTATATTTTTATTAGCCAAGTATTTTTGAAACGATGAAACTTTCTGGGTCGATAGAAAACATCTAAAGTTTTTTCCAAAAATAAAAAAATAAAAAAAAATAGTCCGATTTTTAGATAAATTAAGTTTGTATAAGAATTTCCGATTCGGTAAATCGATTAATAGATACATCGATTAATCGCCTATGTTCGAATAATCGGCTAAAATAAGTCGACTAACCGGTTAAATATGTTAAATTAATTTTTTTCTTTGTTTTTTCGTAAAAATTGCTAATTACATTAGCTTTGGCTAAAAAAATTAAAACAACAACTTAGGAAAAATAAATAGGGGGAAGGCTTTACTTAAGCCATTAGATAACTTCTTTGGAAGTAATTTAAAGCAGTTGCCATATCGGCTTTAGGAAATTAGATAGACAAATGGTAATTTCTGTTTTAATTTTTTTAAAAACTCAAATTACTATTTCCATTTTGAATACTACCTTTTCTTCCATTTCCCAAGAAAAATTTTGTATTATCGGCTCCTAACTCTACAATTCTAAAAATGTTTTTCTATAACCAATGTCATGGAATCCGATTCACTGAAAATGTTTAAAACTAGTTTCAGAATTTGTTCTACAGTAAAAGATTTTCATAGATAAAATTTAATAAAATTTTTCACTAAACGAATGAAGTTTACTTTAGAAAATAATTGAAAAATATCATAAAGTTTATAATGAAGCTTCATTATTGTTATGAAACTGTTTTTAATTAAGCTTTTGGATAAGGCGTAAAACCTGCGTCAAAACCTGCATTAATTTAATGAAAAGTATCAATGAACGAATTCCAGTGAAATTTCCAAAATCTAATGCAATAATTTTTAAGTGTTATGTACATAATTCTCTCAGTGTAGAAGTAATCTCTCTTACATTGAAGCAATCAAACCGGTTATATTTGAAACAATTTGAAGCAAAAATCGTTAGTGTAAAAAATACCACTTTAACTTTTTCAATAATGGAATAATGCAATTAAAAAAGGAAAATTGTCTTAAAATTTATGAAAAGCTTCATATTTTTTATGAAAACTGTTTTTCAATGAATCTGCATTTTTTGAGTGTATGCAATTTTTAATTAATGAAATTATATTTTTCATACAATATGATGAAAACTTGTATTATCTTAATGAAAAGTTTAATGAGCGAAGTCTAGAGCAATTATATTGATATTATGTAAATATTCCAGGGACCGTAACGGTTATAAGTGATATCAAAAAGTTCCTTTATAACAGTTATTTTGTGGCTTAAAAAGAAAAAAAAAACATCCAAAACAGTTATTTTTCAACGTAAAAATAAAAGATCGGATGAAACTCTTAAAAAGAGAGTTCATTAAATAAAACTCTTTTGAGGAGTTTTATTTTTTCCGTCTAAAATAAAACTCATTTGAGGAGTTTTATTTTGTAACTCATTTGAGGAGTTTGTTATAATTTTTATTAAAAATAATTCATTTTCATTTGAGGAGTTTTAAAATAAGGAGTTTTATTTTTTCCGTCAGAGAATAAAACTCAGATCATTACAATTTGTATGGCAGTGTAATCTAATCACTTGCATTGCAATTGAAAACATCGTCATTAAAATGAAAGCATGTGGGTTTGTTATTGTTTGATTCCTATTATTAAATCGTTGTTGTTTTATTTCTTATATATGTAGATATGGAACAAGAAAGCGAAGGAAGTGATAATGAGGATGAAAAAAGCTTTCTATGAAATCGACAATTTTTCTCCAAGGCCCTTATCGATTGATAAACCTTTTTTGAGTTCTCGGAGGCTAAAAGAATACACTATCCGTACTTGTATACATTGGTAAAAACTATTAAGTGTGTACCTGCAACCCAGGTAAGCGTGGAAAGAGCATTTTCTGCTCTTAAATTGGTATTGAGCGACCTGCGTACAAATCTTTCGGCAGAAAATTTGGAAAAAGTTATGTTCGTTAAATTAAATAAATAAAATTACTACACACATTATAACAAATAAAGTCCATAAAAAAGAAGAAAATAAACAACATGAGTTTTATTTTATTTTAAACTCCTCAAATGAGCTTTATTTTCTGACGGAAAAAATAAAACTCCTCAAAAGAGTTTTATTTCAGATGGAAAAAATAAAACTCCTAAAAAGAGTTTTATTTAATGAAGGCGAAATAAAACTCTCATCTTAAGAGTTTCATCCGATCTTTTATTTTTCCGTTAAAAAATAACTCTTAACTGTGGAGTTGAGATTGTTTCCTTAAGATCACATTAGATTCTGAAAGAGCACTTCAATACGAATCGTTTGGTATATAATAGTATACGTCTCCGTTGACTCTAACATAGAGAGTTTTTGAGTTCAAGTTTTCTGGATAACTGTTATTTTCGGTCTCTGAAATATTCATTAAAATAATTTATATAATTATCTGTGTGTAGGAAAACAAGCTACTTCAATAGAAAACGAAATTTACAACATTTTTTGTTAAGAATTTTTTGTGTGCACAGGTGGGGAGCGGGAGAGTCAAAAAAAAAAAATTTAAAAAATTTTAAATAATAAATATTTTAAAACGAACATAATTTTTAGAAATCTTAAAAATATATTTAAGTTGACTAAAAGCCGTTGCTAGTACACTCAAAGTAGTATTGTTACTTAGGTTTTAAAAAAATGTCCTCATTTTGGTCAAAGGACAATAGGATACCTCTAAGAGGCATCGTCTTACGTTTTCGCTCAATTTCGGATTTTCCCAAAATCGCCATATTTTCTTAAGTTAAAGCACAAAACAACTGTAGTTATATCTTAGTAAGAGGAATAATTAATGCCTAAACCTACTAATTCTTTGAGAATCACTCTAAACCCACTTTGGCCCAAATCGTCGAATATAGGCAACAACAAAACACAAAACAAATGGATGCATAAATCTCATGCTTCCATAGACCTCCATACAATTGTTAATTCAAATGTTAATTCTGTTGGAAAACTACTTTTTCTTTCATCTCCTAAAAAACCTTTTCATTATCTGTTCCAAAACTTTACAATTCTAAAAGTGAACCAATTTCATGGAACCGGTTCCACTGAAAATATAAGAACTAGAAGTGCTTTTACAGTGAGAGATTTTCGTGGACGATTGAATGAAATTTATCACTAAATAAATGAAGTGCATTTTACAAAGTAATTGAGAAATTTCATAAAGCTTCATTATTTTTAAGAAACTGTTTTTAATTAAAATTTTTATTAGTCGGATAAATGAGCGAAATATCTACCAGACTTGGGCGACGTCAATTACATTTCAAAATCGTTCTCTTGTGAAATTTTTCTATATCATTAATAATATCAGACCTACGCTCACACTTGTGGGCTTAAACGCTTCCTTGGGAAATTTTCAATTTTGTCAATACCAGACATTGGACATAAGTTCAATATCTGTGTATTTAATTACAGGCAAATTACTTTTTTATGTTCAATTACATGTAATTGGGTGTAATTGAGTAATTTCCCTGTAATTAAATACACAGATGTTGTTACTAATCCCCATGTTTGGTATTAAAGATTTTACAAATTTTCCAAGTAAGCGATTAAGCTCACAAGTGTGAGTGTAGGTCTGATATTATTAATGATATAGAAAAATTTCATAAGTGAACGATTTTGAAATGTAATTGACGTCACCCAAGTCTGATATCTACATACATGCACTCAGAGAACTTTTGCATGAAAAATGTGTAGTTGTTTGGATTGTAATACAGTTTATTTATATTTAATGTAAATCTCCAGTAATTTGTTGAAAAAATTAATTTTTTACTAACCTTGTGGTTTATTTAAAAAACAAACCACATCAAATGACTGTTTTATGATTTTAGATTAATTTTTTCCAGTTGTGTTTTGTTATTTAAAAAACTAAAAAAAGTAAACGTATGTTTATTTTTTACTACAATTGTTAGTAGTTTTTTAAACATATGACAAATGTTAGTTGAATTTAATGAAATGTTAGTTGTCCTTTTTCAAGTGAAATTTCATTTGCTTTTGACTACAATTGCTGTCGTCTTTATCTTAATGTGCTAATACGTGTTTATTAGACCATCTATTATTTTTTTGTATTGATTGCCGGGCCGAAAAAGTTTACATTTGGCCTAAAAGCCAATAAAAAATTGGGGGTCAATCGGATAACGCTAAGGTCTGCCCCAAGATCATTGAAAAATTAAAACACACTTTATATGGTAAATATGTGGTTTTTAATCAAAATACTTATGTTTAAGCAACTAAAATTTTTTTTTGGATAACTAGACTTGACATCGTTTCTATTCTAACAAGCCATAAATGATGAAAATCGTTAGAGAAGCAAAAAAGTTACAACGATTTTCATTTGAATTTTATAGCATGCGCAGATAATGTAATAACTGTCATGAATAATTCTGTGACGCCTCTGACCTCTGTTGGTGAGCTTGTGATCAATCGATCTATGAGTTACGAAAATAATATCGTAAACGAGAAGCGAAGGAGTCTCAAACAGAATTCATTACGAGGGTAAACTTATATTTATATAACTTATATACGAATAATGTTAACTTTCACCGATTTCTATTTCATTTTTAATACGTAGATCAGTGGCTTACACTCATTTGTTATTCACTGGGACAAAAAACTGTTGCCGGACCTGTTTGGCAGAAGCCAAATTGATCGAATCGCAATTCTCGCCAGTTATGAATGGACATCTAAATTTTTTGGGCACGCCCAAAGTCCGTGCTGGTACAGGAGAAAATATGGCCAAGGTCGTTCATGATGCACTCATCAAATGAGATATTTTTAATAAAGCTTCCGCAATGGGTTTCGATACCACTTTATCAAATACAAAAACACTGGCGCATGCATTTTGTTGCAGCAAAAACTCGACCGGAAATTAATCAATTTCGCATATCGTCATCACATGTTGGAAATCGTATTGAAAGACGTCTTTGAAGTCAAACATTCTGAAACAAGTTGGCCTGAAGTGCCTATTTTTAATCGTTTTGCTGCCACTTGGTAAAATCTCGACCACAAATCGCTTAAAAGCGGACTCGAAGACCCAATTGTACTTTCATAAATTAGTAACGTACACGTATCCGCGCGGATTACCAGGAACTACTACAATTAACAATAATGTTTCTTGGTGAAGTCGGCGGAAGCTTTCGTACATCTGGTCCAACATCCCACGCAAGGTTCATGGGAAAAGGCATATACACCTTGAAAATATACCTATTTCGGGAACAGTTCACTTTGATACAACGAGAATTGAATGGACTACGCGATATATGTATTTTTCTCGTGCGACTGTATGTCAAAGCGTGGTTTACATGCACAAATGCCATACGAGCCCCAAATGCAGAAACCGACCCAGATGTGTGTGAAGCGGTTTTACGTAAATGGAAAAGTCATTTGTGGTATTTAGCACCGGAAACAATGGCTTTAGCGTTTTTCGATTCGGATGTTTCACACGAAGAGAGACGAAATACGGTTAGGCGCCTGCAATCAACAGAACCAATCGTAAAATTGGATGATAATCGAAAATTCTCCTACCCAAAACTATTGCTGTACAATAATTTGAGCGATTTCGTGTCATACAAAACCAAACATTTCTTCGATGACTTTCGATTGACCACTGAATTGTTGAAGCATGATCCATTCATTTGGGAAACGAAAGAAGATTATCAAGATGCTCTCGATGTTTGTCGTGATCTGTTTGTTGTTAACGACGCTGCTTAACGCGGTGTACGAAGAACAGAATCAATTCATCTTACAGTGCATTGACGCATATCTCAAAAATATCCCTCACACTACAAGTCGGATCTAATATAATCTTCAAATTGTTCTAACTTTTTTGTTTCTTTAACGATTTTGATCATTTATGGCTTGTTAGAATACAAACTGTGTTTAAAATCGGTGTCAAGATATCCAAAAAATGTCTAGTTATCCAAAAAAAAATCTTTTTAGTTGTTTCAACATATGTATTTTGATTAAAAAACCCATATTTCACCATATAAAGTGTGTTTTAATTTTTCAATGAACTTTGGGCAGACCTTAGCGTTATCCGATCGGCCCGAAATTTTTTATTGGAGGCTTGTAGGACAAATGGAAACGTTTTCGGCCCTGCAATCAAGGATCGCAGCAACTCTCAGTTTCTGCCTCATATGCTATAAACGGTCTAGTGTTCATACATATTATAGTCACATTTTGTATATTTGCCAAATTCAGTTAAATCTTTTAGAATATACTAAAAATGCGCTCCAGCTTTGTCAAAAATGCGCCGACTTCGCCCAATTTTTGGAAAATTTGGAGAATTGTTCCCTTTTTTTATTGTTTGTAGGAGGACAAATTCTGTTAGTTTTCTTTGTCTTTATATACATCGAGATTACTTTTGTTGATATTTTCATTTATTAAGAACGAGTTTTCATTCTCCGTATATTTACAAACAAAAAAAAAGCAAATTCAATATGTTAAAAAGGTAATACATCGAAACTCGAAGTTTTGAAAAAGCTAGAGCCTCCAGAATAGGCAGAGTTTTAATAAAAAGCCTATTAATCATCAATTTTGCTCCATACTTGTCTCTTAGCAATCAAACACGTGGTTAGAGTATTTTCTTAACAAGCATCATGACGTTACTAGACTTTGGCATTGCTGCGATACACTTTTTTTTAGCTGGATAATTTTTTTGGAAAGCAACATATACCAATGTTGTTGTTTAATTACACAGTTCAAGTTTTTAACACGAAATTTCTGGTACTAACGTGAAAACCATATGGTTGTGTTTGGTTGAGCCCCCTGACTACTACTACACCGATGAAAGTGCCAATTTGGCTCATTGTTAAAAATGTATGGGGTTTTTTTGGATTTCGGTCAATTCGTCAATTTTTGACCATTTTTAGCCCATTTAAGTCGCTTTTTCCTGTATTCAAAATTTCTTGTGTTATCTTTATACGGCTCACAATTACTATTTCCACCATTAGAACGCACATTTCAACTGAGAAAATCAAAATTTTTAGCCTATTTTCATGATTTTTGCCCATTTTTCATCGATTTTCCCCATTTTTTTGCTGTTTTATGCGCTTTTTGTAGTTCTTGCGCAAAATTATCGACATAATTCTTACCGTTTTTCCTTTTTACAATATATTATGCAATATTATTGCCATTTCAAGCAACTCAACACACTTTTTAATACAAAAACCATCCTTTTTACGCTTTTTCGGATGATTTTCGCGTTTTTTTCATTGATTTAAATAAATTTTTTGTGGTTGAATACATTTTTTCGGTATAAAAATTAATGGAAATGCGTGTTTCTTCTCCGTATTAATGTAATTCTTTTTAAATTGGCAATTGAAATAGAGAAATAAGCAAGGGAATATCATTCGTTATCCTCCAATTCCATTAACAAATTCCAGCAAAGATCTGCCAACAGTGAATCTAATTTTTTTCCACTATACCAGTGTTCCAACTGTGCTGATACCTGGTGGAAACGTTCCCCATGCTCGTCTGATTCAGACGGCAACTGATGCTCGAAGTGATCCTGGTGGTGATGCATGAAATGCACTTTCAACGACATTCGAACACCGATGTTTTCGAAAGATTGCAGTCGATGAATGCCGAGATTTTTTTCGATCACTGCTTTCAGGCTATCCCAAGCGATGAGTTCCGCCTCTTGAAGGACATTGTTGAAGTCTTCATCCTTCATCAGTTTGCAAATGTCTGGGCCATTCAACACACCTGAAATAAATATATGATTTTATATAAAAACTTTCAAGAATGCTTCATCTTTGTTTGGCGGAAAAAGAATTCCAAATATTTATTTACCTTCTTTAATTTTCACTTCACTCAAGCGTGATAAAATGTACTCCAATCGTCCAAATGCCAATCTATTTCCACGCACCAGTAACGTTTTGATGAAATTCTTCATTAACCCAAGTTTAATGTGCAATGGTGGCAGCAATACCTTATCCATCGGCACCAACTCCTCGTGGATAACGTTCTGCTGCCGATTAGACGATTTGTTCTAGGTAACCAATCTCGTTTTTGATACTGTGGTGTATATCGCGAATCCCACGTACACAAGTAGCACATATTTTTAGTGTAACCAGTTTGAAGGCCACAGATAAGTGCAACCACTTTCAAATCAGCGCATCTTTTCCAACAATGTTTATGGTATTTCACAGAATCCAAGATTAGTTTCATTGAATCATACGTTTCCTTTGTTTTCACGGCAAGCGCAATTGACACAGAGTTTGTATTTGTTTTGTATTATCGAAATACAGCAGCACAGCCTTGAGACTGCTCTTCGATCCATCGATGAACTACCGCCATTGGTCCGCATTGGCCGACATCAAACCATTGATATCATTACAGTACGTAAATGAATTGTTTCGAGTAAAAAACGGTACAAATTCATGCTGTCGACCACGCGAACCGAACACTTTAACTTCTGGTGACAGGATGTTCACAGCTTTAAAATGTTGAGCAAGAATTATGGTTTTATTTTGTGACAATTTTAGTTGTCTTGACATTATGTTCAAGCGCTGTTGTGTAACTTCAATGTGTTTGCATGGTGGCGTAATATTTGATGGCTGTTACAAAGAAAAATTCGATTCTGGCTCCGAAAAAAAAGATGGTGGGATGTATTCTTCGGTTGGACTCGGTTTTCTCGGGATTGGCACTGGCGGAGAATGGGGAAGAGTGGTTTGAGCTGACGGAACACTTTGGTAAATATATTCCATCGCCTTTCTTCTGTTCATACCCACAACATTATTTGTACATACGTAGCACATGTTTTATTCGTGGTCGACTGGCTCTGACCAAATCATCGGTATTCCATATGGCATTCTTTCCTGTCGACCTGTTCGCCAATCATACAAACGTGCTACACACGATGAACTAGCCATTTTAGGCACCCAGTCAACATTACGAATCACTGGAATATTGAAATACTGCTCGTACAATGTTACAATTTCATCAGTAATTTTTTTCTTAGACGACATAATGGTCCCCTTTCCGCACATATAACAGTAATGATTGAATTTTTCAGGCATTCATCCATTTTTTACCGTAAAAATTAATCACTTCAAACTGGAAACTTTATTTATACTTTTATTATTTTTTCGTCACTTTAAAAAAATCGTACTTTACGCGTTCGGAGACACTTGTTGAATGACAAAAATCGATCAATGAACACCTATAAAAAATAAAAAAAGGATTCTTGTGCGTTTGTGTAAAAAAAATTTGTGTAAAAAAATCATGCAGGTAGCCAACGGAAAAAAAACCCAAATAATTAAAAAAGTACACTTTCCTTTTTTCCTTTTAATTGTCCACGCACATTACCGAAAAAGCGTAAAAAAGGATGGTTTTTGTATTAAAAAGTGTGTTGAGTTGCTTGAAATGGCAATAATATTGCATAATATATTGTAAAAAGGAAAAACGGTAAGAATTATGTCGATAAGTTTGCGCAAGAACTACAAAAAGCGCATAAAAACAGCAAAAAAAAAATTGGGAAAATCGATAAAAAAATGGGCAAAAACCATGAAAATAGGCTAAAAATTTTGATTTTCTCAGTTGAAATGTGCGTTCTAATGGTGGAAATAGTAATTGTGAGCCGTATAAAGATAACACAAGAAATTTTGAATACAGGAAAAGCGACTTAAATGGGCTTAAATGTGCTGAAAATGGTCAAAAATTGACGAATTGACCGAAATTCAAAAAAAAAAAACCCCATAAATTTTTCCCAATGAGCCAAATTGGCACTTTCATCGTTGGAGTAGTAGTCAGGGGGCTCATCCAAACACAACCATATGGTTTTCACGTTAGTACCATTTTACAACTTGAAAAGTGCTATTAACGCATTAGAATCCAATGTGCCGATATTTTTTTTTTTTTGCGATAAGGAATCGAATAATTTAAATCATAATAAATAAAAAGTGGGCCAATTTTATTAAGTGTACAAAATTGCATTTATAAATGTTCTGGGTTGAATTATTATCATTAAGAGAATTTGAAAAGTGTTGTTTTTGAGCGCTCAGAAAGAAGGCTACCGGGAATAAAGAAAATACACATTTTCTCAATGACTAAAACCGGTCCCTACACAGTTCTATGGTATATCATCCCTGTCGCAAATAATTTCATTTATGTGTATATGTTTATGTACATGTTATAGTAGTATGTAAGTGTGCACAAATACTTAACTCTACATTGTATATTGTATTTACATTCTATGATAAAGGACGCTAAAAAAATATATATATGGACTATTGTCAAAAGTGTTTAATCCTTGAAGCTATTAATATTTTTCTGGCGCATTTTTTTTTTATTTTAGAAAAGCAATCTACTCGTATACAATCAGAGAAAAATGTTTCATCTGTATTATAAATCGTTAGTCATTAATTATTCATACAAATTTATGACAAATGTTTCATAAATTTGCACCATTTCATAAAAAAGTTGCAAAAACCGTGTGATTTTTTTTTTTTTTTTGTTATTATAACAATTGAAATTCAGAATTTCCATTTTGAATTTAGATATCTTCAATTTAAATTAAGATTTTTCATTTGAAATTAAAAAAATGTAATTTATAATTCAAATTTTCTGTTTAAAATTCAAAAACTATCATAATATCAACGGAAAGTAAGAAATTCTAATCAGCTTATGTGCTCTAAATTTTAAATGGAATTTTGTGAATAAGAATTTAAATTTTCTAAATATCAGTTTAAATAGAAATTCTTTAATTCCAGCCTTGGCGTACCCCGGGGTGTGTGCTATAAAAATGCTTATATATACAATTCAAGATATAAGTAAATATGACATTAAATAATGTAAGATGTCATTTTGTAAGAATCCATATATGATACAAGCTTAACAATTTAGTTTGAGATATGATTATATATACAAAATTATATATGCGCATAATGACAATTTATTTAGTTTTTTATTTTCATTTAAAATTATATATTTCATGGTATTAAGTAGATCCTTTACTTTACGGCTGCACCACATGGAGCTTAACGCAAGCTACCACTAGAAAAATTCAAACTTTCATCAACAAATGTCTAAGACAGATCTTTAACATCCACTGGCCAGATCGTATTTCAAATGAAGCTCTGCTCCAAAGAGCAAACTCCTTGCCAGCACACATTGATATTCGTAAACGGAAGTGGACGTGGATAGGCCACATATTGCGAAGACCACAAACAGAAATTGCAAGAACAGCCCTCGACTGGAACCCCCAAGGACAACGCCGCCAAGGTAGGCCCCGTAACACCTGGGTTCGTTGCCTTAAACAAGAATGTTTACTTGCTCGAGTATCCTGGAATCAAACAAAAACAATTGCCAGAGATAGAATCAGATGGAGAAAATTTGTTGACGCCCTATGTTCACACTGAACTTTATTTAAGTATTTATGGTGTTCAGAAATGTAAAATGTAAGATTTAATTGTAGATCCAATTAAATCTTAAAATAACTATTTCGATTCCTATTCGATTCAAAAGTGGCTTGTCTTTTCATATCTAAGTAGACCCAACTAGATCGAAACATATCCTATGGAATATTTTG
The DNA here is from genome assembly GCA_021234595.1 of Delia radicum. NCBI lineage: Eukaryota > Metazoa > Arthropoda > Insecta > Diptera > Anthomyiidae > Delia > Delia radicum. Next base: position 90,655,925 of record CM037853.1, read on the forward strand.
AGATCTATCAGGATGTTAAATAACATACTATTGGATCACCCAATTTTGAGATAAATTTTCATCTAATTTAATCCGGTAATATGTTTGGGGGATACAATCGGATATTACTGGATACTAGTGTCCGATCGAACAGTTCGGCCAGAAAATGCATTTGGTCTGTATTCGGTGTTTTAAAGCATTATGGACAAATTTGGCGGATGGAAAAATGTTTATTGGACTGACTAGATGCTATTTTGAGAGTCAAATTTGAAGAAAAGTCTGCAGTTAAGCAATGAATTCACTGTTCGGCCTCAGAAAGTTCGGCCAAATTGAAAATAGTTCGGCGGCCGAATTTTTAACTTTATAGCTAAACTTCGGATTTTCTCTTAAATTTTATGCACAAAATCGAATTATATCGGCTCAACAAACATGTTTCCAATACCAAAATTTGTCATCATTGCCTCTAGATATCAAAAAACCGACAAAATGTAGTTTTTTGGCCGAACTGTTCGGTCGGACACTACTGGATACATTTATTTTGAGATTTATTTTAATTTAATTTTGATTTTTTTTATATTTGAGATATAATTTTGTTTTGATCGGCTTAACAAAACAGAATTTTAGTTGCAACACCCAAAATATTCAAATTTGAGTATGGTTGTACTAACCAAATTTAGTGGCTGTTGCCACCAAAATACACCTTACAATACAGTTGGCACTTTATTTTTATGTGTTCGGAAGTTGAAAATTTAAACCAAACTTTTTAAGTTTTCCAACTTTTAGTGGTTTTTGTACCGTGCACTGACGCCCCTTCACTCAGGGAAAAAGTTTCATAATATTAATGCAATTGTTTCGTAAATCGCATGTCACCAATTATTCATCATATTTATAAAGTTTTCATAAGTATGAAGAATTTCATAAAAAATTATGACAAATGTTCATTTTATAAAAAAGTTTCATAAACTGTGTGAAAATAAATTTTTCCTTTTTAAGGGAAATTGTGAAACCACACACAAAGTAATAAAGCGAACCGAACTGAAAAATGTATTATGATGGTAACAACTTATTAATTCAGTTAATACAACGATATTTACATTAGATTTCTAAATACTTTGTGTGTTGTAACTAAAATTCAGTTGAATTAATCAAACTTTACTGTGAAAACTAATGTTTATTTGTGCCAACCTACTGAAATTCGTAATAACCGAATTTGAGTAGTAACCGAATTTCTGTTGGCAAACGGCTGAACTCTTTGCCAGCACGCTACCAACTAGCCTACCGGGGCGCACAAAGATTTCAAATATAGAAAATATCATTTGCAATTAATTTTTTTAAAAACTCAAAAACTTCAATAAAACCTTATTTGAGTTTGGATGCAAATTGCTGAAGTTTTTCTCCATATTTATGAAGTTTTTCATAAATATGATCAAGATTTTTCCCTGAGTGTTCCTGGAATATAAATTTGAAAATAATATTTCGTAAATGTTGTAATTCTGCATAGCTAGATGTATGTCTCATTGATGTGGAAAAATAAATTTTCGTAATGTTCGCCGAAGTGGACCTTTGGTGTATATATTTATTTATATTTTTTCAAAGTGTTAGTCTTTTTTAAATGGTTTACGCATCCCTTAAACTGTTTTTGTCTATTTAGGACAATTTTTCGATATATTTCAAAACAAAATATCGTTTGTTCACCGCAATTAAAAAAGCATTACATATGCTAAGCATTTTTCGATATATTTCACATACAAAATATCGTTTGTTCAGCGCAATTAAAAAAGTTAGCATAACATAAGGTAAGCAGTTAAGAAGTTTTAAACGATACATAAAACGTTTTAGTAAACAAAATTAAAAGAAATTTTAGTTTCAATACAAATTTTTGTAGATTTTACTTCAGTGTTAGCGAGTTTTTTAATTTGGGTACACTTTGGGATACATGTTCCCTAATGTAGACCATTTGAGTTGTTTTGAAAATTGTTCTATATTTTTTTTTTAAAACAGTTGCCACACGAATATTATCTATAACTTAAATAGCAGGTGGAGGGCAAGATTAGGGTACATTCCCCAAAGTATTTAAAAGCATCATGTTAAAAAACTGCACCTAGTTGGAGTTAACTTTAGAAAATATATTTGCATTTCAAATGAATATGTTAAATTCAAATATAATCTCCAAAACAAGTTATAATTTTTAATCGCGATTTTAAGTAAAAACTAAATTTTTTTTTTTAAATACCACATAATTTGACAAAGATTTTTTGGAAACCTCAAAATATGGTAATAAATTTCCACGAAAACACCAACAAATATTATACATTGGCATATATATTCAAAATCTTTTTGAATTCAATAAAAAAATGTAATTTGGATAATTTTTTAAAAATTTATATTTTAAGCAGCCATAAATTTTGGTCCCTTGGCAGAAAGTGATTCATGCAAACTGATTTGAGGTCCCAAATAGTGGTTTATTACCGTGTAAAATTGTATTAAAGTTCCATAAACTTAGAAAAAAGAGTTAACTCCAATTTTAAATATTTTTGAGAATAACCCACATTTATATAAGTTAATGTTATATTGATATCACATTTAGATTTCAATAGTTAAATTAAATAAAGTAGTCAATTTAACTTAATTAATTTTACATTTCCTATTGGGTCTTTGATCTTGTTTAACTTTACAGAGTAAAGTTAAATTAATGATTGTAGGATAACGGTTATTAGAGTGACAAATAGTGAGATTATTGTTTCTTCTTTGTTCTAAATGAATTAATGACTGCGTTAATGACTTTAATGTTAAGGAAAGTTCAGTTTGGTAAATGGATTTAAAAGCTAAACATCTTCATAGAAGATACCGCTAGTGACTAATTTAAATAACCACATGTTAATTATTGTGACAATTATTATCGAATTATTAAACGTATTTTAGTGAAATATGAATTATTAAATAAATATTTTAAATTCAACAAATAAAAACTCATCTATTATTAACTGGCGCCCGACTTGGGTCATTGTACCAAAAATTTTTTTTGTGTGTGAAAAGTTTTGAATTCAAATCGTACTTTAATAAAAAAAAAAAAAAATTATAATCATAAAAACAAAACATGCAAGTTTGTGTAAAATTTTGAAAACTACATTTTTTAAATAACCAATGAAAAAATTTAAGCTAAAAAAAAAGAAAAAAACACACTGTTCATATAAACCTTCATACAAAGAAAAATTAAAAAAAAAATTAAGTTGTAAAACCAAATCAAACAATGTGCAAAAATACTTGAGAAATAAATCTAAAATAACTAAAGCAAATTGAAAATTTGTACGAGCTTAAAACCTTAATAAGAAGGAAACACATGAAAATAATAAAAATAGCGGAACTAGAAAAAAAGAAACAAAAAACTTTATAAAAAATCGTTTTACTTAACATCAAAAAAAAAAAAAAATTAAAACATAAAAACAAAAATCGAGATAGAATAAAGGTAGACAAAATAAAAATTTAAACATCAAATAAATAAGGAGAAGAAACGTATATTGGAAATTGGAGTATAACGAAGAGCAAGTTTAACATCGCTACATAAATTTGAAAAAATTTACTGGACTATCCAACAATAAACGAATAAAGAGAAGCTATGTAAATTGGAAAGTAATAAAATTTCAAGTTCATCATTAAAGTAAGACCATGGAATTAAATTATATTCTTAAGAGATAAAATAATTTTTTAAAAAGATTGCTAATGTAATATCATGAAACTGTAAACCCTAACATTAACTATAAATTATAACAAAAAAAAAAAAATTTTTAAATTTGTAATAACAAGAAAATAAAGATTCTAATTTAAGAGAAATTAAAATTGTTAAGAGATACGTTAAAAATCTATCAAAACTTATACCACTTAAAATTCTTTTATAAAAATAAAGTCAACCTACCTATTTGACATATTAAAAAAAATTTTGAATTTATTAATTACATTATATTAAAAAAAAAAAAAAAAATTAGATAAATATCGAAAATTTATGAATTATTTCGAAATATCCATTAAAGAAAATGGTAAACAAAATTTATCTTAAATAATTATATGATAAATTTTTTATAACATTATATTAGTAGTATGATTGAATTACTTTAATTGTTTATATGAGTGTTGACGAATTATCTGAGATACTATCGGATTTGCATATAGGGAGTGACACTAGTGAAAGGAAAATGAATTCTCAGGCTTTACAGGATGTAATTTCGGCGGCTATATTGTCGGCCACGGAACAGACTAGGTTACATATGCAGGTGGAGATAGATGAATTGAAGAGAAGGTTAGGGAATATTGAAGCACCTACTCGGGTGGAGGAATTTCGGCCAATAGCGATAGTTGCTGGAGTTGAGTGTAACGAATCTCTTGATATAGTGAAATCAGTGCCCGAGTTCTCTGGCGACATGGGAAAGTATGTTTCTTGGCGACAGGCTGCTACAGTTGCACATAAACTTTTTGAGGGATACGAGGGTAGCTCGAAATATTATCAGGCAGTAGCTATCATTAGAAATAAGGTGGTTGGTTCTGCGGATACGTTGCTCAGTTCATACAACACGGTGTTAAATTTTAAGGCTATAATATATCGATTAGATTTTTCATACGGTGACAAAAGGTCAATATTCACTCTTGAACATGAATTGTCAACTCTTAAGCAAGGTTCGAGATCAATCACATCATTTTATGATGAGGTTGAGCAAAAACTTACACTTATAATAAACAAGGTCATCATGACGAATGGAGGTAATAGTGCGCTGATAGAATCATTAAACCAGAAATACAGGCAGGATGCGTTAAGGGTTTTTATTTCAGGCCTCTGTAGGCCTATGTGTGACATCTTATTTTCTTGCAAACCTACAGATATGCCTTCTGCACTGGCACTGGCGCAAGAATTGGAGACAAACCAATGTAGATATAACTTTGCTTCTACATACTGGAATAATTCCTCAAAGGGGGACCGAAATCATAACTCACCACATTACCAACAAATATCTCCAAATAATATCAGTAATAGATTTCGGCAACAGGCCAATCAAATAAATAGAAATGTTCTAGCAAACAGAAATAATATATTCCCTAGAACTAGTAACCGTTTTAACAATAGCATGGGCAGAAATTTTCAACATTTTTCAAATCCACAGCGAAATTACCACCAACATCCGGAACCTATGGACATCGACCTTAGTAATAGATTCAATAACGTGACCAGTGACCAACAAGTGCAAAAACGCACTTATTCCTCCGATAGGCAAAATTTGAACAAATTCCAAAGAGTAAATATGATTCAGCATCAGGAAATTCCTGAGTGCTCAAAACGCACTATGGGTCAGATCGAAAATTCGAGTTTTTACGAAAACGGTGAAGTAGAGGATGACCTCTATGGGGAACTTAATACTGAAGATGAAGTTAATTTTTTAAGGGAAAGTCCTTCCTCCCTTATGTAGAAAGAACATTGGAAGGAAGGGTCATAAAAATTTTAATAGATACTGGAGCATCCAAAAATTATATTGCAAATTTAAATTCATTGAGAGGCGAAATACCACTTACAAAATTTTTTTTAGTAGAATCTGTACATGGAAAAACGATGATTACAAGGAAGTATGTAATGAATATATTTAACAGACGTACTTGGTTTTATAATTTGCCCGATTTGGACACATTTGATGGAATTGTAGGGTACGATTTTCTTAAGGAGATTAAAGCGAAAATTGATATTGAGAAAGGAATTTTGGAATATGAAGGTGGCAAGGAAAAGCTAAAGTACTTATACAGTAGGGAAATTAATTATGCGTTTGATGACGGGATTGAGACTACGAAAAAGGAATATCTGATAGGACTAGACAATTTACTAAATAAATATAGCAACGTTTTCGCTAGTCCTAACGAGGCGTTACCATTTAATACCAGAGTTACGGCGACTATTAAAACGGAAACTGATGAACCAATTTATTGTTCAGCGAGACCTTATCCTTTATCCATGAATGATTTTGTAAATAAGGAAATCCAGGAATTGTTAAGAAACAACATCATAAGACCTTCATATTCCCCTTACAATAGTCCTGTGTTAGTGGTGAGCAAAAAGGGAGTAGATGAGAATGGAGTGCCAAAAAAGAGAATGGTCATAGATTTCCGAAAACTAAATTCTAAAACAACTGCTGACAGATATCCAATCCCAAATATTTCTGTTATACTTGCCAATTTAGGAACCGGAAAATTTTTTACCACATTAGACTTGAAATCAGGTTATCATCAAATAAACCTTGCTGAGAAGGATAGAAAAAAAACGGCATTTAGTATAAATAACGGAAAGTATGAGTTTTGTCGTTTACCCTTCGGTTTGAAAAATGCCCCAGGGATCTTTCAAAGGGCCGTTGATGATATATTGCGTGATGAGGTTGGAAAAATTTGTCATGTGTATGTCGACGACATCATAATTTTTTCTCAGTCTGCCGAAAAACATTTAGAGGATATTGAGAGAATATTGAATAAACTGTATGTGGCAAATATGAGAATTTCGAAAGAAAAATCTATTTTTTTTGTAAAATCTGTGGAATATCTGGGATTCATAGTGTCGGAAAATGGGATAAGTACGCATCCTGACAAAATAAAGGACATTCTTAATTTTCAAATACCAACAAGTCTTAGGAGTCTAAGGTCATTCTTAGGATTAGCAAGCTATTATCGTCGATTTGTAAAAGATTATTCGCAGATTGCAAAACCACTCACCAAATACTTAGGTGGTGAAAATGGAAATGTTAGTAGTAGGAAATCGAAAAATGTGCGAATAGATCTAAATGAATTTGAAATAGAAACTTTTGAGAAATTAAAACAAATATTGGCTTCCGAGGATGTTCTATTGCTTCATCCAGATTTTAATGAGCCTTTCGACCTCACTACCGATGCTTCATCATATGCAATAGGGGCTGTTCTTTCCCAAAAAGGTAGGCCAATAACAATGATTTCAAGAACCTTATCCCCAGCTGAATCAAAATATGCTACAAATGAAAGAGAGCTTTTAGCAATAGTGTGGGCGATTAGAAAATTGAGAAACTACTTGTATGGCACCAAAAATTTAAATATTTATACTGATCACCAGCCTCTTACATTTTCGACATCGACAAAAAATCCAAATCCTAATATATCTAAGTGGAAAGCAGCAATTGAAGAGTACTCCCCAAAGTTTTTTTACAAACCCGGAAAGGAAAACGTTGTCGCGGACGCCTTGTCCAGACAATTCCTAAATATTTTGGATGATAACTCTGAAACGGATACAGCAAGCGAAATAGAGGAAAACATTGATAATAATGTAGAAAATACACGTGTAACCTCTCCAACGGATACAGCGTCGGAAGGGCGAAGTACACAGAATTCATTATCTGAACCAATTTCTGACACAGCTCATAGTGAATCATCTTTAACTGAGGTCATAAAAACCGTGCAAAATCCTGTAAATTGTTTTAAAAATCAAATAATACTAAGTGAAGGTTCGGAATATAAGGTCGAAAGTAAAACACCATTTGAAAATAGAACCCGCCACTACGTAACATTTACCAATATTAACGACATCATTTCAAACTTCAGAAATTTTTTAAATCCAACAGTAAAAAATGCAATACACTGTGAACTATCCATCTTGGGAAAAATTCAACAAACACTAGTTACACATTTCCCTTCAGTTAAAATTTTACACACTAACAAATTTGTTGCTGATATTTTAAATAAAGATGATCAACATGAAATTTTGGTAAATGAACATAATAGAGCCCACAGATCAGCGGTGGAAAATCTTAACCAAATCTTGGAGGATTACTATTTTCCAAACATTAAGAAAAACCTGATTGATATAATTAAAAATTGCAAAGTCTGCCATGAGGCCAAATATGAAAGGCGTCCAAGAAAAACAGAAATCAGCCAAACACCAATACCATCATATCCTGGAGAGATATTACATTTGGACATATATGCAACAGACCGAAAGTATTTTTTGACATGCATCGATAAGTTTTCCAAGTTTGCAATTGTGAAAAACATCCAATCCAGAAGCATAGTTGATATAAAACCTGCTTTATATGAGATGCTTAACATGTTCAAAGGAATAAAAACCATAATTTGTGACAATGAGAAATCGTTAAATTCCGTGACAATCAAAACATTTCTGAAAAATAATTTTGATGCGATAGTATTTGCAGTACCACCACTTCATAGTTCCACTAACGGGCAGGTTGAAAGGTTCCACAGTACACTCACGGAGATAGCGCGTTGCATTAGTTTAGAGCAGAGTTCCATTGACACAGTGGAGCTGGTTCTTATGGCAACTCTTAAGTATAATAGGTCAATACATTCTACTATTAAACTTAGGCCAATTGACGTTGTGAATGCTTCCTCCCTAGAATTTAGAAACCGTATAAGAAACAGATTGATATCTAAACAGAGATTAGACTTAGAATATCACAATAGGAGTAGAATCAGAAGACAGTTCCTTCCAGGAGATAAAGTATTTGTTAAAGTTAATAAACGTTTAGGAAATAAATTTAGCAGGATTTATGTTGAGAAGGTTGTCCAAGAAGATTTAGGTACTACTGTCAGAATTGATAACAGGATTGTTCATAAGGACAATATTAGATAAGAAAATGTAAAATCCAAACATTAAACGAACAAATTATTAAAAAAATAATAATAATAAAAAATTATTTCATTTCAATTATTTCTTTGATTATTAAATATTATTGTAAAAAAAAAAAAAAAAAAAAAAAAAAAAAAAAACAAAAAAAAAAAAATTATTATCAATTATTTTTCCAAACAAATTATTAATAAAAAAAAAAAAAAAAAAAAAAAAAAAAAATATTTCATTTCAATTATTTTTTTAATTATTAAACATTTTTGTAAAAAAAATATTTTTTAATTATTTTTTTTATTATTAAATATTCTTGTAAAAATCGTAGGACTTATGAATTTAAATAACAAAATTTTGTTATATTATACGTATTTAAATATTCAATTATCTTTTTGTTAATTAAAATTTCTGAAAAAATCGTAAAATTTTCGAATCATAATTAATTTTATTATAAGTACTTAAATATGAAATTATTTTGAAAATTATTTTTTTTTTGATTCCTTAATGTAAAGAAGAGAGAAGAAATCAACTAATTTAATTACATAAACTATGTCAATGAAAAAGTCTACGCCCTAAAATCGAAAACATATTGTTCAAGCCGAGACGTCTTGATTTTAAGAGGGGCGGTAGTTAATGTTATATTGATATCACATTTAGATTTCAATAGTTAAATTAAATAAAGTAGTCAATTTAACTTAATTAATTTTACATTTCCTATTGGGTCTTTGATCTTGTTTAACTTTACAGAGTAAAGTTAAATTAATGATTGTAGGATAACGGTTATTAGAGTGACAAATAGTGAGATTATTGTTTCTTCTTTGTTCTAAATGAATTAATGACTGCGTTAATGACTTTAATGTTAAGGAAAGTTCAGTTTGGTAAATGGATTTAAAAGCTAAACATCTTCATAGAAGATACCGCTAGTGACTAATTTAAATAACCACATGTTAATTATTGTGACAATTATTATCGAATTATTAAACGTATTTTAGTGAAATATGAATTATTAAATAAATATTTTAAATTCAACAAATAAAAACTCATCTATTATTAACTTATACAACTCCAACAAGAAAGCTAGAAAATATCAACATTTGGATAGGTTACACATAAAAAAAGAAAACAACCAACATGCCACTTATATTGGCGCGGTTTATACTAGTAAAGAAGCGTGTAAACCAAAGTATCAAATAAAGAAGAAATTACAATTACAGTGAGTACAAGAGAGAAATTTAAGCAGATAAATGACAACAACATGTTGAGCATGCGCGTCAAATGCCGGATTATTTGTGCACAAAAAAGAAATCAAAATAAAACACCATACTAAAGAAAAACAGCTGTAAAATAATGAGATGCATAATTATATGTTAAGAAAGCTACAACAACAACAGCAAGTTATAGTCACACGCACACAACAATAGCTGCCAACCACATATGTAAGTGTATGCGTATCAAGTGTAATGTCACAATTATGCAGTTGTCATCCTCATGCAATCATCGCACTATTTTGTACCACAAATTGTTCAAAGTAAATGGAATGCAAGAGGAACTACTATTTGTTAAAGAGCGGAAACGGAAATGAAATTATAACAGTATTTTTTCTGTTTAAATATATTAATGCATATGATTAAAAAAATTAAATTCCGTTTTCAATCGTAGAATTTTTGAAACACTTCGTAGACACAATCTGGAAGACGAAACGTTTAAAATATTTATATGAAGAGTAAAATATTTTTAAACGATATAAACTATTAGCATTATTTATTCTTGGTAGCAAACTACCACTACAAAACTTTTTAAAACTTGCAGATATTATGAAAGACCACAACAACAAAATACTTGAAATTAAAATATAAATAAACTGTGGTCTTGCGAATTTGCAATACCTAGCATCTGGTTGTTTTGCCGGTGATCAATAACGAGGAAAAATAAAAATTAGCAAACATTTATTTCTAGTGTAAACAAAATGAAAAAGGCTTTACAAATTTTTGAAATAGAAACAAAATAAGAGAAAAAAACAAATTAAAGATTTAATCTTATGTCTTCTGCAAAATTTAATTCATACAAAATGAAAAGAAACGTAAAAATTCAATGTGAACGCTCCGCTAATGCCAACTAATTAAAAAAAAAAAAATAATCGCAAGATCCTACTTGAAAAACGTTAGGAAATCAATTTTTTTTTTTTTTTTAGCGAAAATATCTGCTAAAGGGTGCGCCAAATAACTTTTTTTATGAACTCCTGAACCAGTTGGACTTTGTATGGCGTCATACCAAGATCTTTATGCAAAATTCGTCTCAATGATGTCTCCGAAATGTTCAATTGTTGAGAACGACGGTAAATTGATGTTGATGGCGCTTCACGCACACTTTCTCCCACAGCAGCAATATTCTCGGGTGTACGCACTATTTTTGGCTTTTCACGCTTTGGTTTATCGATGAGGATGCCAGTTTCTTTCACTTTTTTCACAAGATAACGAACATACGGAACATATTCGTTCAGCGGAAGGATAAAACTAATTATCTGTCAAATCAGACATGAGCTAAGTGTTACCATTCACGAAATAAGGACTAGTTGAAAAAAAAAAACGTTAGATGGCGGACCCTTTATAAGTGGACAATAGTGTAACGAAGTAGTTAGTAAGGAAGCAGAAAATTTTAAAAAAATAATACTGTTATTGTTTTTTCTGTAGTTTTAGGTATTTTATTTTATAATAAATTTTAAAAATTAAAACCAAAAGTTTATTTTTCGATCTTTTATCATAAATAATGATGTGAGCAAGATTATTCGAGTTCAAGATCATTTGTTTTTTGTTAAACAAAAAACCGTGCAATATTTATTTATTACTCAAAAAGTTTTCGCCCGCTAACTTATAGCAGACTTTATCTACTGACAGGTCCTTACATGTTTCATTTCGCGTCACCGAAAAGACCGGTCAAAAACTATTTGGAAAACAGTGGTTGGGAAGTTTTGGCTCCTACGCCTTATAGCTCAGATCTTGCCTCTTCTGACTACCATTTGTTTCGATCGATGCGGAACGCCCTTACTGGAATACGCTTCACTTCAGAACAGGGTATCAGAAATTGGCTTGATTCATTCTTTACCTCAAAACCGGAGCAGTTTTTTTGGCGCGGAATCCATATACTAGCAGAAAGATGGGAAAAAGTACTTTGAATAATGTATGAATTTATTTTGATATTATAATAAATGCATTTTTCAAGCAAACAAATTCTACATTATTAACTCGTATACAGAATAGTCCAGTTATTTTTAAATTTGTGCTAAAATTTTTTCAACGATTTCAATTGAAAAATATTTAAACAATTTTGATAAGTATCTATACACTGAAGCCCCAATTTGCGTCGATCCTATTTGCGTCGCTTTTTAAAATTTGGCTCATTCCGATTTGCGTCGTTTTGATTCGAATTTGCGTAACTACATACGATTGTATTTTTTCACTGAAGTTATAATTGTACATATGAGGAATTTTTCAATTAGAGTGTTAAAAAGGGGAATTCCCAGTTTATGCTGTTAGGTAAGATTTGCTTAGCATATGTGAGTGTTAGGAAGCAATAATTTAGTTCCCATTGCATTTATACTAAAAAGTGATACGATTTGCGTCTTTTCGGTTTGCGTAGCTTTTCCCCGGTCCCTATTAACGACGCAAATCAGGGCTACAGTGTATATTTTCATACACAAATTTCTCTTGTTGTTCAAAAGCATTCATATGAACACATTACGTATGAGTGTTATGAATTAAAATTATATAAATCATACGCCCAGTATTACTTTAAAGTTTTTTGTTTTTTTTTATGTCTCTCCATTACCATTCAGGGCACAGAAATTATAAATGTAATCGACTTACCCAGAAATAATGATAATTTTTGATTGTGTGAGGATAAGTGTTATTACCCAGCAAAACTTTGGCAATGGCTAGGACTTATTTCAGACCTTCCAAAGTAATGACTATCCATTCCAGTTTTTGTTATTTTGAACGTCCGAAATAATACCTTATGAATATATGTAACTGCTTATTTGTAAGATAAAAAACAACGCCTTACTAATATTGTGTTAACTATCTGCTTATTTGGAATAGCAAACATAATAAGTTACTTATTATCACTTATTTCAGACCTTTCGTAGTAATGACTATCCATTACATTTGTTGTTATTTTGAAGGTATGAAATAATATCTTACTGATATGAACATACATCACTACTTATTTTGGAAGCTAAACAATTATGTCTTACTAATATTGTGTTATATACCTGCTTATTAGGAAGGGCCAAAGAAATAAGGTACTTGTAAGGTAATAAGTAACTACTTTTTTGTAAGGTATATTTATAAAGATTCATAATATATCATAATTAATAATTTAAATGCAATTTATTTAAGCAAACAAATATATAGTTATACATAAACGACTCTCACAAAACAAAAGCTTATTTAGTAAATACAAAATTAAGATAATTGATATTAAGTAGAAATTATTAAATTTTATTTATTAATACATTAAGAGTTTTTGGTAATAATTTTCTTATTTTCGAAGAATAACCGAGTATTGTCCTTTGAAGATTTAAAAATTTGTTGTCTAAAATATGAAAAAAAAAACTTTTATTAAAAAAGAAATTGGCTTTTGAAAATATGTATTATATATTACGTACGTTTAGTTTTTCATGAATGGAATGAATTTCCGGAATCAATATATATTCATTATTGTACGACATTTTAAGCACTTTTGCCAGAATGTTTTATATTTTAAATAATTGTTCTTCTGAGCCATCATGTTCGTCAACCAAAGCAATATTTAAATCCAATGAATCCATGGGATCGTTGAAAAAACTTTGTAAGTTTGAAAATCTTTTTGCTAGAAATTCTTCCTCACTTAGGATTTTAGTGATTTGTAAAAAAGTTTTATCCTTCATAAGACAAATATTGTCTGGAATATTTGTACTAAAATAGCCTTTTGGTAACAAAATTGACTTTGGAACTCCTTTTCTATACCGCAGTCCGTAAACTGGATTTTTAAGTAAAACTTTATCATTTGAAAATTTATTAAAAATTTGTTGGCAAAGGTGTTTGGGCATTTTTAGATTTTGTTTAATTTTTTGCATATAGTTTTCAAATTTAAACGCAGATATGCTATTTAGATCTTTAAATTCTTCGACACATTCACATATGTGTAGAAGATTATGCACATTATATGTTACACTATTTCGACCATATAGCGCTGGAAACATTTCAACAAAAATTTGAATCATTGCATGTGCCTTAATAATATCTTGTTTGGTTGGAGAAGAGAAAAGAATTCTGTATGAACAATGAATTAAAAGAAAATGGTCGTACATTTCCTCCGGAACGAAATCTTTCAATGCAACTATGCCTGTATACAAAGTAAACTGTCTGAACTCATTTGCTTTCCATCTTGATATTTCGAGTAAACTTCGGGGACTTCGTGCGAATTCGAATGGTGTATAAAAGCTCATTGAGCAAAGCTTTTCCGAAATTAAAATATATGCGTTTCGAGGTAATGGTAAAATAGTTTTTTTATTAATAATGTGCATCAACATTTTTTTGGTGATTCCTAAATCTATAAGATGCATAGGGTCAACTGGAAATTGGCTTACCATTCCAATTCCTATGCTTTCTAATTTCATTTCGTTATCAATATGCATTGGCTGGTAAAAATTTCTGTATTTTCTTAAATAAAAATCCTCGTTGGTTCTCATTTCGCCGGCTGTTGTGGAAAAAGATGTGACATAGTCAATTCTCTGACCGATTTGCTGACATTTTGGGCATCCATTTAGTGCCATATGCCCCATTATGCCACACACAAAGGACTTGGCAGGAGCGTCACAAATAAATGCACGTATTTTCACTTGAATTAGTTTGGTTTTAACCAAAAATCCGTTATACTTCAAGTCAGAAAAGTCATTTACAAAATCATGTAAATAGCAATTTATGTCGATTGGTTTTTTTTGGACCTACATAGCATCCAATCATAAAATTTTAAAAATTCTCGTTTAGTTTCTATTTGTTTTTGTTGATATGTTCATAGTTTGCAAATGATATTTAGAAAATTTTTACGAATTTTTACAGTTGTATCAACATTTTGTAGCAAAACAGTTATTTTTACGACATGTTTTTACTACATTTGTTAGTTGTTTTTCAACAGTTGAAAACAACTACATTTTTAGTTATTTTAACGGTAATTACCTTTGTCGCCTTTTTAACTGAAATTACTGTCATTTTAAATTGATTCTACTGTAAAAATTTTTAGAGTTTAGATATGTATTTCTAACTTATTTTTCATTCACAGCCTCTTCTTTAAGTCCCGATAACCCACACGATTTTAAGAATGACATGAAATATGCTATAAAAGCATCAAAAAATCGCCACCATAAAGATGCATGTCTCCAAAAGAAAAAACTACAAAAACAAGATTAATTGTTTACTTCTTAATTCATAAAGTAAAAAATATTATTTTAAACAAGTTAAAATATACCTACAATATCTTGAACTTAAAATTAAAAACAAAAAAAAGTTTGTTTGATATTAAAGGCTTCTTTACTCGAGCGGATACGTTTCGTAAACGGACTGTAACTGGATACAATGTGTAAAAAGAGTACCAACATACAATACGTTGTCTCTGTTTTACATACTAAACAAATGGTGACGGATTTAAGCAAAGTAAATTCTATTTTCAACAAAATTTACTTTATTTTACTTTTCGCAAATCCGTCACCATTTGTTTAGTAACATCTATCTAAGTTTTTGAAATACATACTACAAACATTTTGAAAAGGCTTATTAACTATTCTACTACTTATCACTTAGTTGATGGTGTAGTAGATGGTAGATAATATGAACTTTTGATGTTTATTATTTGCAGTATTCCCACCTTCTAAAGATAACTGATGAAAGGGTAATTGGAAAATCCCCGGAAACGCGTCTTATCATTCCTGAAGGTATAGAACATTTTGAAAAACAAAAATTCTATTGAGTATGTTAGTTCATATATAATTCATATAAGTACAAAATTTTGGCCTCGACAAGAATAATTCTTTTTAATTGCAATTATTTTTTGTCAAATTCAGTTTTGTTAATCCTTTTTTTTGTAGTTTATTAATTAATAAACATTTTTAAAGTACTTTTTTTTAAAATCCAGCCAAATTTTAAATATGTATAAGGCATTTAAGTTCCTACACCCAAAAAAAAAGTTCGAAATGTTAGCAACTCGTACTCGCAAGTTTTTTTGCTGAGTTTAGCAACTTTTTTGCTGATGTTAGCAACTTTGTCTGCTAGGATCCTCCCAGCAAACGAGTTGCTAATATTACAAACTTTTTTTTGGGTGTACTAGTATATAAGATTTTTAGTTTTTTATAGTGAATTTTTTTTTGTTCTTTTTATGTTTAATAAATGTTATTAGAAAATAATAAACAAAGTCTTTTAATTTTTTTCTTGAGAAAATATTAATCGCTGTTCACCACTTATTACACTTCTTCCTGGTAAGCAGTTATTATAGTCCTTCCTTGTAATGACTAAAATCAGTAGTTATTTTAGGACCTATTAATAACTAGTTATAATTGTCCTTATTAATACCTAGTTATTTTATTGCCTATTAATACCTGCTTATTTAGGTACATGTTAATACGTACTTATTTTTGCACCTATAAATAACTACTTATTAACATCCTTACAAGTAATACGTCATATAATGGCTTTAAGCATTACTTTTGATGCTACAAATAAGAAATGAAATAAGTACTTATGTGTAACTGGTGATTTCACTACATATTTTGTAACGTCTTATTTTTGTCCCTATATGTAAGCACAAGGCAAGGCCTTGCCTCCTATGACACCCCCATGTTAAAATCAGGTGTTCTTGGCCTCAACTTTAAGTACTTCTGATTCTTGTTTTCTTCTTCCATTTCCCATTCTATGGTAATAGCAAGTTTTCCTGGGTACTTTTTTTTTTTTGGTAATTATTAATGTTTACCTATCCTAGGCGTATAGTCTATAAAAAGAAAAATAACTCAACTTCGACTGACTGATCAGAATTCCTTTTAATGTAAAGTTTAATGGATTCAGGATTTTGTAAATACCGGTGTTTTTTGGTATTTCCGGATTTTTGTTATTTTGGTTTTTGTTTATGTTAACAAAATAAATTCGGTAAACGCAACAAAATTATTCAATTGGCAACAAATTGGTTTTTCAGCACGAATATGTTTTCTCTCTGCACATTTCAAAGAGGAATTTCGTTAATTTTGGTGGTAAACATGTTCTGAAAACTAGAGGGGTTTTCAATAAGGATTTGACAAATCTTTTTTTATATAAAACGCAAAACATTTGATCGGCCATCGGCTTCAATTCTTGAGCCAGCTTGATCTTGTATGGGTGTAAACCAAGATCCTTACGCAAAATTCGCCATCAAGTGGTCTTGGTGATGCTCAGTTCTTGAGAACGCCGCGGAATCGACTGATTTGGATCGTTTGCTACGGACGCAGGAACGGCAGCGATATTTTCTGCACTTCGACAAACCCGTTGTCTCACTGGGACGGCAACATCACACAATGAATATGTAGACTCACATTTTTGCACTAAACTTGTTATTGCTTGTCTACTAGGGCGAGAATAACGACCGAAAATTGAAGTTAACACTCTTAAATTTGTGGTCACCGAGTCCTAATACATTTTTATTATTTTGCATACGTTGTTCGTTCGTGTACTTTATTTACCATGATGAAAATGTCGAGTTTACTGAAAAAAAGGAAAGTAACAGTAACATGATCAGTGAAATAGTGCGTTCACAAATTATATTCAAAGTTGTCAAGTACCTATTGGAAAACCCTTTAGTAACGATCGTTAGCTAACATACAAATTTTGTCTTCACATACTTTTGAGAGACGATTTTTGTGTATTTAAAGTACACATTTTTGAACTTCTGATAAAATGTTTCTGTAGTCACCAAATTTACTTAAGATTTTGTTTAAGAAAATACTCTGGCGTGACAGCTTCGGCCTAACGAATCATCAGCTAATATCTAACGGAAATTATTTGCGATAATAAAGCTTTAGTTTTTGTCCTTAAATATACCATTCCCAAATATATAATTTTTCCATAAATATATAACACCGTTTTCGATTACGATAACGAATAGTAAATTTGCCCTAGTTCATTCTAGTATCGATATCGAAAATAATATCGCTAATGATATCATAATATATGACAATGGTAATATCGGGTTTTAAATTTAAGAAATGCATAACTTGAAAATAGCGAACCACTAAATATTTCATAATATAGTGTATTTATTTAAAATTTTATATAAAAAAAAACAAAAATTATTAACAATGACCACATTGGGATTCTTACGAATGAACTCAAAAACAATAAATCTGTTGTTCAGCAGCGTAAACATAAAAAAGTATGAGAAAATTTAAAAAAACCTAGGATATCTTAAATTTAAAAACAAATAAACAAATTCCGAAAAGTAAAAAAAAAATCCCAAAAAAAACCCGGGATTTAAAAAAGACAATCCCGGGATTCAGGATTTACTAAATACCAAAAATCCCGTGATTTCAGAATTCAGGATTTTCCGTTTGGCATCCCTAGGCCTACACGCTTTAATAAACAAATTTCTTTTGTTGGTCAAAAGTATTCATATGATCACGTTACGTATGAGTGATATTAATTAGAATTATATAAATTTTGAAATATATTTTTCCATTTGTGTCTATAACACTAACGTAAACTACTTACAATGAAAATGAAAATTATTCAAGTTCGAGGCCATACTCTATATTTCTTCGTTAGGATATTGTCCTAACAAATAATCTATAGAGTTTTTTGTTTTCAAATTTATTATTTAACCCTTTCAGGAATGTGTTGATAGATCTATTTCGGGAATTTTCTAGGTTCCCATCATTAGAACACGTTTTGAAAGCGGTAACAATCCCAAGCCAAACATCAAACATACATATGAACTAGTTTACTCACTACATGAGAACTAATATACATATGAGTTTGAAGTTAAAGATTATAACCATTGATCAAAAAATAAATTGAAAACTTGTTTGATGTGCAAGATCCACCTCTGGTGGATATTCAATACACGTTTTTTTTGTTTCTCTATCCTTTTTATATTTTGTTTACTTTGTAAGCAAAACAGGGGAAGTAAACTTGGCGGTACTCTGCCTTTTATACAATTTTGTTATAATTTTTATTAAAAATAAAAATTATGTTTTTTTCGACCTTTAATTGTGCAATGAAAATGAAAATTATTTAAGTTCGAGGCCATACTCTATATTTCTTCATTAGGATATTGTCCTAACAAATAATCTATAGAGTTTTTTTTTTTTTTTGTTTTCAAATTTATTATTTGACCCTTTCAGGAATGTGTTGATAGATCTATTTCGGGAATTTTCTAGGTTCCCATCATCAGAACACGTTTTGAAAGCGGTAACAATCCCATGCCAAACATCAAACATACATATGAACTAGTTTACTCACTACATGAGAACTAATATACATATGAGTTTGAAGTTAAAGATTATAACCATTGATCAAAAAATAAATTGAAAACTTGTTTGATGTGCAAGATCCACCTCTGGTGGATATTCAATACACGTTTTTTTTGTTTCTCTATCCTTTTTATATTTTGTTTACTATGTAAGCAAAACAGGGGAAAGAAAATTCCCGAAATAGATCTATCAACACATTCCTGAAAGGGTCAAATAATAAATTTGAAAACAAAAAACTCTATAGATTATTTGTTAGGACAATATCCTAACGAAGAAATATAGAGTATGGCCTCGAACTTGAATAGTTTTCATTTTCATTGCACAATTAAATGTCGAAAAAAACATAATTTTTATTTTAAATAAAAATTATAACAAAATTGTAAACTACTTACTCAAAAATATTTTGTTTTTTTTAGAAATGTTGAGGTTAGGAAGAAGAATAAACGTTTTTCTCCAAAAATTATAAACACTATTAATTTCTTTTGTTTTGCAATATCTAACTAAACATACAAAGCAAATATTGCTATTTAAAAAGGTTGGCAGCTGAATCGAATGATGGTATTGGTATTGTTATCGCTTTTTTCCTTGCATTTTGTAGCGGAAGAAGTATATCATTCGTATCGTATCAGTATTACTGCTACATTAGTTACCACTAACAATCATGTGCTGCACAGTGCATTTTTGTTTACAACTGACTGATCAAAAATAAGTAAAAATCATATTTTGTACGTAAGTAAAAAGGTAAAAACTCATGTTAGAATTTCGGAGATCTATTCAGATTCAGGATTATTAAAAACTTTAAAACCTGGATTTCTTTAACCTGCTTTAGTTTAAGACTACAAATGAACTACTTCAAAAGCATTTGACACCTGTTGAAACTGACTTTAAATGCTTCTTTTTTCTCAAGGTTTTATGAATTGTGATAAATGATAATTTACGTTGATTATACTAAACAGCTATGAGCTTTTAATTCATCTTAAGAATAAACATCCTTATAAAAGTTGAAATATTAAAAAAGTTAATTGAAACTTACGAGAGTTTTTTCAATCATTTTATTTATTTTTTGCTCGTATTTTTTAACTTTTAGATCCAAATCAATACAAATCACTATAAAAGGAATTTCCATACCGCTGCTTGGTGACAAGTGAAACCTACATTTTCGGATTTTTAAACTTTCGTATTTTTCGTGGAGTTTTTAAGCCGTTTAATGGAATTGAGTTATGAGCACAGTATTTAAAAAATGGTGTAATTTTCAACAGTCGGAGGTATAGCGCACCAAATATCACAAACTTATAAGTAATTGCCGTACATTTTTTGAAAATTTATGTCTTTTGCGTCTTCCATTTATAATCATACACTTAAAAAAAGTAAGTTGAGTCAGCAACATTTTTGTTGGGAGGATCCTTGCAGAAAAATTTCTAATGTCTGCAAACGTGTTTTGCGTTTTCATTAACCCACTTTACCCTGGAATACGAAATTGCCCAGTAATTTGATTAATATGCATTTAAAATATTTTTTTAAATTTAAAATATTTTTTAAAATTTTGAAATATTTTTTAAAATGCCTAATTAGTGGATATCGATTGATGTTTCTTTAATATAATAGTTGTTATTAAAGAAGCAAAAAAAATAAATTGGAACAATGATAGTTCGAGTTGGTGGTAAAAAATGAATGTATTGTTGCGTTTTTATTTTTTTTTACATTCCGTTTCCTTTTGAATTGTCAGTTTTGGGATCATAATTAAAATGTTACTATTACAAATAGAAAACACTAAGTGTTAATAAATGTAAGAGAAAATGGAATCGTGTAGGGATCTGCACTAGAGGGAGGAGTGCCGCACTTTCGACCTAAGCGTCTAGGTCGTTTTCAGCCTCAATAAAATCCACCACCCACAAGAAACTTAAGGTTTGATCAGGTATACATATATATATATCAACCAACCGCAGTGAATCGATGATGCTAATTGAGTTACTTTCGTGTTTTGTTATAAGTTTTGTTAACGGCTTTAAGTCTTAACTGCCGAATTCATAAAAAAATCTCAATTCAGATTTCAAATACATTTTAGTTAAATTAAGCCTTATCTTGTAGCTGTCAAATTAATCAAAAAATGCATATGTAAACGAGAAAGATTAATTAAAGAGATTCATTGCACAGTCTGAACTCCTTTCAACTCTCTTTTTAAACAAAGTCCTTCGTTATATAGCAGCTATGGCAGACGCAGTCAAAAGCATTTTTCAAAATCATCATCAAAGATTAAACAATCATTCAAACCCTGAAGCTCGAACCTTGGTTCCACATAATCAATCTAGACGCCTGAGATGACAAAAGCCTAAGGATTTTGTGGAACAGAACAATGTATAAAGATATTTTTAGTGTAATGTCTTTTAGTTTATAAACTGCTCGATAGTGATTATTGATTAGTTGCAGAACAAATAAAAAAAAAAAACAAAATTTTAGCTATGTAAAACTTTTGAGAAAAATTTGTCAGATTAATTAATTCAATCCGAAAAAATAAAATTAAATTTGTTAACCTTTTCAATACCGACTTTTTGTTTGTGAATACATTAGATTTTGAATATATCAGATTCTTGTTAGTGCCTTAAATGTTTTTTTTTTTCATATTTTGTCTTTGTACGTATGAGTATTATTAATTAAAATTATATTAATCATACGCCATGTAGGTACTTATTCTTCCATATAAATGGTGTTATACATATCGCTCATTTACTGCAAGAACGCCACAACTCAAAAAACATGATTTTTGAGTTAATGACGCAGAATTATTCATTATATCCCGTATCATATTGTGTAAAAAAGTCGTATTGATAAATTGTATTCTCACCTCTTGAGAGAAATTATGTCGTTATTTTTTTCTTCAAGTTGGGAGTAAATGGAAAACTTTAAACTCATTTTCTACAAAATCAGAACTTTTTGAGTTATGACGTTATTACAGTAAATGAGCGATATATTCTTAGATTTGTCTCTTTCGAAAGTAAAACTAAAAACGTAAATTGCTTATCTAGAAAGCAATGGCAAATTTTTACCAAATAAACGTTGCTATTTATTTGGGACGATTGGTTGTTTGACATTTTTAGAGAACCGGTTTCCGGATTTCCCTCATACTTGAAATTAAAAAATAACCCACTCTTGGTTATTTGCATTTGAAAAAAATAAGAATTCAACCGGTTGTAAAGTTTAAGTCAATTGCTCTGAGAAATTAATGACTTGGAGCCTTTTATCAGTAACTAATTACTATTTTTTGCAAATAGAATCTAGGATGCTGATGGAAGCTTTTTCGCTAGTTTTAAAAAATCTGTAATAATTTTGTAATGTAATGTTGCTAAGTGGCCCTAGATTAGGGTGTTTAATTTGTTCAAAGATGTGAATTTCATACACTCAAAATAGTTTAAAGTTTAAGTTAACTGAAAATGTAATTTAACATAAATGATAAATCGCTCAAAATTGGGTCTACCTACTTTTCATTTAAATCAAACGTTTCTTTTTATTTATTTTTTAATATTATTTAAATAACTAACAACTCCGTAAGAACAAAAGAATAGTACGTTTAAAATAAATCTTCAATTTTTAACTACAGATCAGTAAAAAAAAATATATATATTCAGTTATTTAAAATTATTTCAGTTTTTTTATTTGCTTGTTTTTTCCACAAAATGTAGACTATGATTTGAAAAAATTTGAACTAATTTTGTGTATAAACAAAGTATTTTAATAAAAAAATTTTTGAATAATTTTTTTTAACAAAAAAAAAAAAAATATATAATTGTAAAGGAAACAAATAAACGACAATATTTCGTTTTTATGGTTAAATTTGTGTGAAACTTTAATTAAATGAAAATAATAAATAAAATTAAAAAAGTCGGTATATGGTAGTGAATTATTTTTTAACAAATGTATGAAAAAGTTGAAATAAACTCACAATATTTTCGCAGTAACTTATTGTAGGTTATTTAAAAAATAATCAGAAAACTTTATTTTTAAGGAATATACATTTAAACTATAAATAAATATATTTGTTTGACATAATTTTTATTAAAAATAAAAATTATGTTTTTTCGACCTTTAATTGAGCAATGAAAATGAAATGAACATTATATATATACATATATTGTCCTAAAAAATAAAATACATAGTTTTTGTTTTCAAATTTATTAATTGACCACTTTCAGGAATGTGTTGATAGATATATTTCGGTTCCCATCATAAGAACACGTTTCCCATCATAAGAACAAGTTTTGAGAGAAGTGACAATCCCATGCAAAACATCAAACATTCATATAAACTAGTTTTCTCACTTAATGAGAATTAATATATGAGCTCAAAGTTAAAGATTATCACCATTGATCAAAAGTCTACAATTAATAAATTTGAAACTAAAAACTTTTTAGATTATTTGTTAGGACAATATCCTAATAAAGAAATATAGAGTATGGCCTCGAACTTGAATAATTTTCATTTTGAATAAATATATTTTTTAACATATTTTATCATTTATTGGAAAACAAACTACACATAAATACTATTTTTATGTAACAGTTATTATTTTCATTTAAAATATTCTTTTCAAAAAATATTATTCAAGTTCGAGGCCATACTCTATATTTCTTTATTAGGAATGAAATGCGTAATTTGAAGATGTGGATTGCTATGTTAATTATGATAAGTGTTTGTGCACGAGCGGCTGTTTTAGACATTAAATAAAAATTTATTATTTTGTCAAAAATTTATTAAAATAATGTTTTCATATAAAAAGTTAATAAAATTTTTGCAGAATATTAGTAAACTAAAAAAAGCTCAAAAATTTTTTAAAAAATTTATATTTAAGTTTATTTGCTGAAAATTTTAAACTTTTTTTTGTGAGTCTTTTAAAAATAATTTATACTACGCACAGTGGGTTCGATGTTACCCAAAGCGGCGATTAATTCATAGAAGCCGTAGTTTTAAAATATTATATTTTTTTATTGATGAGTTATTATAAGCACATAAAAACACAGCATTTTAGAAAAAAAAGTTCAAAAATTTTTTTTTTTAACCCGTTAAGCGCATTATGGTTTTTTGGAAAAAAGACCTTATTTTACAATTTATGCTGTAACTTTGGAATGAAAAGCGATAAATTAATAAATAAAATTGGAAATTAAAGCATACTTAATTTGCTATTAAAAAATTCAAAGATTAAATTTATTATATGCATTTATATTAGTATAAATTTAATTTCAAATCCAATTTTTGTTTTTCACAAAGTCTCATAAATGTACAAATTTATTTCAAAAAAGACACAAAAGAGAATATTATTATTTTTGAGTAATGAATAATCATAAATACATAAAAACAAAACTTAAAAAAAAATGGAATATAAAATTTTTTTTTACCTGTTAGGCGTTTTTTGTTTTTCGGAAAAAACATGATTCGCAATTTTCGCTGTAACTTTGAAATAAAAAAAAAAAATTAAAGAATAAGTTAATAATATGTATTCCTATTAGTATAAATTTTTATCCAGTTTTTGCTTTCACTAAATTCAGTAAATGTAAAAATTAATCTGAAAAAATAAAAAATTTAAAACTTTTCGGGCAATCTTTGTTGTCGTTTTAGCTTTTTTAGTAAAAAATATATTAAAATATTTGTATTATTCTGCATTTTCAAATTCATCACAAATATCCCAATTATCATAATCTTTATTATCATCATTATCTTCATCATCGTTATTATAATCTTCTTCATCATCATTGTTATAATCTTCTTCATCATTATTATCATCACTATCATCATCGTTATTATCATCAGCATCCTTATCACCATATTCAGTACCATCATCTTTATCATAATTTTCATTAGAAATATCTGTCAAAACTAACTCTAATTCCGAAGTTGATAATTTAGATTTACTTCCTGTAAATTATGCGTGATACAATTTTATGTACGTGAACTTAAGTGACCGAAATCACTCAAGCACTCATCTCGAAAAAATAAAATGCATCAACAAAAACAATAAAATACCAAAAAATAAAGAGAATGACAATATAAAAACACATTTACTGGTCTTGTTCAATAAATGACAACCATAGTTTTTTAAAAAAAATTAAAAATAAAAGAAAAGAGCCGGGCATTGTCTATATAATATAAGCGATATCATATACTGATACTGATGATTTAGTAGATCTAATAGGAATAAACAGATTTTGTTACCAAAGCTAACTACGATATTAGATCGTGCATATTTTGTAAGAGTGGCTAAATTATATAACGCTCTGCCTAGAGCGCTTAAATCATTTTCTAATTCATTTTGTGGGCGTTGTAGTGTAATGGTTAGCGCGTTGGACTTTTACACAGAAGGTCCCGGGTTCGATCCCCGGTGCCGGCAACATCAAATTAATATGTATGAGTTTTTTCTATCCCTCATACGTATCGCAATGTCCACCTTCGGTGTTCCCATAGCAATTAACCCCACCGCAGTAAAATAATGAATCAGGGCTATGAACCAAAAAGCTTCAATAAGTTCGCCAACTCTCCATCAGGTGGCGAGCAACAACTGTTCTAAGACTTATCATCTCGCGCAATTACAGTGTTGCCATGTCTGAAGCCCTTCATCTTTCCCCACCTTTCATCTCTATACTATCCCTTTCCAAAGAAAGCAACACACTAAATATAGGAAGTATTTCCTGAGTGTTGCCTCTCCTTTTATAAAAAAAAAAAAAAATATGCTTTACAGAGGCGTCGTCTTATTGCTTATGAACAAGCACAAATCACAGATTCATAATTTCATAATTTCATAATTTCTCAATACTTTTTATAATTAAAACATCGACTTGTAAATATTGAAATAGAGCACTAGGATCCTATACTTCAGATAGTTATTAACAGAGTTTATAATATGAAGTAAATACTTTATTCATTGATAAAATAACTATCCTGAGTGGGTTTCTTATATTCTTATATTTTTTATGTATTTTTAATATATTATTATTATTATGCACTTTAGCTAGTAAGTTGTCTTTGTAATTTTGCTAAATTGGCCCCATGGGCTTTAAAATTACAATTAAATGAATTAAATTAAATTAAATAAAAAAAAAAAAACTTTTCTAAAATCTATAAAACTAATTCCAACTCTTACTAACTTAATACTTGTGGCCCATTAAATGCGGAAATTATCCAAACTTTGGACATTTATTTAAAAAAATTATTAAAAATATTTTCATATAACTTTTATAAACAAAAAAAAAAAAAAAATTACTATATACTATACCTGATGTTGAAGGTTCCATTATAAAAGATTTACTTTTAATAGATTTGACACTAATAATAATCGCTTGAATTGTGAAAAATTTAAAAATGTTGTTGAAGGTTCCATTATAAAAGATTTACTTTTAATAGATTTGACACTAATAATAATCGCTTGAATTGTGAAAAATTTAAAAATGTTGTTGAAGGTTCCATTATAAAAGATTTACTTTTAATAGATTTGACACTAATAATAATCGCTTGAATTGTGAAAAATTTAAAAATTTTTCACTTTTTTTAAAAACAGCAATATTTTGCTAACTTTGACCGCTCACTGAAAAGAAAGTAAACAACTTAGTTGATTGATTTTGACAACTAGTGATGCAGAAATTTATCTACTTTTACCCCACAACAAAATTTATTATAAAAACTTTATTTCTAAATTTAAATTAATCGCCACTTTGATACCATTTAAACCAAAGGTGCTACGTTACCAAATGTAAAAATGTTCAGACTCCCACATTGACGACATTCATTAATGTAATATCTAAAAAATAGAAATAATTCTATATAACATAAATAAAATTGTCTTTCAACTACTTGCATGAATGTTTGTCTAAGGGCAAACTAATTCAGTAACTGTAGAAACGAAAATCAAAAAAATTTAACATAAAAGCTTACTTAGATGGGTGTCCTTACCTTTCGCTTTAGTCTGTCTACCTGAATGGATATTTGTTTGCAATCTGACCACTCTACATTAATAGTCACCATAATAATTTAGTTTACAAATTCACTTTTAATCTTTGTTAAATACAAATATTTTATTTTGTCTTTAATTTTTTAAATAGACAATTACCTTGACAATCCGGTGACGACACAAAATTAAAATTTTTTTAATCCACAGTATATATGTATACACATAGTTGGCGTCATTTTGCAAAAGCATATAGCAAAATCTTCCATGGTACATTTTTGTATATGTCTTACAAGAGTTGCACTTTTTAGTATAATTTTCCTCGTCTCTACTTCATCGTGACATGCGGCTACATCTACTTTATTCTGCTTATATTTTTCAATTTGTATGTTATCCAAACTATTAATGTGCATATCAACACAATTTTTTAAATATTTTTAAATTTTTTTAAATATTTAACTATTTTAAAATTTGTTAAAATATTAGTAAAACATTAGTTCAAAACAGTTAAGTGCTGAATAAGTATAACTACAATTTTAGCTGAAAACACAATTTCAACAAAAAAAATTTTACGGAAAAATAGTATAACTTACTTTTGAGTAAATGGTTGAATTGTTGGGGTCACAAATGGCTCCAGTTTCCTTAGCTTTTTTCTCATTTATTCCACAGAAACTATACAAAAATTGGTATCATATTAAAGGTATTTTAGAGGTCTATCTAACGATTTACCGAAAAATGTAAGCGGGTTTGTATATGAACTATTTATTTTGAAAGTGGTATCAGTTCTCTTGTTTTTAAAATAAGATATGAACGGCTTTGCATTTCAATATTTTTGAAACTGTAAACGGCAATTATTGTAAAATATTTTTATGGACATCTCATAAGAGGACATTAAATTTAGGTATACTTTAAAAAAAAATTACTAATTTATTGTGAAAATCTACGTTTCTTCAGTATTAAATGGACTCTTACAAAACCCAGTTTAGAACCGGTAATGCCATTCCATTGCTTTTCTTCCTACCTATAATGACGCCAGCTTACTCTATGTATTACTTTAGCACCAATAATAAAGACTTACTAATACTTAGTCAATTTTTCCATTATTTCAATACAACAAAGTACCTATTTTTATCATTTTTTTAAATATAAAGTAATGACCAAAACTTTTTTGAAAATATATCCTTACCCAGGTGAAAAAGTTCATATATGATCATATATTGTCATATATGGTTTCATGTATGAGGATATATGGTTCCATGTATGGGCATATATGAACATATATGTAATGTATGGAAGCATATATTGGTAAATACATTCAAAGAATAAGTTCATATAAGGATATGTATGACACCATATATGGTAATATATTGCATATATTGGTTCATATATGCCATATATCTCCATATATGAATTCATATATTATGCCATATATGTGCAATGTTTTAATTTTTTTATCAGATATGACCATATATGAGAACGAAAAAGTTTTTATTTTTAACCCCTTCCTGACAAAAATGTATAAACCCCTTCCTGACAAAAATGTATAAAAGACAATAGATTTTAAAGTTTGTGGAATTTATAAAGACGATAGTAGAGAATGAGTTATGAGATATCTCACCTTAATCTGAAGAAATATCAGTCGCATTTAATGTGCTTAATTCTGACAAACCATCCCGCTTTTGGCGGGTTATCCAGCTTTTTAATATATTTTTTTTAATTTTTATAAAAAATAAAATGATTTAATAATATTTAATATTATAAATTTTGAAACTTTTTGATAGCAATAACGTTGCAGCACCAGATATAGGATTTAAAAATTAGAATCGAAGTCTAAAATGTATTCATTTGTTGTGCCAAAACTGATTTTTTTAATATTTCAAAGAAACTATCAATTTTTGAAGTAAAATTTGAACGATTCAAACTAAGCAATTACGAATTTTTTAAAATCCGTATTTCAAGTCAATAAATCCCGCTTTTTGCTTTTTTTTGTGAATAAACGTTATTAGATGAAATGATCCTAAATACTTGGCAATGATATTTTGTGTGTATCAAACACAAGCATTTTAGTTAAAGTTCATAAGTATTCGTACCAAAGGACTTCTTTTGTGTTGGCTTGATTACTATTGTTATCGCCGTCATCATCATTTTCTAATTCATCGACTTTTATTTTTTTTGGAACTAGTTGATTTTCCATTATCCATAATCTTATTAATTTTTTAATTTTCATTAAATTCTTTCCCAAATAGTATTTTCTTAAAAAATTTCACTTTTAACTATTTATATTTATTAATGCATTTTGAATATGAAATGTATGAATTTATCAGTAACATGTTCTTAGAAGTATAATAGAAACCATTTCTTTTAATAAAAAGACAATATTTTGGATAAAAACTTAAGAAATTGCCTTTTTTATACGAGCATGTGGGAAAAGTAATAATATATCCCCATATATGAACATTCATATATGGCATTATGTATGACCATATATGTCCATATACCCTCAAATTTCGGATCCGAACATATATGGATTCGAATATGAACTCATATATGTGGCAATATATGACAATATATGAACATTTTCACCTGGGTATATATAATAATATATATTTAAGCAATAATTTTGTTAATAAAAATTGAATTTTCAAACTAACAATTGTTTTTGTTTTATGAAAATATACGTAATAGGAAAATATATGAACATATATGGGTAGGATATATATGGACAAATTTATGGACATATATGGACATATATATCCATATATGTCCATATATCCTCAATTATCGGATCCAAACCATATATGGAACTCCATATATGAACTTTTTCACCTGGGTAGTTTCAATAATTTTTCACTTCTAGTAATTACATCTATAACTACTTATTTTTGAATTTTTGTAAGCTGACAAGTAATGACATTTTGTACAAAGCAAAATCATACCGCTTTCAAAATACAGTAGCGAGCAAAAAAATAAATGCAACGCTGAGTCCGGCTATCTTTAAGTACGTCTGTATGCCTATAACTGCATTCAATTATTCTGTTACTTTGGGTCTCATTTCGTACACTTATAGTTTACTAAATACACTTATAGTTAACTAAATAAACGAGCCAATAAAACGTTTCTTATTTTTGTTACTTATTAAAAAAAGTCCTGATTCTGTGAGAGTAAAAATAAATGCAACTGCTTATATTGCAATATATTAATAAAACTTTATATATTTTTTTGAATATACTTAAAATAATAATAGTAATAATATTTCGTGCCAAAGCCATTATTTTTCATTCCTGTATTTAATACTAAAGCCATATAATCAATTTTGAATAAGTTAATAATATCGAGAGTAATTTTTCCCATTTGGTTCCCGGAAATGTTTCTTAATCTTTTAAGTTTTATCGGTTTTTTCTTTTTAATTCCCGATCTACACTCAAAAAAACAAGTTAGTAAAGTCAGCAAAAAATTTTGCTGACTCAGCAAAATTTTATTCAGGAGGGTGCTTGCGAAAAAATTGCTAATGTCAAATCGTTTGCTGAAAATCAGCGAGCTGACGTCTAGAAACAAAATTATTAGATTCAGCAAAACTTTTGCTAAGACTAAGTGGACTAGAAATTAAAAAAACATTTGCTAAAAATTATTAAAATTTTTGCCAAATATTAGTAGACTGAAAAAAACTCAAAAAATTTTGTACAAAAATTGTACTTTAGTTAATTTATTTGCTGAAAATCATAAAACATGTTTTTGTGATTCTTTTGAAAATAATTTACAATATGTTACAAAATATAAAAATGTTCATATTCCCACGTTGACGACATGAATTAATATAATATCTAAAAAAAAAAGAAATAATTTTATATAACACAAACAAAATTTTCTTTCAACTACTTACATCAATGGTTGTCTAACTGATGCTATCTTTTAAAGGAACGCAAATTCCGCAGATAATTATAGAAACGAAACGAAAAAATAACAAAATATAACATATGCAACCCTCTTTTTGCAATAAAAAAAAGGAAACATAAAAATCTATCTGTCTACTGTATATTTAATTGCGATCTGACCACACCAGATTATTAATCTCTATAAACATTTAGTTTACAAATACACATTTAGTCTTTCTTAAATTTAAATATATTATTTAGTCTTTTATTGAATTAATAGACAAGTACCGTCACAAGCCGGTGACAACACAAAATTTAAGTTGTTTTAGTCCGAAATTTTGTTTTTTTGTATGAAAAACAGATACAAAAATCGTTTATGGTTGATTTTTTTATATGTCTTACAAGAGTTACTCTTTTTAGTAACATTTTCCTTGTCTCTACTACATCTTGAAATGCCGTGACAACTAATTCATTCTGCGTATATCTTTCAATCTGGTTGTCGTCCACACTATTAATGTGCTTATCAGCACAATTTTTTTTTTAGCAAAATAAATTAGTAACACATTAGTTAAATATTAGTAAAACATTATTTCAAAATAGTGCTTAATAAGTATAACTAAAATTTTAGCTAAAAACATAATTTTAGCAAAAACTTTGCTGAAAAATAAAATTACTGATTTACAAGACGTTTTACTAACTTTTCTACTAACTTATTTTTTTAAGTGTACATGCTCCCATAGATTTTTGATGAGGTTGAAATCTAGGGATTAAGGCAACCATTCCAAAACTTGCACGTCATTGCTGCTTAAAAAGGTTTCGAGTTTGGCAACTTGTGGTCTTCATATACCACCAAAGCCATTTTTTCACGAAGGGAGGGTAGCACGCGTTTTTTCAGTAGTATAGTATTTATTGACATTCATATTTCCTTAAATTCTAGTTATGAAACCAATACCATCATGGAAGATAGTACCTATCAGAAAATATAAATGTGACTTATTTCTTACCCCACACCATTATTTATGCTGAGGCATGTTTGACGGTTGGCACTTGATATCTATATGAATATCTTAAGAAGAAAAAACTTAGAAATAAACACCAAAAGATGCGATGAATTAGATACCGGTACATTTTCAAGCCGCACTCGAAGATCATATGACACAGCGTTGGATTTTTTATGCTCCCAACGCTAAGTGTTTCATATATTTATTTGCTTTTCCTGAAGCCATTTTGGAACCACCTTTTTAGAACCTAAAAGTAAGATTGGCACGATAAAGAATTGCGCTTGTTCGTTAATTTAGTGCCCTTTATCATATATTCCTAGTGCATCTTGTTTTGGTAATTAGTGGAGACATTAACCCTATTTGGATCAAATAACATGAAATGATTATTTTTATCAAGTGGACTTTAAATACAAAAGCTTTTTGCAGTCATAATTAAGATTACGTTTCCCAGGCCTCTAAGAGTTACAATTTTTTAAAAGAAAACTAAAGATAAATATGGGCTTTTTAAATTAAGGTAATATTTTTCTAAAATTACGCAAACTTTGATGAACACATTAAAATATTTATTGACAAAATAATCAATTTTCCGAAAATGTCCTGTAAAGGAGTCGCTCCACACACAAACACGAATTATAATTTTTAATTTAGTTCTTTTCTTTAATTACAACTATATATTATGTTATAAGTGCGCCGCGGTAGGCTAGTTGGTAGCGTGCTGGCTTATCAGTGCGGGGCTCGTAAGTTCGATTCCCACCAGAGGCACTGGTCTGTTTTCGCTACAACGCGCCGAAGGCCATAGTAGCTAGTGCTCGTTTAGGGTAATAGGATATAATTTGTAATTATGTGATTATTAATTAATAAAATAAATAAAAATATTATGTTATAAAAAGGGCAATCGATACCTCAAAACTAGGAGTTTTAAAAAACTTTTGAATTCATTTAAAAAATACATTCTCTTTAAAAGTTGTGCATTTCGGATTCCATACTAAAGTGGATTAATGATATCCGATAAGGTCAGTATTTCATATCTTAATAAGTTTGAGTATTTTAAAGGAACAAATGAAAGATTAACGGCATGCTTTTACAATACGTGTATAATTTCAGACGAACGTGTGGCACGAATACGTAAGGAAATGAGTTTTTATAATTTGTTCGTCTGACTTACGTTGGAGTACGTAAAGCTTTATGTTATGTCAAACAGTAGAGATGGCCATGGTGTTATTTTTCGGCTTTTGTTAGCTTTTTCCATATACAAATAACACATTTTTTGTTGGTAGATGGCAAGCCAACAGTGTAAATGAAATATAAACAAAAACTGCTGTTATTTGTTTGGAAAAATATTTTATTCATTTTTAAATAATTAAAGTCTTCTATAAATTAAATTTGTGTAATGAAAAAAAAAAGGAAAAGAAATTCACAAACAAAAATGTTCGGGTCAATTGCTATGGGATACTTTAAGCTAAAATTTTCAAACAAAACAAATAAAAACAACGTGTTTTGTGTACAAAATGCATAATTACCTTTTCTTGTTATTTTCTTTGCTCATAATTATGTTTTTATTAAACTTTTTAGTTAAATACAGTTTTTTTTCGGACAAACGTTTACATGACGAATGTTTTTTTTTGTGAACGTCTGTTTTTTACGTTTGTGACGTTTCAAATCGACGTTTCAAATCGCAATATAGAAACCGAAAAAAGAGAACGAAAATGACAACTCTTACATTTTCACTCATAACAAAGTAACATTCGTGATACAAAACTCCAAATTCATTTTTATCACTCGTTTAGACGAATTTTTTGAGTGACACGTCATACAAAAACAGGCCATAAATGTTTTCAAAATTTTGAATTTTGTAAATTTTTAATAAAAAAATACACTCTTTAAAAAATGGGCCATTTTTGGCCGAAAATCGTAACATGTCAACGTTTTCCAAAAACTCATTGTTTTCTTCCTTTTAGAACCATTTGCAATAAAACTGGATGGTGTAATGAACGAAACGGGATGAATCGTTATTTTAAGGGACATCCTAAGTTACATGGCAAAAAAGGAGCTCAAACAAAGTAAATAATAAGTATTTTAAGCAGCCACCGTAAAATGAAGAGGAGGAAAAACATTAAAAAAACAATATTAAAAGAAAAGAGTAATTATAAAGATTTTTGCCTTAATTCCCTCTTTTTTTTTTTTTTTTTTTTTTTTTTTTGCTACAAGACCGTATAAATAAACAAAAATGGCCGCATTAGAAAGCCCAAACCTATTTTGTATTGTATTAAGAACTTATGAAAATTATTTAAGACGAGAAGTATTTTTCCACCATTCTGTATATATTTGGGTCTTTTTTAACCATATAAATTATAAAATTTTTTATGAGTTTTACTTTTTGTGCTTGAAATTACATGAATTTAAATTTTTATTTCAGCTTTTCTTTTTCAATTTGCTGACATTTCAACAGTTTTGTAATCGTATTTTGGTATTAAGTTGTATATTTGGAACTCACGAAATATTTTTTATAATTACATTTCACAAGTTTCAGTTTCAATTGCCATAAGCAGATATGGTAAAAGCAATGTTTTTAAACATTAAGGCATTAGAGAATTTTTTAATTAAAGTACACTTTTTGTATGAGAACTTTAAGTAGCTATTGTGTACAAAATGGAAAAAAATTAAGCTTTTGTAACAGACTTATTGTAAATCAATTTGATATAAATTATTTATATTAATTTCATTCAATTCAATTCTTTTTATTTATCCATAACACAGGTCAACAGCAAAAAAAGGCTTGACTAACCACTATATAGATTTGATGCATCATGGCTGCCTAAGTACAAAAATGGTAAAATTTTTCAATTCTATGGATAATTTTTTTTTTAAAATTTTTTAAGTCAAATTGACAATATTTTGAAACATTTCTCCACTTATGTTGTCATAACTCAAAAACAACTAGTCCGATTTTGTCAAATTAAATTTACAAAAATTAGGGTTTACAATATCTTTAAAGAACGTGTACAAATTTTTTTAATGCGATCAATAGTTTCAAAGTTATGAAACAAATTGTTAGCAAAAAAAAAAAAAAAAAATGCTAAAAAAAAAAAAAATTTGAAAAACAAAAATCTGGAAAAAATCGAAAACTGCAAAAAATATTACTTTTTATTTTTTTGTAGTAAAGCTACATATCATGCGAATTAAACTAGATATGGATCATAAAAATCGATGCATGCTTTACATTTTTATTTACAATTAATGGAAGGTATCGCATATTTACAAGCACTGTAGAAAATTGTACCTACTATATAATGAAAATGCAGAACATAAAAACTCAGGTGCATTTTACGCATTTTGGCAAAACCCCTTTGGGAAAAACCTCATGTGCTTTCATCTTCACCAGGACACTCAACCTCAAGTATGTCTTACCAATCAGATATGTCAGATCCAGCACTACCATCTACAGCTGAAAATGACGAGTTCATCCCACACAAACATTTCTCGCCGAGACCATGGAATCAAGATCAGCTTAATGATGTAATTAGAGACCTTGGATTGTCGAAAAGATCTTCGGAATTACTTGCGTCCCGGATGAAAGAAACAGGTCTCATAACTAAAGAAACTAAAGTTTCGTATTACCGTACTCGAGAAAAAGACTTACTTCATTATTTTGCTGAAGAGGATGACTTTGTGTACTGCACAGATATTTCTGGTTTGATGACTGCCATGGGCTTACAGAGATATGATTCAAACGAATGGCGTTTATTTATCGACTCATCAAAACGCAGCTTGAAGTGTGTCCTTTTGCATAATGGAAATAAATTTCACTCCTTGCCGATCGCACATTCAACCAAAGTAAAAGAAGAATACTCTGTAATTGCATTGGTCATGAAGAAGATAAAGTATGATTAACATAAGTGGGTAGTTTGTGTTGATCTTAAGATGGTAAATTTCCTCTTAGGCCAACAAAGCGGCTTTACAAAATATCCTTGTTTTATATGTTTATGGGACAGCAGAGCTAAAACAGAACATTGGAAGAGAAAACAATGGCCTTCTAGGGAAACACTAGTTCCAGGTACGCCAAATGTTATAAATGTGGCTCTAGTGCCCCGAGATCGCATCATATTACCCCCTCTTCACATTAAACTTGGTCTGATGAAACAATATGTTAAAGCACTTAACAAAGATAGTGAATGTTTCCAGTATATTTCAAGGAAGTTTCCCAATCTAAGTATGGAAAAGCTGAAAGCAGGCATATTTGATGGCCCACAAATTCGCAAATTGGTGAACGATACTGAATTTGGCAGTTCAATGTCAGAAATTGAGAAGAATGCATCGGATTCGTTTGTATGGGTTATTCAAAATTTCTTAGGAAATAACAAGGGTGATGATTACGTTGCGCACGTTGAAGAGATGTTAACTCACTTCCAGAATCTTGGATGCAACATGAGCATCAAAGTACACTACCTGCACAGTCACTTAGATCGTTTTCCTGAACATCTAGGAGACTTGAGTGAAGAACAGGGCGAACGATTCCACCAAGATATCCGGACAATGGAGGAACGATACCAGGGTCGCTGGGATGCACACATGATGGCTGATTTTTGCTGGAGTATTCAGAGTAACACTTCGTTATTCAACAATAGTAGAAAATCGACTAAAAGAAAATTTCAGAGTTTGTAGTTTATAATACATATTTATTTTCTTGTTTTATTTATTATAATAAATGTGAATAATAAAATATAAATTTCCTACTATTTAATTTATTTATTTATTTACATTTAAGCTCATCCAACACAAATGTCTTTCCGAAGAATAGAATCAGTATATTCTAGGTAGGGTTTTGCCAAAAAATACACGAATGTTACTATGTAATGCATTTTTGATGTGAAAATTTGTACATAGCATGGGGAAAATGTTTTCAAAATTCAATCAATCGAAAGAAGAACATTAACTACTCAATTTTATGTATATCAGACAAAAAACTAAAATTTGGTGAAAATGAGCGAATTCACTTAATTGTGAATAAATTCGAAAAAAATCAATCGATTTTTATGATCGATATCTCATTTTGTTCCTATTACATGTGGCTTTGCGATAAAGCAATAAATCTGAACGATTTTTGCCGTTTTCGATTTTTTATGATTTTTTTAAAACAAAAAAATTAGCTATTTTCACGTAAAAAAAATATTTTTTCCCTCAATTTTTTATTATAACTCCGAAACTACTGAGCCGATTGAAACGCAATATATTAACGGATTAAAGGCTATGTAAATTTCAGTTTTTCTAAATTTATTTGAATAATATCGGACTAATTTTTTTTTAGTTATCATTAATTATGTGGAGAAACGTCTAAAAAAATTTATAATTTTAATTAAAAATTTTTAAAAAAAAAACCTCTCCATAGAATTTCAAAATTGAACCATATTTGTACTACTGGGACCACAATACATCAAAATTGTATAGTGGTTTTCAAAGCCCCTAAAATTTTTTCAAAATTGTTGCCTTGTGTAATATTTACATTTCATTTATATTTAAATTATAGTTACATATAATGAGTGTTTAAGATTTTTCTTTTTCAGCTTAAAAATAATTTGTACTTACAAAATTTTATATACATATAGACATCATTATACTGAAGGCAAAAATTTGTCAAAAACCTATTTGATTATTTATTTTTTTATTCTAATTACAAACTACCTATACTACTTAACTAGGGACTAGATAATTATTTAGGATGATGCTAGCTCATTAATATGAATGAAATCAGAATTTAAACATCTGCTATTAAAATTTTGAGTAAGTCTATTGACCCTATCAGCAACAAATTCTATATCTGCAATCTCATGTAGACGATTGGTAGAGAAGAACCACGGTAGGTTATAAATTAACTTCAACAACTTATTCTGAGTTATCTGTAACCTTTTTATATTTCAACTTGCGCTAAAATATTAATTTCATAATTAATTTATAAGAATTTTAAAAGAATTGCTAGAAGACTTTAAAGGAAACTTCATTTTTTTTTTTTATTTTTTTAAAAAGAGAAGCAACACTCAGGAAATTCTTCTTATTAATTAATATGTTGCTTTCTTTGGAAATGGGATAGTGGAGAGATGACGGGTGGTGAAAGATGAAGGGCTTCAAACATGGCAACACTGTAATTGCGCGAGATGATAAGTCTAAGCACAGTTGTTGGTAGCCACCTGATGTAGAGTTGGCGAATTTATTGAAGCTTTTTGTTTCATAGCCCTGATTGATTATTTTACTTCGCTGGGGTTAAGTGCTATGGGACCACCGAAGGTGGGTGCAGCGATACATATAAGTGATAGAAAACTCATACATATTATTTTTCTAAATTGATGTTGTTGTCACCGGGAATCGAACCCGGGACCATCTGTGTTACAGTCCAGCGCGCTAAACATTACACCACAACGCCCACAATAAATAATATGGCATTACCTTTGGCATTGTTTTAAAATACAAAGTATTGACTTCTTAATAATGGAATATTGTAGTTATTATTTCTAAATTAAAATATATATACTAACTCATAATGGGTTAAATAAGCACTTTTTAAGAAGTAACATTTACATAATATGCATTTTACATATTCTAACCCAGTAAAATAGTAAAATCCAAATAACTGGTTGCAGAACAGCTTAGACAGCATTATAACAGGTTCTAATTTCGGTTCAGCAACTGGTTCTTTTTATATGGAGTTTTTTTTATTTGCAATAGGACAAGTTGCTTTAGAACCGGTTCTAGAACCAAATGTGGAAGTTATTCTGGGACAGTGAGACCTTACATTTCGACTCACTGGCACCTGTTCCAGAAACGGTGGTAAAAGAAATTGTTCTAGAATAGGTTCAGAGGTAAACTGTTCTAAAAAATTTTGCTGGAAATATATGTTTTAGTATATGTAAATAGTTTGTGTTTAAATTTTTAGTATGAGCCATAAAACAAGCAGTTGGACATAAAAAAAAAAAAATAACCATAAGACAAAAAAAGGGGGTAAGCCAAAATTTGAGCCTTATTTTTAATGAAATTTTAGAGTATTGGCCATCCATGTAAGTAACCGACATTATCCTTATGTACGTTCCATTTCAAATAAGACGGAATTGTATAAAACCTGAATAAAAATCTTCAATTGGTCCACAATGGGTTGTTATTTGTGGCCATATTAGATCTCAATATGAAAGATATTTAAAATTTGACCTAGGAGACTACCGCGTAACACGATACGAAAACATATTCGAATTCGTATATCTTCTTTTTCAACATTAAGTATGAATTTGGATTCCTACCCAGTAAAAAAGTAAAATCCAAATAACTGGTTGCAGAACAGCTTATACTGTATTATACCGATTCTAATTTCTGTTAAACAACAGATTCATCTTATAAGGAGATTTTCCTATTTGCAATAAGTTCTTTACCTCCAAACTAGAATAGGTTGCTTTAGAACCGGTTCTAGAACCAGTTATAGAACTGGTTCTGGGACAGTGACACCTTACATTTCGATTCCCAGGAACCTGTTCTATTTAAAATAATGATAAAAACAAGTACTTATGGGTAAAAATAAGTACTTATGGCATTACTTTTTGTATTAAAATAATCTGAAATTTAACTAATTATTAGTAAGTCCTTATTATTGGTGTTAAAGTAATGCAGAGAGCAAGATGCTGTCATTATTGGTAGTGAGAAAAATAATGACATGCCATTACCATTTCTACACTGGGATGTCTTGTGTTTATGGAATCCATATATGTGTGTATAGTAACAACACTCATAAAAAAAAGTTCGTACAGATAGTTGAATATTCAGCTACGACCACTGAAAATTGAATTGGCACCAGCAGAATTTTCAATGAAGTTAAGAGCCGCAGTCTGCTTAATTTAGGTGACCTAAATTTTTAAAACAGCTAAATTTTAGTTGACAGCTGTAGTTAAAGTAACTAAGAACTTGGCTGAAAAACAGAAATTTTAAGCTGAATAATGAGAATATTTGTGCCAAAATGGTCTTTCCGGTTCTGCCAGAGGCATGCCCAATTTTATTACAGGTGTTTATTACAGGTATTTATCATAGGTGGTTAATAACGTTTAGAGGTATGGAGTAACTTAGTTTATTTTCCGAGACATAACTGATTTTATGATTATAAAACAAAAATAAATGAGAAAATAACGTCACCTACAAATGTGATTGTTAGAGAAGACACACACAAAATACTGATTTGAAAACAATTGTGGTTTAAATTAACTGGCAACATTTTTATATTTGAGAATCACTAACTTTTAGGTCGAAAAATTAGTTCAAATACGGATGAAATTTGTTCTTGAGGTAAACTGAGATAACTAATAATTTTAACTAAATGACTGAAAAAATTAGCTCAACTGAATTAAAACCCATTTAACAGACTTTTGAACTAACTAACTTTTATGAGTGTTGTAAAACACGACTATGTTCTTTAAGAATATTTTTGAAAATTTATGTTTAGTAACTGTCCCGTGTGAATTTAAACGTGAGTGTGTAAAGATGACTACAAAACGAAACTGCTGGCAATATCCTGTTTAGGTTTCATTCATTCTTTCTCTTTATTTACTTTCTTTTATTAAGAAAAAATTCTTGTGATATGGATAAGTAACTCCTAAGTATAAGTAAATAAAATTAAATTTTTGTACAAGTAGCCAGTACCACACAAATGCTCAATCATAGTTTTTTGTTATTTTTTTATTTTCACATTTCAACAGTTTTTTTTCCTTTCTTATATATACGTGTTTAAGTATGTATATGTGGCTTTCCAAGCCAACCATCCCACTAACAAAATTTATATGCTCAAGTTTACATTATTTATTCTTCTGTATGATTCGAAGAAAAAATGGAACAACTTTTAAATTTGTTTCTAAAAGTAATGGAAGTGGTTAAATGATCAAAAAAATTGCACTCGTTTTTAGTATATTATTTATAATAATTTAACTGAATTTATAAAATGTTAGAAATTTGACTGTAGCAAGAGATTTTTATATGAATTTTTTTTTCCACATTCGAGATTTTGTCTAAAAAATTGCGGGATTTTTATATAAATTGAGTTTCTATACACTAAGAAGTTCCAAATTATTTAAAAATCATTGTTATTTTCAAAGAGATACTCCTTAAAACAATATATTAATATAGTTAAACTTTTAACACTTTCCAAATAATGTTAAATTATTTTAAATATTAAGCCATTTTTTTTTAATATTTAACCACTTTTTCGAAAATTTAAAAACATGTTTAATATTATATTCGTATCGTACGAGACAACAAATGCTGTAATTTAGACATTGATATAATGTACATTTTCCTATCGTTGAACAGTTGGCATGGAAAGCCTCATATGTTCATCAACACGACTATGTATTAGATTGGTTCTTATCTGACACTGATTTTGCTTTTATTTTTAAATTTTAAAGAGAGAACTTCTCAAAATTGTACTCCGCAACTCGAAAAATAAAACAAGAGTACCGATCAGTGATCATAAATATTTCAACCACGATGATATTAAGAGCTTACCCTGTTTTTTCACTTATGGGACAGGTTTTGCGCAAAATTTTATTAATCTTTTGCATGATTTAATGAAGTTTTTTATATACAAAATTTTAAAAATAGAAAACTTTCTCTTAAATTTTTATGGTAAATACTTATGAGAAGTTCAACAACATTTGGATATCAAATTTGTTTAATAAATATGCGGCATAAGCAAATAAATTCGCTATTTTTCTCATATTTTACAATATTTTACATTTTTTTTCACAACTTATCATTCCATTTTGCAAGGGACCACAGCATTTTACTGCATAAGAAAAAGAAAAATCTTATCAATTTTTTCGTAAAAAAAAAAAAAAAAAAAAAAATAAAGTCCTGTTTATAGGAAAAACGCGAAATAAGCCTAAAATTTATATGACAGCAAAGCAAAAAAGGATATCCTGTAAGGTCATCTTTACGTATAATAACCCAGCAAAAAATATGGCTTACCCAGAAGCAGTTCTTACCCGAAATTCCAGAAGGCATGATTTTTGTTTGCAATGTTCCACTTGGTGATACACTGACACAAATTTTAATTTTGATCCATATAGGGTTAATGTTTTAACCATTAAAGACCCACTGGAGAATTTACAGAATAACACATTTCACGTTTTTATTATGTTAGGACATGTGATACGAGGGCAGATCAATAAGCCCGTGACTTTTCGAACTTTCCTTGTAGTTATATGAAATGCAACACTGCTGCCATCAATTACCACCTGTTAGTAGACTACTGTCAAATTTTGAGCAAGTTCTGTCATTTACTTTCCGTTTAACAGCTGCTCAAAATATACAACCTCGTGGATTGTTTTAAAAATAGAAAAAAGTTAATTTCGAGTGCTCATTAAATATAAATTTTCGTGAAAAAAAAACATCAATCAAACCAAGGAAAATCTTGATAAATACTATGGTGACTCTGCACCATCGATTTCAATGGTAAAAAAGTGGTTTATTGAATTTCGTTGTGGTCGCACAAGTAAAAATGACGCTGAACGTTCTGGAGGTCAATATACCCGAAAATGTCGAAAAAATCCACAACATGGTGTTGGCCGATCGAAGAGTAAAAGTGCGTGAGATTGTTGATGCCATAGGCATTTGATATGGCAATGTGGTTTTGATTTTAAATGATCAGTTGGGTTTAAGAAGGCTGTATGCAAGATGGGTGCCGTGTTTGGTTTCAATTGACAATAAACGTAATCGTGTGACAACTTGAAAGGATTTTTTGGAGTTGTTTAACCGCAATTCGAATGAGTTTTTGCGGCGTTTTGTGACTGTGGATGAAACATGGATCAATTCCGGAGACGAAGCAGCAGTCTAAACAATGGGTTTCTACGGATGCACGCGGGACAGTTTTTTGGGATGCACATCGATTACATTCAAAAGGAAAAAACAATAAACGGCGAATATTATGCCAACTTATTGGACCGATTTAACGAGAATTTAAAAAAAAGACCCCATATGTCAAACAAAAGAGTTCTTTTTAATCAAGATAAGGCTCGGGTGCACACGCGTGCAGTCTCAATGGCAAAATTCCATGAATTGGGCTACGAATTGGTACCTCATCGGCTTAAGTTTGGGCATAGAGATTTCGAATCTACGAAATATAAGTAATTTTTAATCTTTTAAAGGTTATTTGACCCGGATCAGTGGTTCAGGAGTTACGAGCTTCTAAAGTCGACACCTACGTAAACACACACAACATTTGGCTATACCATGCCCCTGACCTTTTTTGCCTATATCTCTTGAACCAGGTACAATGTTAGCATGAAACAAAATCTAAAACATTTGTAAAATATTAATATATGCATTAAAAAAAAATAATGAAACTTGACCATTTAAACATTAGAAAAAGCCAAAATAAGCTACTAGGTACAAACGTATCCCGGGTGTGTTTTCTCGTAGAACAAGTTAGGTATGCATCGTACGATTAAAAAAAAAAACCTTAAAGTTCAAAAAATATTTTTTAATTTTGTTGAATAAAAGTTTTTAAAATTTGAAATTGGAGATTTTAAAAATATCCCAACAATATTGTCCGTTTTTGACGTGACCGTAGGACAGGTCACCGACATCCTAAAAAAACATATTTCATATCTCACAATTTACGAGTCTATTATATAAATAAATTATGATGCAGCCATCAATTTCAAAAACTTTTTGTGTGTGTGATAGAATTTCTTGGTCAAGTGGGTATTTGGCTCATTTTTATTACTTGGCTAGTTTTTAGCCACTGTTGGATTTTGTATACTTTTTCAAACATAATCTTATCTCTATATCAGGGGTGCTCAAGGCCTATGCGCTTGGTGCTCATTTGTTTTTGTAAAAACACTTAGCTATAGGCTGTGTGTTTTAATACACATATAGAGCGCTCAGCACTAGCAATACGAAATATGCAAACAACTTTGTCTTATTAGTTTTTTTGTCGTTCTTCACTGTATACATGCAAGCGCAAAGCAACAACACTTTCATATGCTTTGCTGGTAAACATTGAAATATTTTTTTCTTTTTTCTTTGTATGTATTGGTTTTTACAACAAAAAATATTGAATAAAAATTAGTTTTTCTTTAAATGTATTGGTGTTTGCTCTTCCATAAGGTACTTTTGGGCACTCCTGCTCTATATTGACTAATTTATAAATACAACCGTTACGACTAAGAAAAAAATTGACAAAAACTGAATAAAGTAAATTTTTTTCACGAATCTTCTTAATTACTTTTTTACAACATATGGAGAAAAAAACTTTGAAAAAAACCCGCTTAGAATAAATAGCTGCATTTACTGATGCAATTTCCTTCATGCCGATCTATTTCTTTTTCTCTATTTGGGATTCGATAATATGATCTTAAATCAAACAAAAATAAAATTCGTTTAACAATATTTAGATCAACTAATATGAAAAATCAAAAGTAATTTTTTTTTCTTATCAAAACAGTTTTAATTTTCTATCTCAATGCGGCACGTGTTAAAATTAAAATATCGATTTTAAATTTTTAAAAAATAATCCCAGCAAAAACTTGTGCTTACTCAGGAGCAGTTCTGGAAGTCATTAGTTAATTACCGACCGCTTCCGAAACAGTTACAGAATGCATAATTTTTGTTCGCGATGTCCCACTTGGTATGGCCCTTTTCAGCAGGTAGGAAATAAGAAGAGCTTTTTTTTTTGTGTATTGAAAATATTAAGGCTTCATTATATGTATTCTTAACAGCTTCATTGAATGCATTCGTTATTGCTTCGAAAGTATCCATTCAGACAAGCACCGCAAAATAACTTCCCTGTATCCAAGACAGTTAATCTATTTCGTGGAAGCATACAAATGTAGTTACTGCTTACAAAATCGAAGTTA
Source organism: Delia radicum (assembly GCA_021234595.1). Classification (NCBI taxonomy): domain Eukaryota; kingdom Metazoa; phylum Arthropoda; class Insecta; order Diptera; family Anthomyiidae; genus Delia; species Delia radicum. The sequence goes on from CM037853.1 coordinate 90,700,727, forward strand.
TTTTTTGCTAGGATGTGTTTCCTAGAAATTACAACTAAAAAGGTTCTTGCTTTAAAAATTATGATTTTAGATTATAAGGACCGGTCTACTGTGTATGTTGATAAAAAAAACGTCAAATGTATTTTATGATTTTATTTGATAAAATAAATTTTTGACATTTGTTAAATTTAATATAATTCTGTATTTTATTATTGACTGTGGTTTCATAAATAAATTGTGAACAGATGCGTTAAATTGGCCTTCTTTTTGAAAATGTTGTAGAAAGAAGTTAAAATTTACCAGACGATATAAAATAACATTACTAACACTCATAAAAAAAAGTTAGTACATGAGTCTTTTAAACGTGTTCCAACTCAGTTGAACTAATTTTTCTGTTTTTATCGTTTAACCCTCCAACGCTTTTGTTATTTTTTATACGCTTACACTAATCAGTAGTTTAAACGACTTACATAAATATATAACCGACGTATGGACCATAAACACATCTAAAAACGGTTGATATTTGGTTTCGTTCACAACAAGACAACACCAATAAGAGAGTTGAGAGTGGTGGGTTAAAAGACAAAAACACTGTGTGCAAAAATTTAGGTGTTATTAGTCGAATTCACTAACGTTAGTGTTCTAGTGTTAAGTGATTATAAAGCTCTCCATCAAACTTTATTTCATCACAAAATTCTGTATTTGTTTTATTAATACATCCAATAAAGATTGATCTTTGTACCGTTTACAAGAAGAATGGCTTTACAGATGGTGCCGTGATCGATTCCCGGTGACAGCAACATCAATTTAGAAAAATAATATGTATGCGTTTTCTATCATCCATATGTGTAGCAGCGCCCACTTTCGGTGTACCTATAGCACTTCACCCCACCGAAGCAAAATAATAAATCAGGGCTATAAAACAAAGTTCACCAACTCTGCATCAGGTGGCGAGCAACAACTTTTCTGAAAAACTTACCATCTCGCGCAATTACGGTGTTATCATGTTTGAAGCTCTTCTTATATCACCACCTTTCATCTCTCCTCTATCCTTTTCCAAAGAAAGCAACACATTAATATATAGAAAGAATTACCTGAGTGTTGCTTCTTTTTTTTTGTTTTTTTTAAAGTGTTAGTGGAATCGACTAACATTATTATTCTAGGGTGAAATCAGTTATTTACCTAAAGATATTAGTTATCTCATTTTACCACAATAACAAATTTTAATGGTCGCCAAGAATCAAGAAAAGATATGTTTTGTCAATATTTTTAAATCCCAACCAAATAACACCTTAAAAATATTTTTTTTATTTTTTTTTTTTAAAGTTTTCCTTAATCACAGTTTTGTAAAAACAAAAAAAGATTGTAATGAAATCGCGATTTTTGCATTCCAATTTTTCGATATATTTTATATATTTGAACAAAATATTCTACCGAAACGATAATGGGATGGTTTTTAAACATATCTGATCATATATAATGGCTTGTTTATGAAAATACGTTAAAAAAAACTTCCGAAAATTAATGTCTAAAAAATTTATTTTGGAAAATGAATTTTTATAACACTTATTCTGAAAATTAGTTGCATTTTACGAAAATCCATTGTTAAAAAGAATAGAATTTAAAATGGGCATATACTTTGTAAACAGAAAAGAGAAATATGTTTTCTTTTATTTTTCTTCCCTCGAGTAAAAATAATATTACATAGTCTTATATAATGTGATCCAGTTTTGTAAAATTTACTACATGTAAGTATGCCATCACTTGTAGTAAGATACAATTTAACTTATCACTGTAATTTTTCCAAAAATGTCATATTGAATTGTATCCTACAATAGGTTATACCATACGTTATCCCTGCGGGAAATGGACCAGTCACTGGTATGGTCACGTGACTAGAACATGGTGTGTATGAACCAGTCCTAGCTTCGGTTCTGTTATATGGAAGTGACCGGTACTTTTAACATGGGCTTGTCATAGGACGGGACAATTGCTACCTGTGGCGCACTGTGTGACGTAGCGAATAACTTGAACAATGTTACCATACCGACTGAAATGAATATGCTACGGGACATGTTAGAGATAGGTGGCGTCAAAGTATGACCATTTGAGGATTTATGTGATATGCAACAGAACCAGTGGGATCAAAATTTTCACGTGACTGGTGTAGGTGTACGTGTCGTAGAACTGGAGAAAAATTGTTGAAGGAAAACTAGTCACATATTAAGCGCAATGTGTTCTGTTATAGAGGTAGTTTGAGTGGAATAGTTTTGTAAAGTACCACTGCACTGGTCTAAGGGCCGGGCATGCTAAAAGTAATTAGCAAGTAACCTGTCACTTTTTATTCAGCGTCTGCCATATTATGAACGGGTTGCTAAATAGCCCGTCCGAAATAAGTCACTGCTACTTATTCAAAACAGCGTGTTATACCACCTGCTCAAAAAACCTTCAAAAAGGCACAACAAAAATCAATTTTAAAATTAGTTTATTTTGTCTATACCCAACACAAAACTATAACATTAAATTCATAACTATAACATTAAGTACATAAACTAGACAAAATATAGATTTTTCACAAGTTTTTTCTTTATTTGCTAACATTGATATTATAAAACAATTTCTACTAATTTTTATGTTCCTACACTTCCAAAAAGCACTTCATGAACATTATAATTTTGTATGTTGCACTATAATTCTAGTTCACACTAATATCTTTATAAAAAGAAGGAGCTGCAATAATTCAGCACAACTTTAATGTATAACTTATAAAGCAGAGTAAAAAAATATATACTTAAAATCAAATTTGTTCCCAAAGAAATTCATAAAAATCGCCAAATACTTACACATAAGAACTCGTTACCAAAAATCTTGTAACATATTTAAACAACATATTTCGAAAGCAATATGCAGAATTTTTGAAATTTTAATTTTTTATTCTTGTAAAGTGTTTCAAGTTTTTAAATAAGTTGTGCAAAAAATCTTATTCTGGTGATAGTTTTTTTTGTAGCGATATTTTATGTGTAAAATCGCCATTCACTCGAAAAATCGCCAGTCGGTATTTCGAAAATCAACTTGGCAAACGTGTTTTAAGATCGCGACGTTTGGCGAGAAATCACCATATCAGTTATTTTAAACCAGTGAAGTGTTACGTCTTCATTTATACTGTCACAAAGTCGGTACATAAAAAATTCTTTCGGTGTTGTGTCCACTTTGCAGCAGTCAAGGAACTGCATCTTTTTGTACTAATTGAAATGTTTTCATCCACTGCTAGCGGTTTTGAACCAGTTCAATGACCAGTAGCAACTTCAACTGCAACGACCCTAGTTGCTTCAGTACACTTTGATGTTATGTTACCTTTTGTTCAGTAACATGATATATCTGGTACCAACTAGTGAATGTTTTGTCACCATAACTTTAGTCACGTGATTGGACATTTACCCATATTAACACTTTTTGGTGCACAACAATTTTGGTTTCACCAGTTTCGTGGCGTGCTTTCCAATCATACATCACAGAATTACCACTTTGGATCAATCGAACCTTCATTTCCCGCAGGGTATTAGACGAGCAATATATAATTGAATTGGCAGAACTAAATTAATATATGGAATTAAACAACACAATGTATTTCGCCATGTAAATATATATATATATATTTTTAATAATATATCCATAATATCCTATTAAAGATTTGAATACAAACTCGAAATATTTTATTGAAAATATTTATTGAAATAATCTAAAATGCACGCAAAAAATATGATTGAACATGATTGGGGACAAAAAATTATCATATTGTGATCGTAACATTCACAAACATGATTCTGACTGATCATATTATGTCAATGACGACGATTAGATTATCATATATAATCATAATATTGTTATAAGGATCATATTATGATTGTTAACTGTTTAAATGATAATATTATGCACTTGAACTATCATAACATGGTGCCCATTTTTCTGCGTGCAGGCATCACAATTTAAAATATCAAACTCGAAAAATACAAAATTTAATTGTTAAGCAAATAAAATTTAAATTTAAATTTAACTGTACGATAAATTTTAATTGCGGTATTAATAATCGGACCATAATATCTATCTATCACCCTGTGTTGAACTTAACTAATTTATATTCACTGAATTCAATTGTATTAAATTACATCAAACCCAATGTTATATAATCCACTTATATCCATTTCTTGTATCAAATTGTTGTTCATGTCAAATTCGATACATTTCTTTGTTGCATCATATTAGTTTTTTTTTAATCACCAGTTTTTTACATTTGTACTAATATTTGCTATTTCTGTTGTGACATTTTTTGACTTTTAGTTTTTGGGCTCAAAAAATATTCTAAAAAGAGAGAGTTTTACCATTTTCAGATATCCTCCGCTTTAATGCTTTTTTCTTAAACATTTTTTAATTCTTCTTTTAAAAAGTGGAATTATTTTAACTTTTTTTGTAGTTTTGCAATATTTTTCTGTTTTCCAAAATTTTTTTGAAATAAACACAATGGATTTTGCTATTTTTTGTCATCATTATTATATTATTACAAAAAGTATAAATATCCCTCATACGTCGCAAGTCCACCTATGCAACGGCTAGTTTAACAAATGCAACACATACAAGCGTATAATTTTTTTTTTTTAACAATTAAATATCACTCATACGTTCCCTTTGTTTTCATAATATGTTTCCAGAAAGTATGGTTTGCACCACTAACACTATTTATCATTCGTGTGGGGGTGTTTTTTTTTTATAATTAGTGTTCCTTAACCCTCCAACAAATATTTTAAATTGGCCATAAGTGCGCCAAATGAAAATTTTATAAGAAGAATTTAAATTTTTTTTTGAATTTTTAATTTTTTCGACTTTCATGTTAATAAATATTTACTAAGAAATGTTTTTTATTCAAGAGCAGTGGGGTTTTCTTAACACACTAGTGAAGTTTTCATTTTAATAAGGCTGAAAATAAAGCCGTCGGAATTTGTTTAATGGTTGTATCTTTTAAGATACAGAAGGAATTTTAGGGTTAGAATTCTTTTTTTTTTACTCATAAAATTTGTAGTTGTAGTAGTTTTACATACTTAGCTTTTCGTGCGCCCCGGTAGGCTAGTTGGTAGCGTGCTGGCTTATCAGTGCGGGAGTCGTGGGTTCGATTCCCACCAGAGGTACTGGTCTGTTTTCGCTACAACGCACCGAAGGCCATAGTAGCTAGTAGTCGGTACTTAGCTTTTTTACAATAGTTTACATTGAGTTTAGCTTCTGTCGTCTTATAAATAAAAGCGAAAGATTGTTTTATCAATTTCCACCAAATATAAAATATATAATTATATATGTGCCACTTGTCATACCTGCCTATGATTTATGGATGGCAGAATACTGATTCAATGAAGTCTTTACAGTCAGCACAAAACAAGGCTTTAAAGATTGTTTTTAACTTGAAAATAAGATATCATCTTTTTCAATATCATGCCATTAATATTTTACCTGTAAGAGGACTATATAAAATGCTACTTCTAAAATATATTTTTAAATCAACGAGAAGACTTGGAAATAATTCGATCCGGTTTCAACAGAATGTTGAAATTTCTCATCGGTTTACGAGATAGAGTCAAAATTGATTTGTAACCAGGGCCCTATTCCACAAAACAACTTATCAACTTTTCACTTTGCACTTATCAAATTTTTCGTCAATTTGCAAAACTTACTGTTCCTCAGAACTATGAAATTTGATAAGTTGAAATTGATAAGTGTAATTTGCAAAGTTTTTGGAATTTTTCTATTCTATTTAAAATTTCTGTTCCACGTACGTTCTCTTATGCAAAGTGCAAAGTTAATATTGAAAAGTGTAATTTGCAAAGACTTTTCAAATAATTATGCTGTTTCGTTTCACAAAAACTGTAAATTCTATTTTTGCAAAGCAAATTTTGATAAGTTTGTCAAAAATTTGCAAGGTAAACGATCGCTTTGCAAATTCATATTGTTATAACTAGTGAAGCTTTCAAAATGTTAAGACGTGAGTTTTTGTTCGACGATAGTGAAGACGCGGTTATATCAAGAAATTATAGAGGCCGAATTAATTTTTCGGGACTACAAAACTTTAATTTTAAAGAGTGCTTTCGTTTAAATTGAATCCAAGTTGATTTCATTTTAAAGAATTTAATGATCTTCCAAATACATTAAACAATATTATGAACTTATCTCAATATAAAAGATCGTTAAAATCTCATTTGTAGGCTAGCCGTGAAACACTTCTGAATTAAAATTAAAAAAAAATTAAAAAAAATAAAAATTAAATATTTAAAAAATTAAACAATTAAAATAAAGGGAACAAATTGAAGAATTTATTTTTTAACCTTTGTAAATACTTTTATTTGTAAATATGTAAATATTATTTTTTATTAAAATTTTTAATAATTACGTATAAATAATGATTAACCTTACCTTTTGCCTCTTTAATGCCATTTTTGGTGCTGACGCCTGAAATTAAAATCTGTAAACTATATTTTAAAAATAAAAACTACTTAATAAAAAAAAAAAAAAATTGGCCGAATTATTTACAATTTTTGTTAAACCCCCCACTGTGCAGTGTTGCACAAAAGTTAATTTTTTGTGTTTTACTTTTAAATTTAAAAAAATCAAAAGCAAAAGTTTATGTTTTGATCTTTTATCATAAATTATGATGTGAGCAAGATTATTCAAGTTCAAGATCATTTGTTTTTTGTTAAACAAAAAACCGTGCAATGTTTATTACAAAAAATTTCCATCTGATAATTTAAAGCAGACTTTATCTACTGACAAATTTTATGCGAAAGGGGTAACGAAATAGGCATACTTAGGCCTTAAAATAGGCATAATTTATATTTCTAAAATTTATGTTACAATTACAGCATATACAAATTTCAAGTTGGGAATCAGTGGGTCTCAAAAATAAACAGATTTTTCCGAAGGCATCTTTGAAATATAATATAAAATTTTGTATATTTAAATAGCATCCTTCTAGAAATTTCAATAATTTTTGCAACACATGGAAAAATCGATATGCATGTTAAACAAGAGACCACATGCGATTAAACTATTTACTCAGATTTTCGTATTAACAACATTTGTCTTTCAATATCCTTAATTGCTGTAAATAAGTTTGCACAAAAAAAAAAAAAATGCATGTAAATTTAAGTATTACTTACAGTGTGGTCACTTAAATTTCAGACGTCTAGCTTTTTAGTTAAGTAATTTCAAATATTTAAATAAGCTCTGTAAAAACAAGAATCAATTACAAAAAAATTAAATTTAATGAAATTCAAAAGACCATTCTCTAAAAGGTGTGTAGAAAGTTTTCAAAACCTCCCTCTAACTAAAAAAAAGCAAATTTCCATTATCATTTTTTTCCATACAATTTGATAAATTGTAATAAAAACACTTTCAAAACAATTTTGGTTTGTATTAAAAACTTTTATTTCGGTTTAAAATAAAAAAAGTGATATTAAAATTATCTCTGTGATTAATTTGACCAAATATTTGGAACTTTAAACATTTATACTTTTTATATATAATTCCGCTTACTAAAGACCAACAATAAAAAAAAAACAAAAAAACAAAAAAAAGTTGTCAAATATACATTTGAAAAATTACCAAAGATAGAAAACTTTTTCAATCAAATTTTTTACTTACTTTTGTTTTTTGTTCCTTATCATCATATTTACTAGATTGTGTGCGTGTATGGCTTTGTGTATATGTGTGTATGTGTTCAACATGTTTATGAGATTAGAAACAATTTGAAAACTTTTCTAACCATCTCAACCACAATTCCATTGCTTTGCATATAACATTTTGTTGGCAACACTTATGGTTGCCATAGAGCAAGCAACTGGTGTTTCTTTCTTTGCTGTTGCTGTTTTTTATTTTCATCTTGCAATAGGGGAAATGGGTTTTGGTTAAATTTGATTATATGGTATTTTTCCTTAATATATCTAAAATATTTTATATGTGTGTGTGTTTTTTTTTTTTTGTATTTGTTCTAAATTTTTTGTTCAACAGACATAAATGCTGTTCGTATTACTTATGTTGCTTTATGGTATGGAAAAATATTTACAGTTTTCTTTTTTTATATTTTGTATTTCATGTAGATATAACATAAACCTTAATAAATTATGCAGATTGAACAAATATTATATCATAGTTACTATTCAATTAAATGATTTGAATATTGGAAAATTAAAATTTATCTCTGGATTTCAAAAAACAAACAATATATATTTAATACTTAAAATTGTTGGTTTTTCGCTATATTTTTGTAAATGTTGTTAAATATTCAATGAAAAACAATTAATGGAATTTCAACCAAAGATTCGGTTAAAAGCTCAAGATAGAAATTGTCCAAAATGTGTTTAATCATTTTTGTGTATCAAAAAAACTTTAGATGTTTTTCTATTGATCCACAAAGACTTATATCCTGTAACTCGGATTAATTTTGAAGATAATATTCGTTGAATATTATTATTATAATTCATATATATTACAGCCCTATGGGGAATGTTGAGTCAATTGACCTAAAAGTGACTGGTTAAAGAAGAACTTATCACAGGACTGGTATAATTTTTTTTTTTTTTCGTTAGACCAACACTCAGGGGATGCCCCCTATAATGCAATACATTGTGTTGATATCAGGAAATTAGGTTATGGGGAGGAGGAAAGAGAGAGTAGTGTTTGTGAATATTTGATTTGAATTTCGCTACATTGTAAGTGACAGGGAAGACCTCCGCGGGGAGTTTATTCCGCATACGGCTAGTACGCCTGATGAACGAATTTTCCCTGTAATGCGTTGTGCGGTTCACTGGACAATCGACTACAAACGGATGAGCTCTGCTAGATAAGCGAGTGTTTCGAATGAAAATATGGGCCCTGGGGATAATTTCACTTATCTAAGCAGAACAATTTCCATGGTAATATCGATAGAACAATGTTACACAACCCACATTCCGACGATGCTCCAATGAGTCAATAGAGCTTGATACCCTCTCGTCATTGATGAGCGCCGACGCTCTCCTTTGCACACGGTCCAGAAGCTCCAAAATAGACTTTGAAGCCCCTGCCCATATATGGGAGTTGTATTCCATTTTCGGTCGGATATAGGTGGTATAAATATTAAGTAAATCGGAAGGAGTGAAGTAATTCTTACACCGTCTCAGGAAACCGATACACTTGAATGCTTCTTTCGACACTTGGAAAACGTGCTTATTCCAACGGACATCAGACTGAATCCTCATGCCCAGAACATCAAGAGTATCCGATTCTTCAATATTAATACCACAAAATCCATCACCTTCGAGAGCGCAGAGCAAATTGCGATTGGGCGGTAGTTTTCAGGGTTATTTGCCGCACCCTTTTTAGGGACTGGTTGGACATTAGCAACCTTCCAGCACGAAGGAAAGATTCCCATACGATACGAAGTACTGACAAGGTTAGCCAAAGGACGAGCAAGCGTCGAAGAGCACTGTTTCAGCACCAGTGCTGGTATGCCATTTAATACTTAAGTGGGTTAAGCAGTGTCAATTGTCCTAAAATTACCAATCCTGTGACTGGAGGGAGGACACACCACTTAACCAGAATTCTTATTAACAAGAAAAAGTCAGTTGTCCAGAATTCTATCCAATGGAACCTGTTTAGTTTTCGTTTATTTTTTAAACTCAAAATTATTATTTTTGTTTTTTTTTTTTTGTCGATATTTATGTTTTTGTTTTTGGTTTTTAAAAAATTATCGGCATGCGAAAATTGACCTAACAGAACCTGGACTGCTGTAAAAGGACTTATCACAGGACTAGTATTATTTACAATTGATGTGAGTTATTTAGTGTAAATTGACCTAAAAAGACTAGTTCCGTGACTGGTAGAAGTAGGACATATCATCGAACTGGATTACATATTGAAAACGTCAATGAGTTAGAAATTTTTTGTTTCATTTTCTACCATTTTTTACATTAAAAATTATTAAATTGTACGACATGTCCCTTTCAGGATAGACATGTGGTTAGTCCGTTTTGGTTAGTCCTCCGACATGCCAGTGGCACGATGGGACCGGTCCCATTCCCCATAGGGAGTATTTCTATGTTAAATCTTCATTACTTTCTAGGATTTTATTACATGTACGAGGGCGGATCAATAAGTCCGTGACTTTTCGAACTTCCCTCCTAGTTATATGAAATTCAACACTGCTCCCTTCAATAACCACCTGTAAATATACGACTATCAAACTTTGAGCAAGTTCCGTTATTTACTTTGCGTTTAACAGGTGTTCAAAACATACAACAAAACCGTCGATCAAACCAAGGAAAAGCTTGATAAATGCTATGGTGACTCTGCACAATCGATTTCAATGGTAAAAAAGTGGTTTACTGACTTTCGTTGTGGTCGCACACGTACAAATGACGCTGAACGTTCTGGACGGTCAATAGAGGTCAATACACCCAAAAATGTAGAGAAAATCCACGAAATTGTGTTGGCCGATCGACGAGTAAAAGTGCGTGAGATTGTTGACGCATAGGCATTTCATATGGCAGTGTGGTTTCGATTTTAAACGATCAGTTGGGTTTAAGAAAGCTGTCTGCAAGATGGGTGGCGCGTTTGCTCTCAATTGACCATAAACGTAATCGTGTGACACCTTCAGAGGATAGTTTGGAGTTGTTTAACCGCAATTCGAATGAGGTTTTACGGCGTTTTTTAACTGTGGATGAATCCATTCCGGTGACCAAGCAGCAGTCTAAACAATGGGTTTCTCCGGATGAACCGGCTCCGAAAAAGGCCAAAGTAAGTTTGTCGGTCAATAAGGTGATGGCAACGGTTTTTTGGGATGCAGGCGGAGTAATCCACATCGATTACCTCCAAAAGGAAAAAAACAATAAACGGCGAATATTATGCCAACTTATTGAATCGATTTAACGAGGATTTAGAAAAAAACGACCCCATATGACCAAGAAAAAAAGTTCTTTTTCATCAAGACAATGCACAGGTGCACACGTGTGCAGTCCCAATGGCAAAATTCCATGAACTGGGCTACGAATTGGTACCTCATCCTCCATATTCTCCGGATTTAGCCCCCAGTGACTATTTCCAATTTAGCTCCAACGATGAAATTTTTGATCAAACAAATGCCTATTTTGTGGACCTCGAAAAATCCTATTTTTTGGAAGGGATGCGAAAATTGGAGAACCGTTGGACTAAGTGCATTGAGCTAAAAGGAGATTATGTTGAAAAATAAATCACTGATGACGCCTGTTCTTAAAAATTCAGAAACTAGTCTAGTCTGCCTGCCATCTTTTACAAAATTTATTCTTACGATGCTTCCAACATCTTATTACAACTATTAAAGAACAATAATTATAATAAATTTGTTTAAAAAATGTAACGGCCTGAATCTCATATTAAAAAGGAATGCGATTACCGTTACATCTTAGCATTTGTTAGTATAAATTGTTTCGTTAAGAGTAAGAATAATGAGAATTGCAAATGTTTTGAACACCTACATTTTGAATACATCTATTATTATTAATTTTTTTGTTGTTTTAATTTAACGGAATTAATTTTTTTTATTTGTTTAACATAAAACAATGTATGAAGAATATGTAAAAAATAAATTTTTGTAACTAAATTGATTTGAAGAAAATAAATCAATGAAAACAACAAATGCGATCTCAGTTCCAAATGTTTTGACCACTACTGTAGGTACTTTGTGTGGGAAAATAATGATACACATAAGGAGTACACATTACAAAGTAATGCATTACTTTTTTGCACTCATTACCAAAGTTTTCCTGGGTACGGTACACCTTAATAACAGTGTAAAATGCATGTAACAAATAATAGGTGTGAGGACGGAAGATTAAACAAAAATATTCAAAAAGGGGCTTCATGTATATATGAGCTCATAAATGTGTTGTTTATAACTATTTATAACAGTATAAGTAATTAAAAAGCATACTTGGCTTAAACACTACTTAAAATTTTGAACTTTTTACCCACAATTTTTTATGGCATCCATTCACAGAGCACAACATGTGCAAATAATACCAAACATTTAACTACATTGAGGTGATAGATATTAAAAGCATTTGTCGACTAAACGTGACCATATCATCCATACCCAAGTTGACCCAAAAGGATTATGTATATGAGCAAGTACAAACGCATTCACACACATACACACACCATACTACACTGATAGAATTTTATGCGTTGTACTAATGAAATTATCATTAATAGTTTTTCCATTAAAAAGTCCCCAAAAAAAAAAGTTTCACTTTAGCACGTGGGAGTGCAAAATTTTAGGACCATAGGTCTATATTTCTAATTGTTATCGTTTGGAAAAAGTTGAAAGATTTTAAAAAATCGTTTGAGACATGCTCACTTATTTTTTTGTTTGCGGTTTTCAACTTTTGGAGTCCATTTGGTATTACACAATCTCTAAACACTTGAGAGTAAAACCCAACATGTACTTAATTTGTGTGCTATCATCTAAGAAATAAATATATTATACTCGAAAATTTAAACCAAAATTTTTTAATTTTATAATTTTTATACCGGGCACTGATGGCCCTTCAAGAAATACAAATTTGAAAACAATGGTTCGTAAATGCTGTAATTATGCACAATTAAAAGTATGTTTTTGTGCGCCCGGTAGAGTTGGTAGCGTGCTGGCTTATCAGTGCGGGGGTCGTGGGTTCGATTCCCACCAGAGGCACCGGTCTGTTTTCGCTACAACGCCATAGTAGCTAGTAGCTAGTGCTCGGTTATTGTAATAGTATATAATTTGTAATTATATGATTATTAATAAAGAAAAAAAAAAAGTATGTTTCGTTTGTATGCCCTTAACAGATAAAGTGTATGACCGTCACAAATGTTGAAAGACACGAGAGTGAATTTTGTTAAAAAAGCAATGTTTTTACATGGGACATTATCTGATTAGTTTGTAGTCTGTTTAGTTTTAAAAAAATTTACACGCAAAAATGATATAGACTCTTTTATACACCATTAATTATATATCATTTTTAGACACCAAACAATGATATTGTAAAATTTTAAAAACCTAATAATAATAATATCAATAAATGTCAAAATAACAAACACTTTCGTAAAATAAACCAATATTTGTTAATATTTTCTGTTTTTGTTGTTTTGACATTATTTTCGTTTTATAAGCATGTATTAATTATTATGAGTGTGTAATTGATCGCCATAACAAATTTCATTCGAAAGGCACTGTGTGCTAAAAAACTGACTCTTTATCGAAACCGTTGCGCGAAATTCTACAAAATTATCATTATTTGTACGTTTTATTAATGCTTTAACACAAAACCTTGAGAGCATTAACACATTTTATGAAATAAAGATTTAATGGCCCGAATGCAACGTAATTAGTTTTTAAAAAATGAAAGTTTTCGAAGTCAGATATAATCTATAAAACAAGTTATAATTTTTTAAATTTCCATAAACCATGATTTAAAGTAAAAACGTATTTTTTTTTTTTTTAATACCATTGAATTTGACAATGATTTTTTGGAAAGCACAAAATAAGGGAGTAAAGTTCCATTAAAAAGCCAAAAACTGTACTGCGTTGCTAAACTATAATTACACATTAATTTCACTAAATTTCGAAAATTAAAAAAAAGTGGTGCGACCCGGTAGGCTAGTTGGTAGCGTGCTGGCTTATCTGTGCGGGGGTCGTAGGTTCGATTCCCACCAGAGGCACTGGTCTGTTTTCGCTACAACGCGCCGAAGGACATAGTAGCTAGTGCTCGGTTAGGGTAATAGTATATAATTTGTAATTATATGATTATTAATTAATAAAAAAAAAAAAAAAGTGAAAAAGTTGAATCCCAATAAATGTAAAACCAATGGAAAACTAATTATATTTAACAAAATAACAATTCATTTATTTTTATTTTACTATTTAAAAAGAAATAACAAAAGCAATTAGTGTTTACTAACTACACACGCAATATTTTGTAGTTAAAAACAAGAGAATATATAGTTTGAAACTATTAAACATATTTTTAGAACCAGGTCCACTAACTTTTCTTTTAAATCAAATGTATTTTTCAGTTTTTTTTTTTTTTAACTATTACAACATTAACTCAAATTCGGTAAAAATAAAGCATTTTGTTTTATTTCTACTATCAAAATAAAATAAAAAATGTTAAGAAACTCCCAAGCCCGTAAAAATAAACGATTTTATATTATTTTAACTATCAATTATTAACTCCTAAATTATTCAAAACAACAGTTTTTCTTAATTTTTACTATCATTAATTTTTTCGCTTAAATAAAGAATATTTTGTTAAAAGAAATTTTTAAATAAAAATAATACCTGGTACAGAAAAACAGTATTTATGTGTAGTTTTTTTTGTAAATGGTAATAATAAGTTTAAAAAAACATTTCTTTGTAGTTAAATTGTATATTAATTAAAAAAAAAAAAAAAACAAAGTTTACTGAGTACTTTTAAAAGAAACTACAATAGAGACGGAGGAGATTAGAAAAATAAACAAAAATCTAAAAATAGAATATTTGTGTTGTTAGTGTTGTCACTTCTGAGTATAATATACAATAGCAGAAAAAGATAATAGGAAATAATGCGTGAGGCCTCCTTTTTTTCGAATCTACTCGAAAATTCGATCAGACATACTGTCTACCATATTTATTTGAAGTTCTTAAGTTATAGATATCCACGCACCCATAACAGCTTTTTTAGATGAAACCCGCTTTCATATTGACAGTTTTCTGCGTAAACACAACGGGTTAGTACTCCCCAAATATTCTCAATGGGGTTTTGATACGGCGAACATGCGGGGCATTCCAAATACTCTTATATGTTGATGATGTTCATCGCCTGACTACACTGATAGAATTTTCCTTCATAGTATTAATGAAAAGATTTCATTAAAATCGATTCATTGGTTTAATGAAAAATTTCATTAACTGAATGAAAATTCATTAATATTGGTATTTTTTTCATTAACATTTTTTATGATTTGTTCATAATTTCATAAAAAAAAAATCATTAAATCAATGAAAAATTTTCAAATTTTTTTCAATAAAAATTTTGAATTGTGATAAGAAAAAATAATTTTTTTTTTGTACTATCATTTTGAAATAAAAAAAAAACTGAAAAATTTCTTTTAAACAAAATTAACCTAAACTTTGATAGAAATAATTTTTTTTATTAAGTTTGCCTAGAGCTAACAGTTTTTAACAAATTTGAATAGTTGGTCACTAAATTCCAGGGAATATAGTTTTGTTCAAAACAAGACCTAAATTGTTATCGTTTTGACGATGTTAAACAAAAACGTTATGCTAAACGATAATAAATTTTTGTTTTTTAACAACATTGTTAACAATATTTAACATTTTTATCTAATATGGTCGTAATTTAACTACAAAAAGTGGACTATAATCGTCGATCGTTCTACAGAATTCCAAGCCAGATCAATAAAAAATTGCATATTTTGTAACACAAATTATAAAAAATGTAAAAAAAGATTGAATGTAAAGAAAAACAGAAATA
The DNA here is from genome assembly GCA_021234595.1 of Delia radicum. Lineage (NCBI taxonomy): Eukaryota > Metazoa > Arthropoda > Insecta > Diptera > Anthomyiidae > Delia > Delia radicum. The sequence continues at coordinate 90,716,269 of CM037853.1, forward strand.
AATAAAAATTGGTTTTTTTAGTTCAGATTTTAAGATTTTAATGCCTGTTAATTATATTTAAAAGATGTTTTCAATAATTAAAGTTCTTAATATGCATAATTTAAAAAAAGTACAATAATTAAAATATTTCTTTTTTATGGATAAAAAAACATTAAATTTGTAATTTTCGATCTAAAATCTAATCAGCTACTTTTCAAATTTTATAGTTTTCGAATTCGTCAAAAATTATGAGCTTCAGCAAATTTGTTGAGAAACAATAGAATTTTCCCCACTGTGCTACATTGGTGGGTGGCCCCGGGAAAACCTTTCTTGTTAGATTTCTCTTTTACATGTCATCCTATTCCAAGTAACGAAAATTTGCTGAATCAGGCTGATTTTAATAAAAATCTGCCATCGCTTTTGCAGAACATCCTGTGATGTTTACTTTCGAACTTTATTTTATAGATCCTATAAAGACCAAATAACTTCTCAATAACCACCAAATTAATGCTATGCTAAAATAATCATAAAAAGTGCAAATTATTAAATATCAACAAAAATATTTCATACAAACTATGAATTTTATTCATTAAAGACATGAAACTTTCATAACGATTAGGCTAGAATTAATGAAAAAAATTTTATATACTCTATGAAATTTTCATTGGGTCAATGAAACCATTCATTAAAATTGATTTAATGAAACACCTTTCATTGACTCAATGAAACGTTTCTTTGGGGACTTTTTATGAAAAAATTCATTGGATTAATGAAGGAATTCATTAATGCTACGCACAAATTTCTATCAGTGTACTTACATATACTGAGGAATTATCTTGTTGGAAAAATAATTCTTTTTCGTTGCTATTTGGTGCTTGGAAATTTCAAATCAATCATACCGTCTAAACAAAAAGCACCCCAATATATTAAGGATCCGCCTCCGCAATTTATTTTTGAGAAATATGGTGGTTCCTTACGTATGTCTCTCCAAAAGCTATTAAAACCATCAGGACTATCAATATTGAACTTTTTCTCATCAGAAAATATCACCTTTAAAGAAATTTAAAGGCGATTATTGATTTTCACGTCTCCTGTTGATTTGTAAGTTCTTTTTAGCGCATTCAAGTCGAGAAGTTTTGTAGCGGGGTAATAACCTGTCACAAACTTAAGCTTTTGGCCAGCAATTCACTGAGAATCCTTTGAGAGCCTACTTATGGCTGATTTGGACACATTTACCTTTAAAGAACCTTCATCGATTATCAGATTCTTTATTTAATTGCTGGCACAGTTGATTAATTTATGCCGGTTCCGATCAGAAAGCTTTATTTTATTTTTACCATAAGTACACAGATTGTTTATAAAATCTGTGACAACTACATGTTAACGGTTAGTTTTTCTAGCATTTTCTCGAAAACTTAAACCACTTTTTAAAAAGACTGAAAATAGCTTTTTCTCAAAAAACACTTAGATATGAAAAAACAGCCTTTTATTGCAGATTGATTAAAATTGCATAAAAAAACAAAAATAATTCTTTAATTTTACTTTATTTGCTATTCTTCTTTGTTTACCCCCTATGGGGAATGGGACCGGTTCTGCGTGTGCCGCAAGATCGGTCCCTTCGTGCCACAGACCGGTCCTCTGCTAAACCCTACCCTAAGTAAGTCCCAATGCGTTGGGACTTATTTCATAATTTTTGTTGGGAGTTAATTCATTATGAAATAACTCCCAAATAAAATAAGTCCCAACAGTTTTTTTGTTGGGAGTTATTTCATTTGGGAGTTACCATTGGCACTTATTTCATCGCAGTTGGGACTTATTTCATTTTAATTGCAAACACAATTTTGCGATTGGGAGTTATTTCATTTTTGTTGGGAGTTATTTCATTTCTCTTAAAATTGCATTTTAGTAAATTCTGATGGTTTTGTAACGGTTCTTAAAACTGCCTTAAAACAAGTAGTTTCAAAGCAATCAGGTATTTCACTTAATAAAACAGTGTAAGCATCAGTTCTTGTTAGAATTTTGTTTAGTGAAGATCGGTGTTAAAGTGATAAAAAAAAATGACAACTCTCGCGTTTGAAATAATAAGTGGCAAAAGAAGAAATAGTAAAGTACTATACATTATAGATGAAAAACAACTTTATTTAAAAAAATCTGAAGCCAAAGGAAGGCAATATTATACGTGTTACGAACGAAATTGCAAGTCGCGAGTGATTTTAGAAAACGGGCAGTGTCGTAAGGCAACTGATTTCATTGAGCATAACCATAGAGACCAACAGCAACTGTATGATGAGCTAAAAGCCCTCAACGAAATTAAGGATAAATGCTTGGATGTTTCAAGTACTTTGGGCGCAGCTAACGTTGTAAACGGAATACGGACGAATTTTGGGAACGTTTGAGTAAGGTAAGTGAATAGTGTAAACCATTTTTACTTGGTGGAGTGCAATAATGCCTTACGAAATAAGGCCTTTAAGGCTTTATTTCACTTTCAATTGAGAAATAAGGCCTTTATTTGCAAAAAGGCTTTATTGCACTTTGAAAGTGAAATAAGGCCTTTATTTAAATTTAGCCAATGGTGCAATAAAGCCTTTATTTTGTATTTTTTGATTCTTTTGTTACACTGTTCAGTTTTTCTGCGTGGCGGCCTCAATAAAATATAAGAAGAATAAGAATAAGAATAAGAAATTTAATTGCTTCATTTAAAAAAAAATTTAAGTGATATAAGGCCTTTACGGCTTTATTTCACTTTCAAAGTGCAATAAAGCCTTTTTGCAAATAAAGGCCTTATTTCTCAATTGAAAGTGAAATAAAGCCTTAAAGGCCTTATTTCGTAAGGCATTATTGCAGTCCACCTTTTTACTTTCATTGTGTGATTAACAATGCTTTTCTTTTATAAAGCAACCAGGAATCAACGAAAAATATTGATTTTAATAAAGTCAAACGAGGTCTGCAATATTTGACATCAAAAGTTTTTGCGGCATCTCCTAAGACTCCAACCGATGTTGCCAGAATGTTTCAGAAGGAAAATATCTTCACAAATTTTGGACTTACTTTGCATGAGGGCCAAGAGAAAACAGCGTTTTTTAAAGTGTGCCACGACTCGAAGGACTTTGCATACTGCGTCTTTGGATCCGATAAGATAGTCAAGCTCATTAATGAAAATATTCCCGACAACAACAATAAAAAGATTTTGATCGATGGCACATTTTCAATTGTACCGCTGGGATGTTTTAAAACAATTGATTTTGCAACATATCGAATATTATGAAAAGGTTTGACATCGCTGGGGGGCGGGCTGCCCCGCGTGGCTGCGCGGTGCGGCGCGATTTGCTTTCGGCGGACGCGCGAGCGCGCCGCCACGTGCTGTCTTATACAATAATTGGACTAATTTATTTTTACTTCTAATAGGTTTATCCAGTATTTTTTATTTTAACGAATAAAAAGTCAACAAAATGCTATGCACATTTATTTAATTACATCAATTCTAATGTATTAAACTTAAATGGTGCGACCTTTATCGCCGATTATGAAGCGAGTCTAAGAAGGGCTATTAAAACTTCATTTTTGGATGCAAAAATCTATGGCTGTTGGTTCCACTTTTGCCAGGCAATCTCAATTGATTCGACAAAACAATAAGGCGTCATTGGAATATCAAAAAATATTATCGCTTCCCCTGTTACCTGCCATGCATATAGTGGGGGCATTCGGGAAAATAAAGAAAGACATAGAAAGGCTCGAGCGTCATTTCGAATTTTCGAACTTTTTGGAATACTTCGAAAAGCAATGGTTACAGAAGGTAAATACTTTTAAACAACAGTAGTATAAATTATCTTGCACATAATTTCTTATATGTTTTTTTTGTTTTTTATTGGTCTCCAACCTAGATTGGGCCTGACGCACTGTCTGTTTTTGAAACAACGACTCGTACGACTTCCGCCGTCGAAGGATATAATGGAGTGCTGGGCAAAATGATTCCCAAACAGGGAAATTTTTTTAAGTTTGTTAAAGTTTTACAAACAGAAGAGTTCACCAAGTCCCGAGATTTTGAATTGCTGACTAATAGCGGTGGAGCTTTGGGAAAATCTAAAAAAAGGAGGAAATTTATCAAAAAAGCGGAACTGATTGAAAAAGCCAATGAAGAGCTACGTTCTGGATCCATAACTGCGACCGCATTCATAAATCGATTGGTTTTCCCGAAAAATAAAATTGTTAATGAAATGGAGGCAGATGAAGATCTCTTTGAGGAACATTCATACCTTGAAGATGAAGATGAGGAGGATGATACTGTATCGGAGCCACCAACACTACCACGCTCTCAAATTCTGTGCGTGGTTTGCTTGGAGGTTGAGCCCAATATTCTACTGATTCCTTGCAAACACATAAAAACGTGCAATTCTTGCGTCCTAAAACTTCAAGCTGCAAGTATTGCAAATGGACTCGAAACATTTAATTGCCCTGTTTGTCGTGCAGAAGTTAACGACACGATGGGGGTTTTTTTGTAAATGAATATTTAATTTTTTTTTAAATAATTTTTTTATCAAATTATAATTATTATTAATATTATGTATATGCTTACATATACTTATGAAATAAAAAGTGTTCTCTAAAAGAAAAACAAAACAAACAAAAATTGGGAGTTAATTCATTTTTGTTGGGACTTATTTCTTTGGGAGTTAATTCATTTTTTTTGGGATTTATTTTTAAATTTTGAAATAACTCCCAAAAATTGGGACTTATTTCATTTCACTCATTGGGAGATATTTCATTTTTTTGCATTGGGTGTTATTTCATTTTTGATGGGACTTATTTCATTGGGAGTTATTTCATTGGGACTTATTTCATTTGGGAGTTATTTCACTGTACCGTAAAATTCTGGCCAACTGGCTTTTTCGTGTTAATAAGCATTCTGGTTAAGTGGTATGTCCTCCCTTTACCAGTCACAGGATTGGTAATTTTAGGACAATTGACACTGCTTAACCCACTTCAGTATTAAATTATACCAGTCCTGTGATAAGTCCTTCTTTAACCAGTCACTTTTAGGTCAATTGACTCCTCATTCCCCATAGGGCCGTTACATGTAATTATAGTTATGAAGCACTACCAAAATATAAAGACTAAATTTTTCTCTTAAATTAATTAACTTATCTTTTAAAGTTTACACAATAAGAGATCAGTTATCACACCTTTAAAACAGTTATAAGTTTAAAAAAAATGTTTGTAATATTAGAAAAAAAAAAAATAGCATAAATCTTTTGTAATTATAGTTATGCAACGCAGTGTATAATACAATGGTATACATGTGCGAAAAAAAAAAGTTATTTGAAGAATTTTTAGAAATCCTAAACCTTAAACCGCCATAACTTTTGGGCACTCTTTCTTGAAAGGATTTGAAGTGCCTATATAGTGCTTTATTTTTCTTTAAAATTCAATTAATACTCGCTTATCTGGTAGATCACATCCGTTTGTTGTCGATTGGCCAGTGGATCTTACAACGCATTATAGCAAAAATTCGTTCTTTAGTCGTTTTTTGCAAATACATTTAATTTGAGCAAATTAAAAAGTTATTTCACTCTCCTGAACACTTGTATACATGTATATAGCTCCGTCTGAATATAAGACAACGATATATAAAAACTATTGTATAACTTAACCGGTTAACTTTTTAAACTTTTTTTCTAATGCGAAATATGTTATTAAATTGAAATATGATCTTAAAGTGATACCGATTAAAACAAGTTATGAAAGTTTGAAAATTTAAGTTATTAAAATTGACAGCTCTATGTTAACCCTTTGTAGCCCATGAACTTAAAAATTAAAATTTTTTTTTGGTACGGGAAAGGTTAAGGTAAATAAAAAAAAAACCGTATTACTTAGAAATTAAAAAATATCATTTATTTATTATTTATTTGACATTTTAGGGATTGTGACATTACTGTTACATAACATAAAAATAAAATTTTTTCATGTAAAAATGTAAAAATATGCATTGTATACAATAAGTAAAAAATACTATTCACAGATTTTCATAAAAACATCCCAATTTTTTGCACTTTTTGTATTTTTTATAAAATTTTAAATTTACACGTGTTCAAACTTGTCACTATTCGTATTACGCAAACTTCAAACTGACGGAAGTCAAAAAAATTACGCCATCTATGATATTTTTTTGGTACTAATTTGATCAGTATTATGTCACAGTTGGGTGACACAAATTTGAGCGAGCTAAATAAATTCAATATATATTATTTCGGGGTTTTTGGGGTTTGTTACAGTAATGTTACATGAGGCTATAAAGGTTTAACTATGTTGATTTTGGTTTTTAAATAACTTAAGGTATGTAGATTGAGAAAAATAACGATTTAGCATTTTAAAATAAAATTGCAAAAAATCCGTTTATTGAAATAAAAATGTTTATGCTTTGCGGTATTTGCACACATTTACCTAACTTTTTTTATTTTTCAAACCCTTTTAGTTTGCAATTTCGGGGAGCCAAATATAGAAATCTTTAAATGTCTCCATTTTGAGTATATATGAGATAAACATAGAAATTAAAAAGTACTCGATTAGATCTTTGGCTATTTCTCAAAGAACGACCGATATTCGTCTAAAATAAAATGGAAATATAATTGAGACTTTTTAGAATTTTCAGAAACTGAGGCTATAAATGTAGATTTTTGTTTATCCATTGTATGGTTTTTGTCATGGAATAAACGATATATTTGAAAACACCAAACTTTTCCTAAAACAACAGTTAATAACCTATTAGCTGATGTATAGCCAATAAAAATATCGCCTAACGAAAATTTATAAGAACGGTTTAAAAAAAAAAAAAAAATCCAAATATAAAATTCTGATTTTGACCGCGAAAAAGTATGCATAAGAAAAATAATTTCTGTTTTCTTTTGCATAATAACACTAATAACACTTTTTAACACAACCCGATTATTTAAAAACTTGTAGAACAACAAAAATATCAACCATTTTTAGTTCATTTTTGAGGTCAAAAGTCAAAATCTCATGGCCTGTTTGCGCGATAGAAAAATTTTTTTTTCGCACATCTTATTTTTTACACCCAACCTATCATAAAATGCGCGGGGAGCGAGTAAAAAAACAACTTTGCAATTTTCATATATTTCATTTGTACTCTAATATACATATATTGTAAAAATTTGGTATTCCTTTTTTAAAATTAATAAAACAGGTAAGAGTTAACCTCTTAATCAACAAGAACAAAAAATTATAAAAATATCACTTAATAAATGAGTTTTTCATTAATTTAATGAAATCTATTCTATAAATCAATCAGGGACCGTAACGGTTATAAGTGATATCAAAAAAGTTCCTTTATAACAGTTATTTTGTGACTTAAAAAGAAAAAAAAAAAACATCCAAAACAGTTATTTTTCAACGTAAAAAATAAAGATCGGATGAAACTCTTAAGAATAGACTTTTATTTCGCCTTCATTAAATAAAACTCTTTTGAAGAGTTTTACTTTTTCCGTCTAAAATAAAACTTATTTGAGGAGTTTTATTTTAAAACTCATTTGAGGAGTTTTATTTTAAAACTCATTTGAAGAGTTTTATTTTTTCCGTCAGAGAATAAAACTCATTTTATGTAAATTGACACTCAAAGCTTGCCGCTTGCCAGATGATTACAATTTGTAAGGCAGTGTAATCTAATCACTTGCATTGCAATTGAAAAAATCGTCATTAATATGAAAACATGTGGGTTTTTAATTTGTTATTGTTTGATTCCTATTATTAAATGGTTGTTGTTTTATTTCTTATAGATATGGAACAAGAAAGCGAAGGAAGTGATAATGAGGAGGAAAAAAAGCTTTCTATGAAATCGAAAATTTTCCTCCAAGGCCCTTGTCGATTGATAAACCTCTTTTTGAGTTCCGGGAGGCTAAAAGAATACACTATCCGTACTTGCATACATTGGCAAAAAATATACAGTGTGTACCTGCAACCCTTGTAAGCGTGGAAAGAGCATTCTCTGCTCTTAAATTGGTATTGAGCGACCTGCGTTCAAATCTTTCCGCAGAAAATTTGGAAAAAGTTATGTTCGTTAAATTAAATAAATAAATTACTACACACATTATAGCAAATAAAGTCAATAAAAAAAGAAGAAAATAAACAACATGAGTTTTATTTTAGACGGAAAAATAAAACTCCTTAAATGAGTTTCAAAATAAAACTCCTCAAATGAGCTTTATTTCAGACGGAAAAAATAAAACTCCTCAAAACAGTTTTATTTAATGAAGGCGAAATAAAACTCTCTTCTTTTATTTTTTCGTTGAAAAATAGGTCTTAACTGTGGAGTTGAGATCGTTTCCTTAAGATCACAATATACTCTGAAAGAGCACTTCAATATGAATCGTTTGGTATATAATAGTATACGTCTCCGTTGACTCTAACATAGAGAGTTTTTGAGTTATAGTTTTCGGGATAACAGTTATTTTCGGTCTCTGAAATCAATGCATCCAACTTAATGAAAAAAATTTCATATATAGTAGAAAGGAAAATTTTATCAGTGTATGTTTACGTGTTTGTATCATGTTTATTAATTTAAAATATCGAAAAATTATGTTTAATACCGGTACATGTAGAATGTGTACATAAACCTAATAACATTTTACCTCATGTCTAACCCAAAAGCAAAAAAAAAAAAAGAAATACATATAAATATTAGAGTGCCTCATTTTGTGTTTTTTAAACAAATGCAAAATGAAGCCACAGGAAAATAAAGATTAACATATTCCATGATGACTCCAAAAATATTTCGGTTTTAGCAATAATTTCCCATAAGCTAAACCGTTTTTAAAAAGCCTCCAAAAACACAATTTTCTGTATATTAAAAATTTGTTACAGCACCTTTTGTGCAAAATTTAGTCAAATGTAAAAAAAAAAATAATTGGAGACGTAGCCCAAGGAAAAGGGTATAATTTAAAAAAAATTTATAAAATATACATATTTTTGGAAGAAGGTTATAATTTTTTTTTATATAGAAAATGTTTACAGAATTTAAAACATTTTTATTCATTAATCGTTGTCAAAACCGTAAATGTTTTAAAATTTTATTTATTCCGTCTTTAAGTTTTGCAAAATTTTTAATATGAAAAGACTTACAACTTTAAAGAAAACATCCTAATTTGATATAGTTTGTGATGTGCAAAAAATATTCCAGATTTCATTGTGGGAAAAACAGATAATCTCAAAATTTGGGTTTTATAGCAGGATTAAAAAATGCATACAAAGCTTTAAAATATTTTCAGTTTTTAATGAAAAATCGAAAATTTGTATGCAGTTTTATACATACACTCAACAAAAAACATTAGTAGAAAAGTTAGTAAAACGTCTTGTAAATCAAGTGCACTAATTTTCAGCAAATTGTTTGCTGAAAATGCGTTTACAGCAAAAGTTTTTGTAATACTTCATCAGCAAAAAACTAATTTTGAACAATTTTTTTACTAGTTTTTTTTTGTTGAAAATCATAAACTTTTTTTACTAACATTCAAAATTTTTTTTGCTAGATTTACAAAAAAATAATGTAAAAAGTACTTCACTAATTAACACAATGTATTTTCTAATATTGCAAAATAATTAGTCAATTTTGGAAGAAAAAAATATTTATTTTAAATATAAAAAATAAAACTGAAAAATTTCTAATAGTTTAAAATATCGAAACGTAACATTTTCTACATATTTGAAACTTGTTTGGAAAATCCTCTAGATTTCATAGAAAATTAGATATAAGATGGAAAGGGATAAAAGTAATAAAAATTTGATAAAAAAAACATAACGGCTCAATCGCATATTAAGTGGGTAAAAATGGATTTCAAAGTACTCCAATGGAGCGGTTGATATGAGTTTGTATTTCATTTGATTCGAAATTTGTATATTGTTTCCTTGAAAGAAGCATGAAAATACACAAATCACGGAAAATTTGCCAGCTCTATCACTTCCATTTGTTGCCATTTTTACTCATATTTGCGTATTTTTGAGCTTTTAAATTGCTTTTTTTAATTATCTTTGCTTGAAATGAGTTTTTTCTCAAAATTTTGTGTCTAATTTTTTAACCTTGTAATTTTGACTTTTGCCAGAGACACCACGGATTTAGAATTTTTTTTTTCGTCACTGGTTATTACTTACTTTTTTAACAAAGAAACTTTTCAATTTTATTTAACTGTATTTAAAGTGTCCCAAACAGCAACCGGTTAATCGGCTTTTTACAATAATTTTTTAATAAAAAACGTATAGAAACCGCGTTGTTTAAAATACAGTTAGTTTTTTGGAAACTAACTGTATTCTTTTAATTTTTGACACATTAATATTATTCAAGTTAATTTTATAAGTTTTTCTGCAGCCGAATTTTTATCTAATTTCTAGTAGCTTTTTCTGCTATTTCTAAAGGTTTATTTCTATGACTGTGATATTATACAATTTTGTTTATGGTTAATAATATTTTTAATATCTATACTAATATTATAAAGAGGTAATGTTTCTATGTTTGTTTGTTTGTTTGTTTGTTTGTAGAAAGTAAGCTCCGTAGCTAATCATACGATTTCTAAATTTTTTTTACCAATATTTAATTTGGTCCTCCAGGATGGACATAGGCTATATATCGTTCCGAAATTTTTTGTTTATAGTTATGAGCGGAAACATAGCAAGAGTTTTGAAACATTGCAGTATCCCATATGTTACTGATTTGAATAATCAGGAAAACATGGGCGGGATCGGACTAGTGGGAGTGGCAGCTCCCATACAAAGTAAATATTTAATATCATATATCTACAGTACTATAATAGCCATAGTCTTAGAAATTTGTGCACGTTGATTATTTGTTAATGTGACTAATCATGGGAAAAATGGGCGTGATCGGACCAGTGGTCCTCCAGGATGGACATAGGCTATATATCGTTCCGAAATTTTTTTTTTATAGTTACAAGCGGAAACATAGCAAGAGTTTTGAAACATTGCAGTATCCCATATGTTACTGATTTGAATAATCAGGAAAACATGGGCGGGATCGGACAAGTGGGAGTGGCAGCTCCCATACAAAGTAAATATTTAATATCATATATCTACAGTACTATAATAGCCATAGTCTTAGAAATTTGTGCACGTTGATTATTTGTTAATGTGACTAATCATGGGAAAAATGGGCGTGATCGGACCAGTGGGCGTGTCAGCTCCCATACAAAGTAAATATTTAATATCATATATCTACAGTTCTATAATAGCCAGAGTCTTAGACATTTGTGCACGTTGATTATATTATGAATAGTCATGGGAAAATTGGGCGGGATCATACCAGTGGGCGTGCAGCTCCCATACAAAGTGATTATTTAGCTCATATACAAAATTAATATTAATATTAAATATCTAGGGTTCTATATTAGCTATATAGCCTTCAAATTTTGTACGAGTCCATCAATTACAAATATTAGTAGTCGAACTGAAAATGTGCGGAATGGGATAAATGGGCGTGGTACCGCTATATATATATAGAACAGGATGTGTGTATGTATGTAACATATGGACTCCAAAACGGCTGGGCCGATTTTGATGAAATTTTTTTGGGAATCTTCAGAATATTCAGGCGGGTGACACTGTGAAGTCTGATTTTTGATTTTCTGTCTGTGGGTGGAGGGGCGTGGCAAAATCTAATTTTCATATTGTACCACCAATGACATATACATATATTTTTTTTTTTTGCTTTTTTTATTTTATTTTTTTTTGAAAGCCGTTGTCATGTTTTTCAAAACGAGATGTCAAACTCTTAAATCGGTTATGTAGTTCCGAAATATTTACAAAAAACCTATGTTAATATTTACAAAAAACCAATGTTAATATTCAAGCTATGTTACACGAACACAACAGCCTCATCCGTCTATTCAAAACAGCCCTAGACCAGATGCCTACAGATGATTATACGGTTGTGATAAGAGCTGACAGACAGCGGCTGGTGAGCATGAGCGGCGCTTTAATGCACCGGTGACGTCGCAGTTGTTATGGCAGTTGTTTTCAGCTATTCATTTTATATACTTCAGCAAATAAAGGCGATAGAAGGACAAAGAAGCGTTGGGCTTCCCATAAAATTACAAATTTTAAAATGATTTACTAATGTGAATTTATTTTTTTAATTATTTATTTGCGTAAAAGAAATTTCTTGATTTAAAGAATTAATTACAACTAAAATTTGAAGGCAAAACAACGTTTGCCTGGTCAGCTAGTAAAGTTATAAATTCACAATCTAAAAAATCGAAATCGTTTCGGGGGACCGGGTATTCTGGGTACTCCTGGGTACGCCACAGCTAACTATGCTCTCTTTCTCAGAATTTTGAAGTTAATGGTTAAGCCCTGAACATTGGTTATGCAAAGTTAACGGTTCTAAAAATATTAAAACTACAAAAAGGGAAATCCTCAGATTTCTCCGGGAATGCATAGAAATATATACTTGTGACTGCCTGTCAGTGGTACCTTTAGATTTTTTTTCAGTTTCAGCAATTTTAGGGTCCACTGCCCTAAAAATAATACTAAGTTTGGACAACTTGTCTAAAAATAATCCAATGAGTTGTTTGCATACAAATTTCACTCATGGTTCGAGCTTTCAGGATGTTGATTATCTTTAAAATTAGTGTGTGAAATATAAAGGCCAAAATTCTATATGAGAAAGTGTTGTCTCCACAAATTTATGTTAATAAATTTGGAAATGGATGACAAAATTCGATTTACGTTAAACTAAACCATGCCTAACTGCGATCCCAAAAATTCAGCCTTAGTATTAAATCTCATTATAATTTTTTCAATATTATTTGTTTTTATGTAAACTTAATCAAAAAAAAAAAAAAATAGTTTATAAAAAAAAGCTAATCAATTCAGTTCCATGTTATATTTATTGCCTGCCTTAAATTTAGGTCTTTATTTTGTGTTTCATACAGGTGAAAATAAAGTGTTGTTATATAACAAATTTTTAGAAATACAATTATTTTTTATTTAAAAAGAATTAACTTTCGTGTCATACCAACACCTGACTGAAGCCAGTACTTTATTTAGATAGAAATTGTGTATTACTTTACTTTAGCAATGTAATATATTCATTCTGTGAAATGAAGCTTTTGTTTTGTATATACTCGTATCTTCTTACTGCTTTTATGTACTCGTATTTTCAATAAAATTTATATAAGAGTTAAAATTTCTTTTATTTCTACTTATATGCAACAAACAATGTTGTAAATTTTATTACCTAAATTTTGATTTGCATTTTACAAATACTTTGTAATAATATTGTAGATTAGTAAATTATTTTTGCTACTTTAGTTCAACTAATAAGTAGCAAAAAGTGTTGTAAATTTTACCATGTCGATTTTCATTTGCAGTTAACTAAATTTCAACTAATATTCAGATTTTCTACTAGTTTTTTGTGTTTTTTTTTTATTTTTACTAAGACTCAGCAAAAAGTTTTGTAAAATTCACCAACCAAATTTTCATTCAACTAAGTGTTAGCAAAACTTTTGCTGAAATTACAATTTTTTTGGTAAAAATCAGCTCGCTGATTTTCAGCAAAACACTTTTGCTGACATTAGCAACTTTTTTGCAAGCACCCTCCTGACTAAATTTTTGCTGACTCAGCAAAATTTTTTGCTGACTTTACAAACTTTTTTTTATGAGTGAATTAATCCACAAACAACATTTGTGGATTAATTCAAAATTAAAAAATCGTTGCTAAATGGCAATAAAATTATTGCTGAATATTAGTAGACTGAAAAAAAATTAAAAAAATTTGTAGAAAATTTATACTTTAGTTAATTTATTTGGTGAAAATTTTAAAACTGTTTTTGTTATTCTTTTAAAAGTACAATTTTACATAACATAAACAAATTATCTTTCAACTGCTTACATCAATAGTTGTCTAAGTGATGGCATCTTTCTAGAAACGAACCAAAGTGAAGTAACAAAATATGAATGTATATTTGTTTGCAATTTGACCACTCTGCATTAATAGTCATTATAATTATTTATTTTACAAATACACTTTTAATCTTTATTAAATTTAAATATTTTATTTTGTCTTTAATTTAGTTAGTGGACAATTACTTTGACAAGCCTGTGACAACACAATATTTAAGTTTTCTCAATCCGCAATTTATATGTATACTCAAAAAAAAAAGTTAGTAAATTCCATGCTAAGTCAACAAAACTTTAGTCAGGAGGGTGTTTGCAAAAAAAAAAAAATGCTTATGTCAGCAAAATGTTTTGCTGAAATTCGGCGGGCTGATTTTTAGCAACAAAATTTGTAGATTCAGTAAAAGTTTTGCTAACAATTAGTGGATTAGAAACTAAAAAACTCTTGCTAAAAATTAATAAAATTTTTGCTAAATATTAGTAAACTGAAAAAAACTCAAAAAATTTGTAGAAAAATTATACTTTAGTTAATTTATTTGGTGAAAATTTTAAAACTGTTTCTGTTATTCTTTTAAAAGTAATTTAGAATATGTTTCAAAATATAAAAATGTTCATACTCCCACATTGACAACAAGAATTAATGTAATATCTAAAAATATAAATAATTATATATAACATAAACAAAATTATCTTTCCAATACCTACATCAATTGTTGTCGAAATTATGCTATCTTTTATAGAAACGCAAATGCCGTAAATAATTATAGAAACGAATAGAAAAAAACAAAATATGACATATACAACCCTTTTTTGTAATAAGAAAAAGGAAACATAAAAATCTACTTAAGATGTGTGTCTTTGTCTTTAGTTTTAGTCTGTCTACCTGTGTATTTGTTTTCAATTTGTTCACACTACAATATTAATCTCCATAAACATTAAGTTTACAAATACACATTTAATCGTTATTAAATTTAATTATTTTACTTTGTACTTTATTTAATTTATAGACAATTACTTTCACAAGACGTTGACAGCGCAAAATTTAAGTTGTAATCCACAATATTGTTTAATGTATGAAAAACAGATACAAAAATCTTCCATGGTTGATTTTTTTTATGTCTTGTTAGAGTTGTACTTTTTAGTATCATTTTCCTCGTCACTACTACATCTTGATATGCCGCAACTTCTAACTCACTCTGCGTATATCTTTCAATCTGGTTTTCGTCCCCACTATTAATGTTCTTATCAGCACATTTTTGTTAGCAATATAAATTAGTAAAAAACTAGTGAAATATTAGTAAAACATTAGTTCAAAAATGTTAAGTGCTGAATAGGTATAACTAAAGTTTTAGCTGAAAACTTAAGTTAAGCAAAAAATTTGCTGAAAAATAGTATACCTGATTTACAAGAGGTTTTACTAACTTATTTTTTTTTAGTGTATACGATACACACTGTTGGCGTCTTTTTGTTTTATTATGTATGAAAAACAGATACAAAAATTTTATATGGTTGATTTTTTTTATATTTCTTACAAGAGTTGCACTTTTTAGTATCACACACTTTTCGTACACACTGTTAATGTAGTTATCAGCATAATTTTTTTAAGCAAAATAAATTAGTTAAGCATAAGTAAAATATTAGTAAAACATTAGTTCAAAACAATTAAGTGCTGAATAAGTATAACTAACATTTTAGATGAAATCTTAATTTCAGCAAATAAAAAATTGCTAAAAAATTGTATACTTGATTTACAAGACATTTTACTAACTTATTTTTTGAGTATAGAGCAAGCAATTTCATGCAAATGCATGTTTTAGTCATATTTTTGTATTTTTATTACATATTATTTCGTGTTTTGTGCATATTTTGGATTTGTACAGCATACTTTAAGCACCTCGTTTCCTTTTCCATCTCCTAGTTATAACCCTAGTGAACCATGCACTTAATTTTTTTGTGGCTCTTTTATAAATATTTTTTTTTTTGTAAATTTAATAACAGTTTGTATAAATAAATAATATTTTGGATTTAATGTATTCAAATTTTAATAATGCATGTTTATCTAACTATATACATTTAGTATACCCCTTGGTTAAATATTTTTATTTTGAAAAATAAATAAACCTACACATAAATAAAGTATTCATAAAGTTTTACTAGTTCATCATTATTTGTTTAAAGTTTGCTTGCTTTTAGTAAACGTTTTAAACATTTATTCTTTAAAAATGTTCAATTGATTTATTTATAAAGGGTGGTTAAATTGTAAGGGCCGATGTTGAATGTGAACCACACCTAAACGCCAAGTTTTTTTCCGAATTTTATTTGACATTTCTCTATTTCAGACTTACTCAATTTGAACCATGGAGAGATACACAATCCAACAACGTGTTAAAGTTATCCAGACTTATTATGAAAATGGGCGTTCAAATCAAAATGCATATCGTGCACTTCGTGATTTTTTTGGTCAATTTGATCGTCCAAATGTGCGTACAATCGCAAAAATCGTGGAAAAATTCGAGCAAACCGGGTCTGTAGAAGATGTGAGAACACCAGTGCATGCTCGTACAGCTCGTACTGCAGAAAATATTGCTGCTGTTCGCGATAGTGTGGCTGAAGAGCCGTCCACCTCAACTCGTCGTCGTGCCCAACAATTGCACCTCTCACGCTCGTCGTTGATGAACATTATGCATAAAGACTTGCATTTACACGCTTACAAGGTGCAATTGGCTCAAGAACTAAAGCCTCTTGACCATTTCAAACGTCGTGAATGGGCAGAATAGTGGCAAGAAATGGCAACAGTGGATGATCAATTTTCGAAGAAAATCATCTTCAGTGATGAGGCACATTTTCACCTCAGTGGATTCGTCAATAAACAGAATTGCCGCATTTGGGCGAATGAGAATCCAAGAGTGATTGTCGAAAAAACCAATGCACCCACAAAGAGTGACTGTTTGGTGCGGTTTATGGGCTGGCGGCATCATCGGGCCGTATTTTTTCCAAAATGAAACCGGTCAGGCAGTTACTGTGAATGGTGTTCGCTATCGTGAGATGATAACGAACTTTTTATGGCCCGAATTGGAAGATATGGATGTGGACGATATGTGGTTTCAGCAGGACGGTGCCACTTGCCACACAGCTAACGAAACAATGGCTCTTTTGCGCAACAAATTCAACGGCTGTGTTATCTCACGTAATGGCGATGTCAATTGGCCGCCAAGATCATGTGATTTGACACCTTTGGACTTTTTTCTTTGGGGTTATTTGAAAGAAAAGGTGTACGTCGATAAGCCAGCAACAACTCAAGAGCTAAAGGATGAGATAATTCGGCACATTAACGGCATAGAACCTCCATTATGCCTCAGCGTCATCGAAAATTTGGACCATCGGATGGAGGTGTGCCGCCGTGGTCGCGGCGCCCATTTGGCCGATATTTTGTTCCATACATAATTGAGTAATACCAATATATCATAATAAAATAAAATTACAATAATTTCCTAAATAGTTTGTGTTTTATTCAAAACCAACATCGGCCCTTGAAATTTAACCACCCTTTATTTCCAGAGCATTTACTTACTCAGCAGGAGTTTGTTTTATTTTACCTTAAATATTTAAACTAAAAACAACTTTTAGTATGCACTATGTGTCAAATATTCAACACTATATCATGATTTTTGTATGTCTTTTGTGTTATGTTCGTTAGAAAAAAAACTTAATCCTGATTATCTGACAGCTTTACATTCCAGAAAAAAATACAAAAAGAAAAAATTACGAAAAAGTTTCACCCACGTAAGCAATTTCATTTTTAACAGATTAGTTAAATATGCAGATGTGGAAACAAATATATCATTTGGTTAAAGTGAACTCATAAAAACAACAGACAGTAAACGGGTTCCAATTTAGTTGAACGAATTTTTTCTGCTGTTATTTTTAAATCTGTTATATCTCAGTTTACCAAATTTCAGATGAACTTTAACAAATTTTATCTTCTAATATTTAGTTCATTTTTTAATGACAAATCCGAAAATGACAGCTTTTTGTGCGGTTTGATATAGAATTTCCCATTTGTAAACTAGTGACTATTAATGTAGAGTGGTCAAATTGCAAACAAATATCAATTCAGGTAGACAGACAAAAGTGAAAGATATGGACAAACATCTTACGTAATTTAATATGTTTCTTTTTGCTTGTTGCAAAAAGGATTGTATATTTCATATTTTGTTATTTATTTTTGTTTTGTTTCCATTGATGTAGTTATAAGCTAATTTGTTTATGGTATATATAATTATTTCTATATATTTTCAGTTAATTCGTGTCGTCAATGTGGGATTGTGAACATTTTTATGTTTTGTAACGTATTGTAATTTATTTTTAAAACAAAAAATAAAAAATTATGATTTTCGCTAAATAAATTAACTAAAGTATAATTTTTCTACATTATTTTTTTTATTTTTTTTCAGTTTACTTATATTCACTAATAATTTTATTAACTTATAGCAAGGATTTTTTAATTTTGAATCAACCAAGTGTTAGCCAAACTTTAGCTGAATCTACTAGTTTTGTTACTTAAAATCAGCTAGCTATTTTCTAGCAAAACATTTTGCTGACATAAGCAATTTTTTTTGCAAGCACCCCCCTGAGTAAAATTTTGCTGACTCAGAATTTTTTTTTTTGCTGGCTTTTATATTATTTTTTTTTTGAGTGTAGAGTTATTAAAACATCACTAGTTTACAGCAAAAATGCATTATACATGCCACAATTTCTTCATTATGCATTAAAAGTCAGTCAATTTTCAAAACATATATTATTTAATGCGTAACATACAGTATCGGACAAAAAAAAATGCAAATCTGCTAAATGTTCTAACGTGACACTGGTGTCCGTTTTTTTACACAGCAAAACGCCTTTTTCTCAGATGGCGTGGCATTTTAAATAAAAACTGTGCATATTTACCTTTTTGGGAAACTCATCTACAGATTAGGAATTGCTGATCAGATCTTAAATTGAAAAATTTCTTTGACACAACATTAACAAATTTTTTACCAAGCATAGATTTGTGCGAATTTTTTGACCAAACTTGTTAGAAAAATACGTCTGTTTCCCAGTATGCATTTTCAATAAATTCTATATCTTAAACGCGCAATATAGTTGTGGTATAATTAATTGATATTGAAACGTAAGAGTTTTGTAAGCAGTTAAAAGGTTAATATTTTTAAATATTTGTATTGACAAGTCAAATATTTATCACAAAAGCTTCTTTTTTTTAAATTTCGGTATTTTTAGACAGTTTTTTTAAATTGTTATTTGGCAGCTCTATTTACTCAAATTTGTATGTTCCTTTGCTGGTTAAGAGAAAATAGCACATTTTTGATATTAAAATCAAAAACGGATTAATTTTTCGCTTTTCTCCTATTTTTTATATCCAAAAGTTATTTTGTATGTCTTCATTGATACCAATATTTTAAAAATAATGATCACTAAAATACGACATTTTCAACTTTACCTCTGTACCACAATTACCAAAATTCGTCATAGTTCGCGTGTAGTCGCTGCTCAAAGTTGGGGCTTTTTAAAAAATGTTTAAGAAATAAACATTGTCATTTAAAGGATCAAATCCTTTTCTTTAAAGAGTGTTGCACAAAAATTTTATTTATTTGTCTTTTGTTTGCAAAAAGGATAAAGAAATTGAAAAAATGTCCTTAATTTGTGATTCAAAAAACCTATAATTCATTTTTAAAAAATTTAATTTGCATTTACCTCAAATTATCACTTACAATATATACACGTTTCAAATTGGGAATCAGAGGGGTTAAAAAATAAATGGAATTTTTCCGAAAGAATCTTTGATTTATTTTTTTTAACCCATTTGGCGCCTCTGTACCCAATTGAGTACACCCAGAAAAAGGCGTATATGTTTTTTTTGTGTATATGTAAAAAAATGACAAATGTAGAATTAAAAAAGAAAAAGAAATGCAGCAACATTGCTGACAACTGTCGTAGAATGAATTCTGAACTTACAGTATCCTCAAGCATACAAGTATGTCCGTCCTTTTATTATTTCTTACTTCTTTCGTAATTTCTTTTTTTTTATTTCACATATGTAATTTCATAGTGTACATTCTCCTTTATAAAATAAATTATGAATAAGTCGATTCCAGTTTATAATCACAAACAGTTTTTGTTTGGAATACCACTGTACTTAGTTGGGTACAGCGGCGGAATCCAAAATAAGAAACTATTATGACTAATTTAAATAATGTTTACAATTGTTATAGTGTAGTAAGAGATCTTTATCAGATCACGTGTATAAAAGTATCGCGTGTACAATTTGAAGCTTTTGTATACTTGTTATTTACGATGAATTCCAAATGTTTTAACGTTTCTAACGCTTTCAAGGGCTTAGAAGAAGCAGTAAACTTGATTTTAGAAGATGGTGATGGTGATCAGGAGTATGAATTTGCAATAATACCACCCGAGCCGAGTGTGGTAACAGATAAAGAAGAAGGTGCCCACGAGAACATGGTTGGTAACTCTTTTCCGCAAGACGTGCCTGGTGCTATAGAGGTATTTAGATGTGAGGAAGACGATAGCAGCGATAAGGTCAAGAGAAGTCCCGTCAAGATCCAATATGGCTTAAGTGTTTACCAACGTACTCTTCCATAGGCCGGGAGATCCCTAATATGCTAGACAGACAAGAAGATGTAAAGAATCAGCTTCATAATCTTAGGCCAGTACAAATATTTGAGAAAATCTTTGACGATGAAGTTATAAAATTAATTATCACAAACTCAAATTTATATGCCAATCAAAACAACCGGCATAACTTTCAATTACACGCTACCGACTTGAAAAAGTTTATAGGTATATTGATTTTGTATATTGATTTGTACTGGTCCTACGATGAAGATGTAGGTATTGAAACGATATCAAAATCGATGACCAGACAAAGATATAGAGACATAAAAAAGAATATCCATCTTGTAAATAATTAGGATCAAGAAAAAATTACTTCAGAAGATGGAGACTGATCCAGCAAGGCACGAAGTATTTTTCGATAAGTTTATTTATTGATGTTAGTATCCCGAAAGTTTTCAGACTTACAACAAACATATGGGTGGGGATTTGCAATTCGCGGTAAAAAATGGTGGTGGGTACTGTTTTCCTACATAATAGATATGGCTATTGCAAACGCCTGACGTTTACACGTAATAAGTCGTTTTTTTTTTTTTTTTTTTTTTTAAATGTTTATTAATTCTCAATACATAACAAACTTAAACTATAATAAACAATAGTTAACAATAATAATTTTTTTTTATATATATACAAAGTCCCTTAATCGGGCTCTCTAGTATTATTACTATAATAATTATTTGTGATTTTTTAATTTTCTGTAAACGTACTTCAAATGAAGAATATATAACTAATTGATTTCTATAATGAAAACATTTTTCAAAAACATTGCATCAATATAAGCAAAAATAAAAACAATGTCTAAAGTATAAAAGAAAAGTGTTATAAAGGATTTATTAAGCAAGCCAACAAAACTTGTTGGTTTTTGAGCGTTGTAAGCTATAAAGCTCCCTATTGCCTACGCTTGTTTCATATCGAAAGTTATTATTTGTTATTGAGCTGCAGTTTACTGCTTTAATGTTAGCACGTCTATACATATGATAAAACACTGGAATGCAATGTTCATTTTGAATCATATTCATCATATCGAGGTATAAAAATGCCTCAGGTGGTACAAAGCCTTTTTGCAAAGCTTCATATATATACTCTTCATTTGTATAGTACGGGGCCATTATTAAATTATTTTCTTTACATAATGTACATCTTAAAATATAATTTCTTATTAATTGTATTATAAAATTGTCTATTCTTATAACATTTGAACTATTATACAATTTTTTGTTTGATATGTATTTTCTATAATTACTTTGTGGTGATCTATATGTTGACATGCAAGCTCTTAAACATTTTCTTTCAAAAACACGTATCTTTTCCATGTAGGATGGTGAAATATTAAACCATATCGGGCATCCGTAAGTGATAATTGGTCGTATTAATGACTGATACATAATAGTTTTGACTTTTGGTTTTAAATATTTCGAGTAAAATAATGATTTGTAAATGAAAAATGCATTTCTGGCTTTTAGTAAAATTTCATTAACATGGTTGTTAAAGTATAAAAATTTGTCTAAGTAAATACCTAAATATTGTATTGCATTAGTTGTTGAATGCTTGTATTTAAACCCAAATTGTTTGTCGCTTATTAAGTTTTTGTCTTTACAAAACTCAATTATATTATTATTTATACATATTTCAAATACTTTACTTATATTAGGCAGTAAACTTATGGCTCGAAGGTTCTTTGGATTACTTAAATCCTTATCCTTCTTTGGTAAAATAACAACTTTAGCTTCCTTCCACTCATTGGGAAAATAGGAGTTATTAAGCATATTATTAAAAAGGTTACAATATTCGTAAATTATTATATTGGGAATGTTTTTCAAAACTATATTTGGTATTTTGTCTATACCCGAAGAAAGTTTACCTCTTAAATTAGAAAAAATATAAAGAATTTTGTCCTTTGTTATGAAATAGTTTTCAGCCTGGTTTTCATTTAGTTCATTCGACTTCTTTTCATTGCTAAAATTAGTTAAAGTAGTTTTATTACTCTCGAAAGAGATTTTAGATTCCAGGAATCTATTAAAGAAGTTATTAACTCGGACATGTACATTGTTGTTAGAATCGATATTCTTATAGGAGTGAACTGACTCTAAAAAGGAGCCAATAGTATCTAACATTTGCTCCTTATCGTGTACTATGTAATTATTATAGCTATCCCTTTCTAAGTTCCCTACGTCTATTCCTGCATTATTCAGCAAAAATTTATCACTTTCAGTAATTTTTATTTGGTGTGGATTAAGAGGTTTCAATTTTTTAAAATTCTTCTTTATTCCGTCAAACATATGCCTCGAATCTTTAGGATCTAACCCAGTTAACTTATCTTGAACGTATTGATTATAAACTACTTTAAAATTTTCACTAATGAGTTTCTTTATCATCTTCAACTTAACCTTCAACATATTAAGTACGGAACTAGTAAGAGTGTGTTCCAATCTGTTGTGTCTCTTTATCACCGTAAGGATTTTACTTTTCTCCTGGTATAGCTACTTTATAATTGGGTTGGTCGCCTTGGAAAATAAGTCAACGTTTTGATGTTTAGGCGTTACTTCCTCTATTGTACTTACAATGACAGTATTAAGTCTATCTAAATGAAAATCAATTTCAGCATTCGTAAGATTTCGATTATTTGGAGTTTGTTATTCATAATTAACTTTTTGGGCTACCCTATTTTTAAATTTTACCCAATTCGTTCTTTTAAAGATATATTTAGATATTTGTGTTTCCTCTAAAAATGTAAATAGTTTTTGTTCATTGTTCATAAAAGCATAAATCTGTATAGCATTATGATCACTATCATAATCAATAGTTTGGAGACAATTTAAAGTGTTATTTTCCGTAGGAATGTGTAATCTGCAATCTGCGATACAGACATCTAAATATGACCCCGTTCTAGGGAAAGAAGGGAAGCTCGAGGCAAAAAGTCTACATCTGAAATTTATTTCATTATCTACTAACCATTCCTTAAGTTTATTTCCCTTTATATTATCTGTAGGATTCCCCCAATCGGGATGTCTGCAATTTAAGTCCCCGGCCAATATATAATAGTTATCATTATTTTGCAAATCTAAGGACTCAAAAAGTTTATGTAATTCGGTTTTAAAGTTGGATTCGTTGTTACCCGAAGGATAATATGCAGAAATTATGTACATTGTTTTATTAGCAACCATTGGGATTTTGATTACACAAGTTTCAAGATGTGTAAATAAATTAATTGTGTTGTTAAAATAATTGTTATATTTTAACTTATTTCGGATCAATATGGCCGTCCCACCACCTTGTTTTGAGCCATTCCTATCTTTTCTAATTATATTATATCCAGTAAATTAAAGTTTATGTTTCGGGTTTAGTTTCGTTTCATTTAATAGTACGATATCCGGATTGTATTTGTAAAGAAATTGTTGAAGGTCATACCTTCTACTAATGGATATTAAAGAATTTACATTAATGTGTATAATTTTAAGATTTTTTTGATATTGTGTTCATCGGAGTATTAGCCATGTTTAAACACCTAGCATGGAAAAGATTTTATCTACACGAGCTGTTTGTAGAAGTAACTGTTTTTGCAAGTTTGCCATTTGATTAGTAAGATTCATCATAATATTTTTTAATTCTAACAAAAATGAGTTATTAGATGTATCGTTAAAATCATTAGTGCTTATATTATTATTTCCCCTAACTACATTCGCAAAGCTTATTTCGGGGTTAGTGAAAAAGTTATTGTTATTTGTTCTATTTTCTACTAAGGTTTTTTTCTTAGATCTAAGTTTTTGTTGAAGGTCTTTGTATTTTTCGCAACCCTTGTATGAAGCAGGGTGACCATACTTGTTGCACACAACGCAGTATAACTTTTCTTTTTCGTTGTCTGAAACATTATTTAATGGACATTTTCCTTTTTCATGTTCCGTGTTGCATTTCACACATTTGGATTAAATATAGCAGTTTGCTGCACTGTGGAAGAATCCTTGGCAGTTACGACACTGTGGTATATCTGGACGCCTTAATTGTTCCCATTTCACACAACGATGTAGAATAGCTTTGATTTTTTTTAATTGATTTATACTGCTATTTGGTGATATTTGCACGAGAAATATTGGTAAACTATATCCTTTTTCAGTGGATTTTTTGGTAGAAAATTGACTTACTTTAATGAATTGTAGGTCATCACTTTGATATTTAGCTAATTCATTTAAAATAAGATATAGTAGATTCAAGTCCTTTTAATAGGTACGATTTAGTTTCCATACCTATTGGTGTAAATGTAAAAAAATTTGTTTTTGTTTTTTCTAAATAAGCTCTCACTCTTAAAAAATCATCTAAATTGTTCATAAATAAAGATTTTTTGTTTTTAAATTCTTTAATTTTGAATTCCTTTATTTTTAAGGCATTTTTTATAAAGTCAATTAATTGTTTTGTTTCTATATCAAAAATGTTTATTGGGGACACTTTTTTACTATCATTTTTAGTAATGTTAACCACTGTATTTTTTTCATTAGATAATGAATTGTTTTTAGCTCTTTGCACTTCATCCAATGCTGCAATAGCTGAATTTAACTTTTGAGTTTTCTCATTATTCTCTTTCACATGTTTCTCAAACTTCTTTAAAAGATCATGATCACATTGTATGTCATTGTCAGTGTCTAGCACTGCATAATAGTTGTTTTTATAATGTTTTGAAATAGACGAATCCATGTTGTTGTTTTTTCTTTTTCGGTTATTTTCAATATTAATATTATTGTTATTGTGTATTACATTTTTATTTTTTTCTGAGTTTTGAGCATTTTGCTCACTCATTTAAGTGTTTTTATTTTTATAAACAATTCTTTTACGATTTTTTTCGACTTTTTAGAAAATTTAATATAGGAAACACAATTTTTACTTTAAAAAAAAAAAAAAAAAGATAAAGTAACCGATTGTTTTGCAACTTATTTTAGTATAACACCAGTCAAAAATTCTGATCTCCGTAATGCGTCTGACATTCATCACGGTCGCTATCGAACTTCCCACGCAATAAGTCGTAGTGACAGCATGGATCATCTTTGATTCCGTCGCTCTCTTACGCCAAAATAATCAAAGTAAAGCTCAACCTTCATCTTCATCGGTTTCAGGATTACCACAAGATGCTATATGTAGGTCACAACCCTAAAAAAACTGGAAAACCCATTAAGATATGTAGTATGTCATGCAAGAGTTCGCTGGCAATGTAAAAAATGCTTAAAAACATTGTGTGTCGAAAAACCATGTTTTGAAGTACACATACTTTGTACCTTACCAAATAGAGTACACATACTTTGTACCTTACCTAACGAACGTTTTTTAGTTTTTTCTTTTATTTATTTTTATTAAGTCTCCAAAGAACAGAAAAATAAACGTTTCGGAAAAATATCACTGCTAGTTTCATTTTAGCGGTTGATGGGTTAATCATACTCATACTTTGGTTATCACATCCTATGTCAATTCCAAAATGACATTTAAAGATAAGTTAAAAAAAAAATAATTTAAATACTAATTAAATGATGGCAATATGTTTATCAGCATAGAGATAAAAATCTGTGCTGTTACACAAAATTATTGGTCCTAATATTTCAGGACAAATCATTTTAGAAATATACGTTTAAAAATGTTGTGCTTGATTGCTTAAAATAATTCCATCAAAATAGAAAATTCATATACAAGGTTTGACTACAGAGCAATTCCATTTAATATCACCGTGAAATTAATCGATGTTTTCCGAATTTGATAAAATTTTGTGAGTGTGTGCGGTACTGAACGCAAGTATTAAAAAAAAATTATTTATATTTTTTTTTTTTTGGTAACTCTGGCAACCCTATATATTCAAATTGTTGGGTTGGGGCTTCACTTAAAAGGTCATAACTTTTGATGTGTAAAAAATATCGACAAAGGCTAAGAACGGCTAGGTTTTGGGGTATGCAAAAATTAATAAAAAAAAGTTTTACACATTTTTTAATAATAAAATTTTTTTAAAAAAAAACTTTAAAGTCAGTTTTTGGAAAAAATCCTTTTTTTTAATTTTTATACAAATAGCTACACATGCGTTCTAAATACCCTGAAAATTTTAGAGTGGAAAGCTCTTTACTTAGTGAGATATCAGACAAAATGTAGATATATGTACACCAGAAAATGTGTTATTTTTAAAAAATGTGTAAAAGTTTTCAATTTATTTTTTGATCAAATCTTTAACTTCAAACTCATATGTATATTAGTTCTCATATAGTGAGTAAACTAGTTCATATGAATGTTTGATGATTGGCATGGGATTGTTACCGCTTTCAAAACGTGTTCTGATGATAGGAACCTAGAAAATTCCCGAAATAGATCTATCAACACATTCCTGAAAGGCTCAAATAATAAATTTGAAAACAAAAAACTCTATAGATTATTTGTTAGGACAATATCCTAATGAAGAAATATAGAGTATGTCCTCGAACTTGAATAATTTTCATTTTCAATGTGTAAAATTTTTTTTTTATTTATTTTTTTATAACCCAAAACCTAGCCGTTCGTATGCAAAAGAAAATTTGTCGATATTTTTTACACATCAAAAGTTATATCCTTTTAAGTGAAGACCCAACCCAACAATTTGAAGATATAGGGTTGCCAGAGCTTTCAAAAAAAAAAAAAAAAAAAATTTTAAATATTGGCGTTCACTACCGGCCACACTCACAAAATTTTATCAAAATCGGAAAACATCGATTAATTTCACGGTGATATTAAATGGAATTGCTCTACACTGTAATATATACTCAAATTTGAGTTTGATAACTTTATTAGTCATGTAAGAACAAAAATCAAACATAACAAATTTTATATACCAGGTAAAAATTTTCATATATGGATTCATAAAGGTTCAATGTATATTTGTACATGCTCATACACATGCACGCATATCCATACATGGTTGAATAAGTCTCCTTACATGCTTCCATATACCTCCATACTTGTGCGTTAATGAAATTTGAGGTAATGTCTATATACATGATCATATGCATTCATTCATGTTTATTTGTGATCATACATGTAGATATTACCTCAAATTTCGTTAATACACATGTATGGAGATATATGGAAGCTTGTATGGAGATTTATGTATCAATGTAGGTACATGCATGTTTATGAGCATTGAACCATTTATTTATCCATACAAGAAGTTTTTTAGACGGAATATTAAAAGTTTGTTTGTACATGGCAGACATGGGCTGAGTTAATTACATTTCAAAATCATTCACTTGCAAAATTTGTCATATAATTAATAATTTCAGACCTACGCTCACAATTGTTGGCTTAAACGCTTGCTTGGAAAATTTTAAATTGTGTCAATTCCAGACATGTGACATAATACCAATATTTTTGTATTTAATTACATATAATTGGATGTAATTGAGTAATTGCCCTGTAAATAAATATCCAGATGTTGTACTAAAAATTTTACAAATTCTCTAAGAAAGTATGAGCGTATGTCTGAAAGTATTAATGATATTTCAAAATTTCACTAGTGAATGATTGTAATATGTAATTGACGCCGCCCATGTTTGGTACATGGAAATTTTAAATACATGTTATTGCTAAAGTAATAAAGCTGGAAGGCTGAAATTTCAATATATGTTACAGTACAGTCAACCCTTTAACATGAATTTTTTTCTTTAGAAATGTTGAGGTTAAGAAGAAGAATAAACGTTTTTCTCTAAAAATTATAAACACTATTAATTTTTAAATCAGACTAGACTAGTTTCTTGCTTTTTATGGACAGGCTCATCAGTGATTTTCCATTTAAATTGTAATATTAATTGTGTCTTATAATTGTCAGATTGTCTCTATATGATAACATTTTCAACAACCTGCGGCTGAAAGAATCAAACCTGCGCTCATCTTACATTACAAACGTAACAATACCAAGTCATGACCGTTTAGCGATCATACCCAAGTATGGCCTCGAATCTAATGCAGCTAAATTGCTGTTTTCCTTCCTATTAGCTTTTTCTGTTATTGTATATTATACTCAGAAGTGACAACACTAACAACACAAATATTCTAGTTGTAAGATTTTTGTCTATTTTTCTAATCTCCTCCATCTCTATTTCACAATGTTGCCAGATTGACGTATGGGTTTTATGTTCAGGGTTGACAACGTTTGCGTTTTAAGTTGAGACATCGCCACAGGGCAAATTTTATAATGTATTTTAGTACAGTGCTATTTAACGTCATATAGACAGTCGCAATTAATTTTTAATTAATATGCATTTGACAAATTTAATTTAGAAATGTTGAGGTTAAGAAGAAGAATAAACGTTTTTCTCTAAAAATGTTAAACACTATTAATTTTTAAATCAGACTAGACTAGTTTTCTGCCTTTTAATGAACAGACTCACCAGTGAATTTCCCTATAAAGTGTATTATTATTTGTGTCTTATAATTGTCAGATTGTTTTTTTCTTTTAACGAACTTATTTAAAACAATCAGGGATATTGAAGGATAACATTTTTAAAAGGACATTTTTAAAATTTTTGGTCTGAAATAGTATGACAAATAATTTTTTGGCATTGCACCCACTGTGGGATGTCCCGTCCAAAATTCATCAATTTATTTCTTAAGAAGCAGTCTAGTTTACACAAATTGTTATTCATGTCATAGACGAAAATAATTTGAATATAAAAGTGTCCAAATTTCTGAAGTTTCTGAGTATTAGATTCAATTTGCCTTCGAAACAGTATATGGTTTTTTGTTCAAAATTATAGATGATTTAAAATTTAGGACCATTAAAAAATAAATACACTGATCTAGTTTGCACCTATCTGCACGATATTCTTTTTTTTAAAGAATGTTCTCATCTTAAAAATTTTCTAAAAACTTCAAAAAAAAAAAAATAATTTTCAATCAGCAATGTTTACATGACCTACCTTTGGGTTTATTTTATTGACTTTGTAAATAATCAAATAACTGTTCAAAGTTTATGTCTTTAACATTTCACCTTTTTCAATATTTTGTTAAGCTTTAAGCAAACTTCAGTATATATGTATATCTTTTTATTGCTTTTCACATTTAATTTAATTCACACATACACAAGCCACAGCATATTGAATTGAAATCTCATTTTCCTAAAGACAAGACACTTACTAAACAAAATAAGAAATAAAGGAAGACAAATAAAGCCAAAGTGAAAAAATTCAGTAAATTTTTTATTGTACTAAATCCTATTTTTAAGTCAACACCATCAGACGAAGGAACAACAAGTTGTTGGTATTGAAAAAAAAAAATATGCAAACAGATGTTTTAAAATAAAAGAAAAAATATCTTGAAGAATAATAAAGTCTTGAAAGTAGATACGAAGGGTACCCAGTGTGGAAAAGCATTACCATTTAAGTACATATTTGGTAGTGTCCGACCGAACAGATCGGCCAAAAAACTATATTTTGTCGGTTATTTGATATGTAGAGGCAATGATGACAAATTTTGGTATTGGAAACATGTTTGTTGAGCCGATTTAATTCGATTTTGTGTATAAAATTTAAGAGAAATGTGTTATGTGTTTTGTTTACCTTAATGCTTACCAGTATGAACAAATATAATGGGTCCAAAAATACATTTTCAAACAAACTTAATAAAATGATTGTTTTTTTTTTATTAAACGTGCCCAAACGATGTTTAAACCTGGGACACTAGGTTGTCAGTCCACCGCTCTAAATGACTTGTTTGCACAAAATATCATTACTTTCCAGCTTACAAAAAATCAAAAACAAGTAGCTTTATATGTACTTCCTAGAGTTGAAAAAATAATAAATTAATTTTCAACAAACTTTTGATCATTTCTTTATATTTAAAATAATGATTATTGTATTGAAATAATGGGAACATTAACCAGTTATAAGAAAGTCATTATTATTTGTATTAAAGTAATGCAGACAGTAAACATTACCGTTTCTACACTGGGTAAAGCAAAGGTATTCTTTAGTAAGTCATGTGGAAAATTTATTCCACTTATCCTACATGTATACGCTCATAGAAAAAAAGTTGGTAGAAAAATTAGTAAAGCCGTCTATTGATTCATTGGAGCATCGTCGGAATGTGGGTTGTGTGACACTTTTCTATCGATATTACCATGGGAGATGATCATCTGAGATAAGTGAACTTATTCCCCGAGCCCGAGTTTTTATTCGTAATACTCGCTTATCTAGTAGAGCATATCCGATTGTACTGTGTTTCGCACAACGCATTACAGAGAAAATTCGTTTTTTAGTCGAACGATTCGTATGTGGAACAAACTTCTCGCAGAAGTCTTCCCTGTTACTTACAATTTAGAAAAATTTAAATCAAATATCCACAAACACTACTCACTCTTTACTCTTTCCTCCTTCCCATATATTTTCCTGATCAATACAATACACTGCATGAGTAGTGGGCATCCCCTAAGTATTGGTTAAATTATAAAAAAAGGGAAGTGAAGTGAAGTGAACACGTCGTATTAAAAAAGTATTTAGAAACATTTATATAAATGGTTTTATTATAAACTAATAAAAATA
Source organism: Delia radicum (assembly GCA_021234595.1). Taxonomy (NCBI): domain Eukaryota; kingdom Metazoa; phylum Arthropoda; class Insecta; order Diptera; family Anthomyiidae; genus Delia; species Delia radicum. The sequence goes on from CM037853.1 coordinate 90,747,372, forward strand.
TTCAACAGTTTTTTTAATAAAAGTAGAAAGTAGAATTGAAGGAGTATAATAAGTGGTTTTTGTTTTTACAAAATAATTTATAATGCTTAAAAAAATTAATAAAATAATTTAACAAATATTTTTCTTTAATTAATGAATAGATTTTGAAGGAATTGGAAAAATTAAATTTTGTTAAATAACTTTTTTTTCTTTTACTTTTTTCCATTATTATCATTTTTTTTAGGTTACGAGCAATTCCATTTAATATTACCGTGAAATTAATCGATGTTTTCCGATTTTGATAAAATGCTGTGAGTGTGTACGGTAGTGAACGCAAGTATTAAATAAAAATTATATTTTTTTTTTTTTTTTTGGAAAACTCTGGCAACCCTATTGCTTCAAATTGTGGGACAGGGACTTCACTTAAAAGGTCATAACTTTTGATGTGTAAAAAAATTTATTTTTGCAAAAAAAAAAAAATAAATTAAAGAAAATTTTACACATTTTTAAAAAATAAAAATTTTAGAAAAAAAAATTTAAAATCAATTTTTGGAAAAATCCATTTTTGTAAAAATGTAGAAGTATGTACACCAGAAACTGTTTTTTTTTTTTTTTTTTGTTTTTTTTAATCGTTGCTATTGAAAAACTACTCTTACTATTCCTATTAAAAGAAAAAAACACATTTTCTGGTGTACATACTTCTACATTTTTTCTGATATCTCACTAAGTAAGGAGCTCTCCACTCTAAAATTGTCAGGGTGTTTAGAACGCATGTGTTAGTGTAGAAATTTTAAAAATTTAAAAAAATGGATTTTTCCAAAAATTGATTTTAATTTGTTTTTAAAAAAATTTTTATTTTTAAAAAATGTGTATTTGTAATAGTGTTATTTATTTTTTTATACCCCAAAACCTAGCCATTCTTATGCAAAACTAAATTTATCGATATTTTTACACATTAAAAGTTATGACCTTTTAAGTGAAGTCCCCACCCCACAATTTGAAGCCATAGGGTTGCCAGAGTTATCCAAAAAAAAAAAAAAAAAAAAAAAAAAACATTTTTGTTTTTAATACTTGCGTTCACTACCGCACACACTCACAGAATTTTATCAAAATCTGAAAACATCGATTAATTTTACGGCGATATTAAATGGAATTGCTCTTACGCTTTAGTCTTTGACTAAAAATTTATATAAAAAAAGGAACAAAGGAAATATTAAAGACAAATAAAGGACACACACAACACTGTATTTTATGTATCTTATTATTTTAATAAAAATTGCCAGGAATGGATGGAAAATAGCAGTAAAATGAACAGAATCTTTTTGCTAAGTATTAGTAAAATAAAAGCAGTAAAAAAACTGTTAAATCGACTACATTACTATTAAATCTTTAGTTGTTTGCATGAAAACTAAGCGCTATCTATACGTGAAAAGTTTTATTATAAGACAACTGAAATGCAGCTCTGTATTTATACGATAAACAATATTCAGAGTTGTATCTGTATTTATTCATTGTTAGAACAATAATATTTTTAAAATTATTTTATTAAATTTTATATACAAAAAAACACTTTTTTTATTATTTTTTTATTAATTAATAATCATATAATTACAAATTATATACTATTACCCTTACCGAGCACTAGCTACTATGGACTTCGGCGCGTTGTAGCGAAAACAGACCAGGCATATGGTGGGAATCGAACCCACGACCTCTGCACTGATAAGCCCGCATGCTACCAACTAGCCTACCGGGGCACACAAAAAAAAAACAAAAATACTTATAGTTCTTAGAATCAAAAAAAATCTTTCGCTTTTTTAGTTTTTTTAAAAAACTTTTGAACATATTTTACAGCTTTATTTTTTATTAGTTCATAAAAAAAAATATTTGAATAAATGTGGATGCCCTATGCTCCACAGGGAGTTAAGCGGAAATAAAGAAATAATTTTCTAATAAGACGTGATCACTCACTCCCCTTATCTATTTTATACTGACAAAATATAAAAAAAATAAACAAATACTGAAAAGCAAATATCGCATTACAGCGACGTATGCTGAATTTGATTATCAAAATAATATTGTTAGACTTTAGTAAATTCAAAAAAAAAAAAAAAAACAGTTAAAAATTTAGTATTTCTACAGTCTGAAAATTAAATTTTTTGACTAAAATCTCCATTTGAACTAAACATTAGTTCAACAGTTGCAACGTTTGATTAATAACGGCTTTACTAATTTGTCGACTAACTTTTTTCTATGAGTGTATTATAATATTATTAAATTAATATATTTTGATAAATTATGTCTAAAAATGCAATACTAAATGAATTTTAAAAGTGGAACTGGTTAAATCGAAATTTATTCTGATTTCGTATAGTAAAAAAAGGTGATATAAATACAAAAAATTACCACATCAGTAAGAAAAAAATTCTCAGAATTAAGTATTGGTCCTCTAAGTAGTTAATAGTTATTCTAACAAATCTTCTTCGCTAATTCGGACCTAGTTCGTTATGCTATTAAAAAAATGGAGAGAGGCAAACTCCAAACCACCCAAAACTTTGCCTAATCAACAAATTTTGAAAACAAAAGTTTTTTTTTTTTTTTTATTGAATCAGTTGATGATACGTAAATTTATTACAAATCTTTTGTTTTGTTTCCTAAAACTACAAATAGCTCAAGCAGAACTATCTAGTAGTATTATTCTATTGTTAAGACAAAAGTGACAATTTTTTAGAAAATGTCCAAAAAGTACACAAATGTGTCAAAAGAGTAAATAGTTTATACAACAATTTGAAAAACGTGGTGCCAAATTGAAATTGGTAATTTTTCATCAAATTTTCGCTAGGTGAGACACAAAATTGCAACTGTTTTTTAAGGTTTTATTCATTGATGAAAATTATTCCTTTTGTTAACAGTTTACAATAATAAAAATATCATTTGCAGCTAAATTTTTGAGAAAAACCCTTAAATACTTATGTATTATTATGTATCCTAAGTCAAACTGCCCATAGTTACCATCTGGTAACACCAAAATTAGTCATTAAAAAAAGTACAACAACAAATATATTTCAGTAATTTTGAAATATTGGAGTTGTATTTTCAAATAAATAACACTTTGTTTAAATATTTGAAATAAATATATGAATTTTCAATACATTTACATTTAGAAATCACTCCTTTTTTGCATTTTCAAAAGTTGATTAAATTTGAGGTTATGCTACTTTTATAATCATTGAAGTGCTGTTTAAAAATTATTCTGGTGCAAACTAACGAGTCTATTTTATAAAAACCGTGTTCACTTATAAAGGTATTTGTACTGCATTAAGCACAGGCACCCCAAACGTACTTGCATGTTTTGTGTTACCATATGGTAACTACAGGCTTTTATGTGTTAAGATTATTCGATTTTGTAACGATATCGTATGATTCCTTAACAAGGAAACTAGCCCCAGATATAAATGAAACTTGGACAACTTGGGGACAAAAATTACTCTGTAAGTAAAGGATGTTTTATATAATTTTCAAATGGAATAAAACAACGATGAATTTTTTAAATTGACATAAATTTTACTTTATTCGAAAGAAAAAACTCTGGCATTATAATTTAAATATGACTTCTGGCATATGTCCGACACGGCTAGCTCGGACGTAGTCTAATCTGGAGGTCCAATTTTCGATGACTTTTTCCAACATTTGTAGCCGTATATTGGCAATCTCACGGCGAATGTTGTCCGCCAAGTGGTCTATCGTTTTGGCCTTATCGGCGTAGACTAGCAACTTCACATATCCCCACAGAAAATAGTCCAGCGGCGTTAAATCGCATGATCTTGGAGGCCAATTCACGGGTCCGAAACGTGAAACTATGCGGTTTCCAATCGTTTCCTTTAATACATCAATTGCAGCACGAGCTGTGTGACATGTTGCGCCGTCTTGTTGAAACCACAGCTCCTGCACATCATGGTTGTTCAATTAATGAACGAAAAAGTCAGAAATCATGGCTCTATAGCGGTCACCAGTGACTGTAATGCTCTGACCAGACTGATTGGGGTCTTTCTCTCTACATCAGCAATGACTTCTTCTGTACGCACTGTATGACGTCTCTGTGGATGCATATTATCATTTAGAATAAACGTGGTGCGAAAACGTTCCATAGTTGATCGAATTAATTGCTCTGATGGACGATTATGTTGACCGTAAAATTTACGTACACTCAAAAAAAAAGTTCGTAAAGTCAGCAAAAAATTTTGCTGAATCAGCAAAATTTTAGTCAGGAGGATGCTAGCAATAAAATTGTTAATGTCAGCAAAATCTTTTGCTGAAAATCAGCGAGCTGATTTTTAGCAACAAAATTATTAGATTCAGCAAAAGTTTTGCTAACACTTAGTAGATTAGAAATAAAAAAGTAAAAAATTAATAAATTTTTTGCTGAATTTTAGTAGACTGAAAAAACGCAAAAAAATTGTAATTTAGTTAATATATTTGCTGAAAATCATAAAACATATTTTTGTGATTCTTTTAAAAATAATTTACAATAATTACGAAATATAAAAATTTTCATTTTCCCACATTGACGACATGAATTAATTTAATATCTGAAAATATATAGAAATAAATATATATAACATAACAAAAATTTTCTTTCAACTACTTACATCAATGGTTGTCTAAATGATGCTATATTTTCAAGGACGCAACTGCCGAAGATAATTATAGAAACGAAACGAAAAAATAAACAAAAACAAACGAAACGAAAAAAACAACCCGTTTTTTTGCAATAAGAAAATGGAACTATATTAAGATGTGTGTCTTTGTCTTTCGCTTTACTCTGTCTACATGTCTGTATATGTTTGTTTGCAATTTGACCACACTAGATTATTAATCTATTAACATTTATTATAGAAATACATATTAAATTTAAATATTTTCTTTTGTCTTTTATTTTATTAATAGACAATTATTTTCACAAGCCGGTGACAACGTAAAATTTAAGTTGTTTTAATCCTCAATTTTGTTTTATGTATGAAAAACAGATACAAAAGTATTCCATGGTTGATTTTTTTATATGTCTTATTAGAGTTGTACTTTTTAGTATCATTTTCCTCTTCTCTACTACATCTTGACATGCCGCGACATCTGCTTATCAGCACAATTTTTTTTAGCAAAATTAGTTAGTAAAACATTAGTATATTAGTAAAGCATTAGTATAAAACAGTTAAGTGCTAAATAAGTATAACAAAAATTTTAGCTGAAAACACGATTTTAGCAAAAAAACTTTGCTAAAAAATAGTATACCTGATTTACAAGACGTTTTACTAACTTTTCTACTAACTTAATTTTTTTTTGAGTGTAGTGCGAGATACGTATTTCGAACAGAACCATGATTTTCAAAATAAATGTGCACAATTTGGAAGCGTTGTTCAGGCGTCAGTTTATTCATGTTGAAATGAAAAGCCAAACTAAACATAAATTAAGTGACAACTGACAAAATGGCCTCCAGTTAAAAAAAGTGTTGCCAACTTAAATTTCTATACCTGTATAAAAAACACCCTTTAGAATTTCAATATTTGAAATGACACACCAAAAACCCGGGACACGTGACAGTAAAAAATATTACATTTTTATGGTTTGCTCAAGTGTTTTTTTTCAATCATATGTTAAGGGACAAGCATCGGAATTTCTTTTGAAATTACTTTATTTATTATACATATCGCACACCTAGTTCAAAAGTGACTCAACTAGGTGTGCGATATGTCAAAACTCAACACTAAGAAAGATGACAGACCATTTGGAGACCATGTTTTCTAATAATATTTGAAGATTCGAACCATATGAAACTGAACTAACAGACGTCTGTCTGTATAAGTAAAGTATATATACACTCAGAAAACAGACTCGTTAGTATAAATCGCATTTGTAGTCAATCGAATGATTCGGTTATATCACATATCATATTATGTAAAAAATTGGTATTGATATCTTGTATACTCACCTCTTGAGAGAAATTATTTCGTTCGTTTTTTATTCAAGGTGGGAGTTAATTGAAAACTTTAAACTCGTTTTCTACAAAATCAAAATTTTTGAGTTATGACGTTATTGGAGTAAATGAGCGATAATAATTTGATTTGGTTTCATCGAGGGGGTGTCTGGCCTTTTATTATTTTCTTAACCTTTCCGTTTTCTTAATCGTTCGTCATTTCCCGAAGAAATTTTATATCCCTTATTTTTAATATTTTAAATAAGAATCAAACATGGCACAGTTGGGAAAATTTGACTTTTTTTGAGAAAATTTGCCTACAGCCCCCAGTCATAAACGAATTTGAGAAAACTAATTTAAAAAAGAAATGAATTAATTTCATTTCTTTTTAAATCAGTCATAAACGAATTTGAGAAAACTAATTTAAAAAAGAAATGAATTAATTTCAAATCGATCCTTCAAGGACGATTTTTAATAGTCAATTATCTTCAAAACCAGCAAAATTTTAATTTTTTTGATATTTCTGCTATAACAAATTTAAAAATCGTCAAATAGCAATGAAATGTATCTCAACTTTTAGGAAATTTTATTCTCTATTGAAAATCGTTGTCAACTCCGCAGTTGCTTCGTATAAGCAAATTTATTTGCATTCTTAACCTTTTTATTTTTAATAACACATCTTCAAAAATTTACCAATCGTGTTGATATTTTATGGAGATGAATGTGGATATTCTGCTGCTTCGAAGTACAACTTTACAATATTGAAGAAATACAATTAAAGTGCTGTGCAACGAAAACTACATAATTTTATTAAAAAATTTGTAAACTTTTTTTTACTAAAAAACTTGAGGTGTATTCGAAAAATTTTCGATACGATCTTCGTTTATTTGAAAATAATTATATCGGTATTCAACATTCCTATGATATACATATGTGCTGTCGTAAGATTTTCGGTGTAGTTCGCGATCTATCGCATCTCAAAGTTCAAACTTTTTAGCAACAATAAGAAAAAGACCTTATGTTTAAACTCCTATACTTTTTTAAGTTTTTACCCTATTTGTACATATCTTGGATCTTCTACCTTCCGACCTTTGTTACACTCATAATAATCCATGCATAAAAATATGAAATTATTGTCAAAACTACGTTTATTTTACAAAAAATTTGGTTATTTTGACATTTTTTCGTTATTTTACGCATGGATTATGATCAGTGTAGAATATCGTACAGTCTATTTATAGAAAGTTTGTAAAAACGCTATTATTTCGCGACTATATAAAAAAACACAATAAGATAACACAATAAGATAACATATCCAAAGCTCAGAGTGTATTCTTTTTGAAGGATGCATTCATGGTTCAGTTTGAAGTGCTATTATCCTGATTCCGTCCTTTATTTTTTTCAAAAATCTGCGATATATTTTTGAAAAACATATATTGAAAACTGTAGTGAAGAAAGTTTCATAAGAATTTAATTTTTTTTTGAAAATTCCCTCTTTTGAAAGATACACCTATTTTTCAGTTTGATGCCCTTGCATTCCGATTTCGTCCTTGAAATTTTTCACAACTTTGTGACATCTTTTTTAATAACATTTATTCAAACTGGAGTGAGGAAACTTTTCCAAGATTTTAAAATTTTTGGTTTTAAAAATTTCCCTATTTTGTAGGAGGCTCCAATAGTTTGATATCCTTGTATCCTGATTTTGTCCGTTAAATTTTTTTTTCGCAAATTTGCAATATGTTTTTTGATAACATATATTATTTCTGTTTAGAGATGTTCATTAGGATATTGGTCATTAAAAACATTAATTTTATGAATAATGTGTTCATCAGGGCAATATAGTCACGATATTTGTTAAGAAAGTCCGATTTTTTTAATAAATCGATAAACTTAAAAAGCTAGAATCTTCAAATTTGTCATGTAGCTTCATGTAATGACCAGAACAAAATCAAATATATAATTTTTGGCTATTCGAATGTTTATGTGGTAAAAATGGACTGGAAGTTTCAAAAATTCGATTTTCGGGCTCACTTTTTTGTGGGTGGGGCGGGAGGTGGGTTTCATGTTAAACTTTCTTTTTCTTATTTTCGAACCCCTAACAAAAATCTTAACTCGAAATATAAATATATCCACAAACAAGTAGTCGGCAGTGAAAATGTTAAGTTATTTTTTAACAGTTATTAAGGTTCTCTGCTGTAAACGAATATAGTTGTTGAGCGGAACAAGATATAATATTTATTTTTTTTATTTAATAAAATTATTTTTTTTTGCATTTGGCCTTGATTTGGTCTCACTATTCACAAAACTGGACCTGTGTCGGACTAAATTTGGATTTTAACATTTTCAATGGAAATATCTCGGAAACTATACGATATAAACCACATATGTTTTTTTTTAGGTCTCTAAATGCAGATTACAAATACGTTAATTTCGTATGTGAAAGAAAAAATTGGCGAGCACTCAACATTTTTTATGCATAAAGTTCTTCGTTTGGGGAGTCATACTGCCGCCCTCTGACTTCTGTCAGTTGCAGTGGCAAAACTAAAGCTAGACATTACGTTACTTATGCCAGTTCCAAATGTTACCGAGTTATTTCCAAAAATTTTATTATATATCCCACTGTGCTGCGGTTTGCCACTGTGTAGTTTCCTAATACTTTAAACACTTTAATAATGTTGAGAATTTTGTTTTCTTTTGAGAGTTAAATATTTATATTTCATAAGAACCACACACATAATTAACTTTAATTTGATGTTTCCCAACAAGTATTTTGTATAATTTTCCAAAAACATTTATGACCAGAATATTAAAATTATTTTTGTGCAAATGCCATAAGCAATTCATAATTTAGATGTTATAATTAAAATATATATATCGTTGTGTATGTGTAAAGTATACATTTAATGTTGTAATTTTAAACAAATGTATTTTGCTAAAAACACTTTAAGGTCTTAGCTAAGTAACTAACAAGTATGAGATATAAATAATAAAATATTTATTATGTTTTAAATATAAATATTTAATAAATGTTTACAACTAATTCCATATAGATATTCTCAAAGTATAAATTTTAAATTTTAATTACAACATTTTGTCAACTGTGTCAAAAATTAATCGATCGATATATACGCACACTTATACACACACATGTATGAATGTATTGTATTTTACAATAAAATATTTACAATGGCCAACGCCCAATACATATGTACGTAAAATAAAAAATACAAATATTGTAAAAAAAAAAAAAAAAATGTCAAAGTGTTAAATAATCACAACAACAAAAAAATATATACATTAGGGTTATAACTTTTTTTTTTTTTTTTTTTTTTTTTTTTTTTATATTTTTTTTAAATTTATACCCATCACCAAGAGATGGCAATACCTATCACCACGTGATGGTAACATTTTATTAATAATAAAAACAAAAAAGTGTGTTTTCAAATAAGGCGTTTTCATCACCTTTTTGCCATTAAAGTTCCATTAGTGGACAAAAATGACTGCATACAATTTTTCAAACTTTGTACTTTTTATATAACGTACTCGTTGTTTTTCGAATTTTAATAACCATATCGCGGAAAACCGCCATAATAATTTTGTATCAATATACTCGAAAATTGTCAAATTAATATGCTGTGGCGTACTTTGAGATCAATACGTTAAATTATAATTATGTACTTTACCATTGTGGCAAAATGTTAATTTTTAGTTAAATTAAATAAAAAAAAATTGGTCTGATATTTAAAAAGGATTATGTGGAAACTATTTTGAGGATAGCGAAAAAATAAAATTATATTTCTTTATAATTTTTTATGAATTTTAGGGAATGCGATTGGTAAAATTTTATATTTTCAAAACAAGTCAAAAGTTATAACCCTAACATACACGCGAGTACATATAGCAGCGGCAAATGTAGCTAAAAAAGGAATGTACAATTCATACAATTACTCTCATACACAGGCATTTTACATATAAGGCTTTACATATCAACTGTCCAGCTAAAAATGTCAAACTAACAGCATTTATTGTCCTGTATAAAAAATAGAACCGAATCACTTTTTCAAATTCCACAAAAAGTAGGCGCAGTTATTTATATGCTACTACTTAAATTGTTTTTATAGATTTTAGATTTAAGATAAACCATTATAAATGTAAAAATCTAATGTGCCTTTATCTACCCAGTACTATTAAATAAGATCAAGTCTTGTTGTACTGTTTATTTTTCAAATAAATAAATATATAAATAAATTAAATATTTATTAATTGAGCATTCAGTATCTGGTTTATTCAAATTTAAAACCCAACGGAAAAAAACACTACTAAACTCAGAGCAGACTTTTTAGTGGATGCAAAATTTTGGAGTCATTTCGGTTTATTTCATTTATGCAAAAAATACAATAATTTCAAAATTGACTACTCGAGCTTTTTGACAGCTATAATATTTTAGTACAAATTTTAAAGTCTGTTATATAATTATCGTTTTTCCTCCCACTAACAGAACCTATATAAATAACAAAAAAAAAAAGCAATTAAAAATTCGTTAAAGATTGCGTTGCAGAAAGATCAGCTAAAATCCGTAGATTTTTTTTTTTTGCTAAATATTAGTACTCTGTGATCAGCAAAAATAAAACTGTTAAATTAACAAAATTCTAGTAATACGCTCGTTGAATTTTAGTTTATTGAAAGTAGTAATTTACTTTGCTAAAATCAACAAAAACTTTTGCTAAATATTTGGTGACTAAAAACAGTTAACAAAAACACTGAACGTAAAAACCATACGTCAATCTGCCAATGTTGTGAAATAGAGACAGACTAGATTAGAAAAATAAACAAAAATCTAAAAATAGAATATTTGTGTTGTTAGTGTTGTCACGTCTAAGTATAATATACAATAACAGAAAAGCTAATAGGAAAGAAAACTGCAATTTAGCTGCATTATATTGGAGGCCATACTTGGGTGTGATCGCTAAACGGCCATGACTTGGTATTGTTACGTTTGTAGAAAAGATTTGTTTAAAAAGATCTCACTCCTTATATAGATTTCCATTCAGCTTAATTTAAGGTAAATAGTTATAGCAACAATTTTATTAATATTAGAGTGTTTTTAGAAATGTTGAGGTTAAGAAGAAGAATAAACGTTTTTCACAAAAAATTATAAACACTATTAATTTTTAAATCAAACTAGACTAGTTTCTGCCTTTTCATGGACAGACGTCATTAGTGATTTTCCATTTGTATTATTATTTGTGTCTTATAATTGACAGATTGTCTCTATATGATAAATTTTTCAACAACATGCGTTTTTATGAAACATTTCATAACTACGAGGAAGAATGTCATCAGTTGCATTTTTATGAAACAGCTTCATCATATTTATGACGTCTTATATTTTGCGAAAATTAATGAAGTTTTTTATAAATGCGATGAAGCTTTTTTATTGATTGTATATTTTTTTCTCGAGTTTCTTTTTGCGGCATAATTTTTTTTGCCAATTCAAAATTATACGAAGTTTTTTTTTTTTAAATATACAACAATTTAAGCTCGAGATATATAGAGACGCATTAACTGGTATGCGAAACATGTCCGATAACTTTCAAGTATTTTTTGTGTTTTAAATGATATTAGGACTACCGTTTTGTTAAAATATTATAATTGAATTAATCAACAAACCTACGCATAATAATGCCTACACCAAGAGAAAAACAGAAATAAGTTTCATCGATTTTCGTCCAATGTAACAATTTCATCAATATTTATAAAAAGTTTCATAGAGACTATGATATGGTAACTATAATTATTGTTGTTTATGAAATGTTTCAGAAGTATTGATGAAATTGTTACATTGGGCGAAAATTTAAGAAACTTATTTCTGTTTCTACACAAAAATAAGGTAATCCTTACTTATGCAAAATATCCTTCATATATGTAGTGAAACATTTCATACATATGATGAAATGATTTTGTTTTTTTTTTTTGAAGTGTTTCATAAATATTATGAAACGTTATATTGACGAAAATTGATGCAACATTTCATTAATATGATAAAGCTTATCCTTTGAGTTTATTAATTTAAATCAAGGGGATGTAATGGCTCGGCTTTTGTCCGACTTTTACAGAATAGCTTTTTAACCAGTATTTTATATATTTTAAATAAATGGCAACCCTAACACACTACATATGCAAAATTCTTGTTTTCTCTAGTACATTAAATCTGCGTTCGAAAAAAAAAAAAAATCTGAAATTCATTACATTCAGACATGTTTCCGTACAAAAAGATATGTCTAAACTTTGGGCCACCTTTTAAATCTTAAACATGAGATTGGGCCACAACAAATATATGTGTATCTTATTGTTTTTTATATCTCATATACAAATTTCATTAAGATAGGAAATAATCCATTTTGAGACTCCCCGTGTAAGCTCCACTTTCTTGATTACATCATTTAAGCACCGAATACATTTGCAGATTGAATTAATAAATTTTTTTTTCTCATAATTTTATCCAGAGCTCAGGGGAAAATGTACTAAATTTGTAAAATTCCAAAATATTTCCATACACAGATGATGTCTTTGCCAAAGAAAAATTTTTGATACTGATACTGATATAACGTTCTACCATATGGCATTTTTGGTAGAACGCGAACTAGTGCGAATTTCAAAAAAAGTTGAATCACGTCTTTACTTAAATCAACAAAGGATTAAAATATATTAACTTGAGATTTAAATAACAAAAATATCCGTACAATAAATTAAAAAAAAAAATCAATTATTTTTTACAGAAAATCCCTCAAAGGATGATTTGTCTAGACATATATTGCCTCAAAACTGATTCACTCTAATGGATGTGTTAACTTTTTATTAATCAATGCATATGAGTTATATTGTATTATATTTATATCACTCATACGTACAGGGTCTGCCTTTGAAAGATATAAAACATCGGTTTTATTTACAGTGCATAATAAGTTTACTTCTACTATTTCAAAATTGTCATCATTAGGGCTCGGAAGTTAATTTATTTATATTTGTGTTTTATACATAAAATATGTATTTAAAAACGAAAAATGTGATCTTAAAATTTAAAAATATGCATTAATATTGAATTTTTTCAGTGTTTTTAACATAAGTTCTACAATTTTTGTAATTTTAGAAAAAAGGGGTTAAAAAGTCTAAAATTACTAATAAACATCGTCAGAAAATTAGTAATGGTATTTTTCTGTTATTTTTCTTTTCGCCAGGATAAAAATATCATATCACAACTTTTTAGAAGATTTTTGCGCCAATAAAAATATGGGGGTTTTTATTTTTGAAAAATTCCAACTCCTTCGATTCCCTCTCGCCGGCGAATTTTGGGTACCTTACTTTGCAGAACAAAAACTGCTAAATATATTTAAATTGTGACTTCACGAATCGATTCTACATGAAAAATTAGACTTATAAGCAGTTTTTTTTGCCCTTTTGCGTATACACATTTAAAGACGATTCTTACTTGAGAAAAATGGTATAATATACTTATTTCTATTCCTACCCGTTAAAAAGTTGTTATTCCTTAAACTTTTATTTTTATATATCCACATTTATTTTCTTTTGTTTTAAAATTTTTACTACAAAGTTTTTTTTTTTATTAAAACAATTATAAACTAAGTAACACTTTCAAAAGTTGTTAGAGTTCAATAATTTTGTTATTCTTATATTATTTCAATTTTCATTGAATTAGGTTTGGAGTTTTAACTTTTCGTAATTTTAAATAAGTATAGTATACCATCTTTCTCAGGAAAGAATCCTCTTTAATTGTGTATATTAAAACAAAAAAAAAAATTAAAGAATAAAAAAATCTATTTTTTCCGACCACGATAATGGCTATCCGGTGCATTGTAAAAGCGTAAAAAACTGCTTACAAGCCTAATTTTCATGTAAAATCGATTCGTGAAGTCAGATTTAAAATATATTTAGCGGTTTTTGTTCTACAAAAGAAGGTACCCAAAATTCGCGATTTTAGCCGCCGAGAGGGTATTGAAGGAGTTGGAATTTTCCAAAAATAAAAAGGCTTTTATTGACGCAAAAACCTTCTAAAAAGTAATGATATCCCAAAATCTAAAAATCAAAAAACATTCTAATGTATATGAAAAATATTTTATATAGAAAATATATAAATTGTGTAATTTACTTTTAGTAACACATCAACAATTTATTTTAAAAACACGCATTTTAATGCGAAATATGCAAAAATATGCATTTATATCAAAATATGCACCAACAAATTTAAAAATATGCATTTATAGCAAAAATTTCCAAAAATATGCATTTATAGCTAAATATTTAAAAATATGCATTAACAAATTGATGGCATTTTGTTGTAAATTTATTGATCCACAAACATATTTGATTAACATTGTTCTCCAGCTAATAACAAAAAATATGTACTTTCTTCAAGTTCCGAGCACTAGCTATCACATATTACCTCAAGAATAAATTTCATCCCTATTTTTTCGACATAAAATGTCACGGGACAAAGTTAGTTTTTTAAAATTTAGGTCACCCAAATTTAGCAGACTGTGATTCTCAGCTTTATTAAAAATCCAGCTGGCGCAAATTCATGTAATATTTTCTGTCATCGTAGCTGAAGTTTTAACTATTTGAACGGGCCTTTTCTATGAGTGTACCCTCGACATATTATTATTTTATTTTTTATTTTTTCCATAATTAGCTTAATAATAACTGCCATTTGATTGCTATTTCCTTACAAATTCGCAGATTTTTAAAATTAATGATAGACTTCATCTTGGTTTTCCAAGCAAGTAATGTCAAACTAACGGTTTTTTATCTGCTGTATCTACAAACGTTTTTATTCGGGATAAATCGTTTGATGTAGTCAATACTAAAGCATTTTTAAATTGTTATAAATAATAAACTAAATATTAGCCCAAACATTTTCAATATGTAACGCCTACTTCAACCATTTTTTGGAAAGTTCGCAAAAACTTGTTGTATATTATTTTTCGTGCCATACAGAAGAACTAATACAGCTAGATTGACATTACTTCGATTTACATATTTATATCTGTACAGTTGGCTTTAAGTATATCATGAACATTTTTCGAATTTGTAAGGATAAAGCAATCAAACGACAATTATTATTGAGCGTATTAAACTTGATCTAGAATCTGATACAATCACTATCTTTTTTTAAATCTCAACAATGTCTTTAAGACGCAGAGGCACACAGGCTACACATTGTAAAACAATTATAATGAATAAAGAATTAAATTATGAAAAAAAAATTATTTGAGTTCAACGGCAAAGATATGCAATCTTTTTAAAATTTGTGCGAAAATTTATTCTCATTATATTTATATGGCAAAAAATATTGAAAGTTTGTCATTAATCCTACAAAGCTATTTCTGTAGCGGGGCATTTAACTTGGAAATCCTTATATCTTTAGAGATATAAAAAACCATACACAAAAAAAATTAACTGTCTGATATCTATCGATTTCTGCAGTAGATCTCCGAAGTGTCACTAGAATCCATCCATTGAAACTTTTCATTCAATTAATGAAATTTTTCATAAAATTTTCTGCAAAAATTTCGTTTTATTTTTTTTTTTAAATTTCATACTCTAATGAACAAGAATTTTTAAAATTAGATGATGCTTTTTAATAAATTTTATGAACTTTGTAAAAGAAAATACTCTCTGTGTTGATTCATGTAAGTAAATGGATGTATATTAATTTTTACAAGCAAAGTATTAAATACAATTATTGGCACACACAATAATAAAAAGTATTATATACTTTTCAATAAATTTAATAAGCAGGAATACTGAAGAATTATATCCATCAAAATCTTATGAAACCATTTCCAAAAAGCATTCATTATTAAAAAGAACATTAAAATATTGGCAATGTTTAACGTCATATGTTCCGATTTTCTTTACATTAAAAAAAAAGTAAAAATATTCTCTATGGAGGCCATAACACATCTCCATATTCTGTTCAAAAAATCGTGGTGTTTCTCGATTACCATTTAGGAATATTCCAAAAAATTCTTAAAGTATGCACGGTGGGGTGTTTCACAAATATTTTCAACTTCAACGAGGATGGATAGTGACAATAATAGAAAATGTTCTAAATTTTGTTTCCATGCATAGATAACACAAAAACATCTCATATTTGCTGTGTAAGAATAGCTGTAATATGAATCGGAAAGTTTATTTTCATGCAAAAAAAAGTTTATAAAAAAAAAACAGCTTATTTGTGGATTTGTAATCCAGTTATTGAGCAAAAAAGGTGAAAAATGGGGAACACATGGTAAAAAATGGGAATTTATGAATGGGCGACTATTTTAAGTTTGGCTATATACCTGATTCAGTACGTGTGCGTTTTAAATTTTTCGAAGCGTTCCAAAACATGAGCACTAATAAATGTGGGTGGAATTTCTGTAAAAAAATCATTCAGGTATCGAACGGAAAAACACATAATAAAAAGTGCACTTTCCTTTTTTCATTTTTGTTCACGCACATTTATTAGCGTTTATTACTTTGCTACCGCAATCATAAAAATCAAATAACATTTTGTTTATTTTTTATTTTTTTTAATTCTGAGAATCATAAAAAAAGTCATCAATGTTTTTTTCCAAATAATTTTGTACATATCTCGAGCAAATTTTTGAAATTCATACCTTCACTTAATTGTGAATAAAAGCGAAACGCGTTCATCGATTTTAATGATTTATGTCTCATTTTGTTCATAGGTTATGTGACTTTACGCGAAAGTAATAGGTCTTGACACTTTTTAACGTTTTAGATTTTTTATGAACTAAAAAAAAAAATTAAATGTTTTAGGCAAAAAATATTTTTTTTTCTTCATACATTTATTTATAACTGTGAAACTATTGCTTATGTTGCGAAACGTTATATGAACAGATGAAAGTAATTGTAATTCTTAATTTTTCTAAATTTTCTTCAGCAAAATCCGACTAGTAGGTCTCGAGTTATATCAAACAAAAGAACCTAAAACGTGACAAATTCCCCTATACAATACTTACTAACTTCAAAAAATTATTAAAATTTTATTTGATGTAACTTGACCAAACGAATGATGCAGAAGTTCGTATTTTTGGGGCTACTTTCACTTAAAATTATCAGAATTGAGTTCCGAAATCATGTGTTGTACTGTGATATGCTTAATCATGTGGGTTATCTCTTAAACTGTATAAGTTATCCGCATTTAAAAATCAAAATTTTGGATTTTTTTATAACATGCTACAACTTTTTGGCATAAGTCATTTAATCCATTAGTCTTAGCCATAAGTCATTTAATTAAACAAAAAAAAAAAAAAAAATAACTTCAATGCAGTATCTTGTGCACGCTTAAAAAAATGTCTAAATTTATAAGTTATAAAAAACGTTATTTTAGTAATTAATTGTTTGTTCAAAAACGTAGCAAGAGTATTTTGTCTACATATAAAAAGTTTATTCAGGAACATATATAGGCCGAGTTTTTGGGATATGAATTAAACTTGGTTTAGTTAAAAAGAAAACGAGTTTTGTCGTCCATTTCCAAGTTTAGTAAAAAAATTTGCCAGTACAACTTTTTCATGTTGTTTACTGAAATAAGAGAAAATAAACTGAATTCCAATAGCAGTATTCCAGTTACGAACTGCGTTAAACTAAGATTAAAGATAATCTACATTTTAAAAACTTGGCCACAGTGTTTATATTTTTCTGAAAGACTACTACATATAGTTGCGTTTGTTGAAAATTATATTCCCCCAGTTGGTTATCATTCCCAGCGCAGACCCCTAAAAATTCGACAATTTTTTTTACTCAAATTTCAACTTTAAACTACGTTTTCTCTGAGTGCACCACAGAAATTGGAAAATTAAAAACGGGTGGAGGTCCTCCTATTAAGTCGAAATATGATAACGTTACCCTTTTTCAACATTGCTTCAAATGTGGACAAGCCAGCAATAAGTGTAAAAAATCCAATTTCAGGTAATTTTGTACAGTTTTTTGTGAATTGTGGGATTTAATTAAGTCTTATATCAATCTCTTTTTTCTTTTCTAATAAAAACAATATCAAGAACCCAGTAAGATATAGACGAATTATTTCCAAAATATTTGTGGTATGTTACATTGATTAGCCATTAGAGTGGGGCGATTAGTATGGAAGGAAAAAAGTCTTAATGTGCGCTTCGCGTTTGTGATTCTTGGGATTGTATCTGAGCAAAAAAGTCCACTAGACCATACGTCTACGGTGAAAATCGAGCTTCCAGATTTTGACTTTACGGCAAAAAATCCCTATTTTGAAATTAAAAATTAACCCCTTAAACCCCACCCGCAAATATGATTGATGCATTAATCTGCTAGAGAATCTTCCAAAGAAGAGATTGATACCATAATCTTGGATAAGCTCCTCCTACTTCCTGAGATATGTCCATCCCACACATTGTTACTTTCACAAAATACGGCTAAAAAGTCAAAATCTGAAAGCTTGATTTTCACCGTAGACGTATGGTCTAGTAGACTTTTTTGCTCAGTACAATCCTAAGAATCAGAAGCGGCCATTAAGATGTTCAAATCGCCCCACCCTATTAGCCATATATTCGATAGTTTTCATTGGGTTTCTCTTCTTTTACAAATTCACATTTTAATAAATTATTTTTAATGCAAATGCAATTTTTGGATGCCTTTTCGAAATTGTTCAAAAACATAACGGGTTCTAATGAGATCTTTAGCCAGATCGAGATACTAGCATCAACTAGCATCAAGATTGGAAGCATCAAGATTGGAAGCTCGTTATAAATTAAAAATAACATAAAAAAAATCTCGATGTATTTAAAAACAAAAAACTAAACTAACTAAAAATAGTTTTTATATAAATAGAACAATTTTTGGTCTTCAAAGTTTAGTAACGTCATGATGCTTGTTAGGAAAGGATCCTAGCCACGTGTTTAATTACTATGAAGGCAATAATGGAGCAAAATTGATAATTAATAGTTTTTTTTTTTGTTGAAGCTCTGCCTATTATGGAAAAAAAATTTTATATTAAAATATATGTCGATTTATCTGCGATGCTAAAGTTATCTGATTTGCTGAATTAAAAAAAAAAATTATTTTATACAAAATATTAGATTTTTTGTATAAGTTGTATTTTTTTATTTGTGTAAGTATGCAAGTTTTTATCGGGTTTCGCTAATTCAAAAAAACATTCGATTGCTACGGTTTTCTACTTTTACAAATACATATTTAAATAAATTATCTTTGATGCAGATGCAATTCTAAGATATGCATTTTCGAAATTGTTCGAAAGTTTTACATTTTTTATATTAAAATATACGTCGATTTTTCCGTACTGGTAAAGCCATCTAATTTGCTGGAAAAATCTTATTAACTTGCTCTATACGAAATATTTGATTTTATGATAATTTTTAGTTTTTTTTTTGTGAAAGTATATTTTACCTTTCATTCTTAAATTTCTTTAATGTTTTATTTGGAGATTCCGAAATACAGGCTACAGGGTATTTAAATTACCCATAAAGGAAGAAATCCTAGAAAAAATGTACATAGATAAACACAGGTAAGATCTCAATCAAATAGTTTTTCAGAGATAGGTATACTTAGAAATGTATGTAGAATCAACTTCAAATGTCAGTTAAAATAACTATATTTGCAGTTAAAAAGATATATACTACTCTACTACTACTCGCAACTGCTATGTGTAGTTATTTTTAACAGTTTAAAATTAACTGTACCATAAAGTAAAAATAACTACAAATGCAGTTAAAACAACATTAACAGCATTAAAACAATATATTAACAATATATTAACCTTTATACCATCCTAAAAAAAACTAACATTTTGCTCCCTTGGGGTCAATAATGGAACACTAGGCAAAAACATTTTTTGCGCATGAAGAAAATTCGCATTTTTTTTTTTTTAAAGAGCAATTCCATATGAAAGCGATCCCCTTTTGGAAGACCCCTCTCCGATTTTAAAATAAATAGCCTCAATCGATTGCCCAGCAAAAAATAATGTACCTACATATTTTTTTTTTTTTTTTATAGTGACTGGTTTAGTGGTGGTGTGCACCACTGTCATGTGACAAAATTGAAGAATTCTTCATAAGGGACCTCATTGAAAGTTGTTTAAAAAAAAACTACTAAAGCGATCGCAACGAGTGATAGCTCGTTGGAAAGGTATTGAATCAGGCTTTAATTGAAAAATAAAATTTTCCTAATTTTTCTCAGAAATTTACCGTTTTTCAAATGAAAATTAAATTTTCCCATGAAAATTAAATTTTCCACAGAAGCTCCTAAATTTTCCGGCTAATTTTATTTTTTTTGGATTCCTCATAATTTTTGCTTTAAGAATCAGCAATAAAAAAATGGGCCCGACTCCTTGTTTGGACAGGAGAAGAGCATTTAAGAGACCACCTTGTTCTCATTGTTCTCATTGTTTTTATATTTTTTATAATTGAATTATTTTTAATTATTTAACAAGAAAAATTAGGAAAATTTTAGTTTTCAATTAAAGCCTGATTCAATACCTTTCCAACGAGCTATCACTCGTTGCGATCGCTTTAGTATGGTCCCTTATGAGGTCCCTTATGAAAAATTCTTCAATTTTGTCACATGACAGTGGTGCACACCACCACTAAACCAGTCACTATGAAAAAAAAAAAAAATATATGTAGGTACATTATTTTTCGCTGGGCAATCGATTGAGACTATTTATTTTAAAATCGGAGAGGGGTCGTCCAAAAATTTGCCAATTTTGATCGTTTTCATATGGAATTGCTCTAAATAATACGGATTGCATTATTTATAGTTTGTTTTTCATGCAAAAAGACTGAAGTTAATAAAAATGTATATCAAATATACACTCAGCAAATTAAAATGAATGCACTGTAGTTTGGAACTTAAAAACCTGGTAGTTAACTACTGGTCCGAATGGAACGAAACGTATGTATGTGTAATTGGTAATTAGGAATTAGGCTTTCAAAAAATAATTTTACTATAATTTCCTTATACTGGGTAAGACACTGCAGGAGAAAATGCAGGTACTTTTTTCTGTTATCGTAGCTCAATATTCAATTATTAGTGTACAATCATAAAAAAGTTAGTACAAAAGCCTGGTAAATGGGTTACAATTCAGTTGAACAACATTTTTCAATTGTTATTGTTTAAATCAGTTATTGAGCTAGGGTTTTTGTTACCTCACTTGAACTAGTTTTTCAACCTAACCAAAAAAAAACTTGTGCCTTCGATATCAGTCTCATTTAAATTTAAAAAAATCAAAAATTTACCAAAAATCGTTGCTCCTTACCTATTAATTACTCTTTACTAATCACCTTTACTCTCAGTAGTATCCGGAACAACTTTTTAGCAGAAAATTTCTGTTGAATCAGCTTAAAAATTTTGATGCTTTAGATAAATTCTTATTTAATTAAACTACAATACAACTATCAACCAAAATTTATTTCATCTAAAATTAATGTCACCTCAATTTAGCATACTGTGACTCCCAACTTCATTGAAAATTCTGCTGTAGCAATTTCAGGTGCTAATTTTCCTTGTCATAGCTGAATTTTCAACTATTTGTACCTACTTTCTTTTTTTTTAAAGTAATCATAGAATTTGATACATCTCGTAAACTAACCGAAATAGAGCAGGATGTACAAACAATTTTTACTCTTTATTCCATTCATATAAGGGTTGATTTTTTAGCAACTTTCTTTTTGGTAACACTGTTTTTGGCAGCTCAGCTGTCTTGTAACGTGTTAAACATGTTCAGTTTGGTCTATAATTTAAACATGAATTGACTTACAACCGAACAACCTTTTCAGTGAACAATTTGTGATGGCATCAACGTTTTCAACAACGCCCCCTAGTTGTCAGTGGCAGCAGTTGTTGATATGGTCAACTGCAGACAACTTCAGACAACTTCAGAGGGATGCTTGTTGACAATTATAATAAGCTCCATCTCATCCTATCAATAATATCAACCAACAAAACTTAAATAAAATAGTGGTAAATGATAAATCTTAAACTCTCAACTTATTATTTATTGCTAATGAAAAACGCTAAACCCTAAACGGCTTATGAATAAAATTGTATTTTATAACGTCTGAATTAAAAAGTTTGTGTTTTTATTTTTAAACAGAAGATATGTTGACACATCTAAACCAAACCCTATAACCCGTTTAAACGCTTGCATATTGTTGCATTTTATTATTAAAATTCATGATCTGTTAAGAGAGTGCGTCGTGCACTTCTTCCAATTTATGGCCAGTTTTGACGACGTTCTGAGGCGGCTATTCGGAATCTTGTGACTTCACACCAAATTTGCCTTATTGGACATTAAACCACCAACAAGCATACGTAGACTGCGGACAGAGGAAAATATCGCAGCTGTATCCGATAGTGTTGTTGATGACCGTAATTATCGATTCGGCGTCGTTCGCAGCAATTGGGCCTCTATAACCATACACTCAAGGAACTTCCGCTTTAAAAATATGTAGTTGTTTGGGTTGTAATACAGTTTCATTATTTTTAATGTAAATGTAAGTCATTTGTAGAACAAATAAAATTTTTAACTAACATTGTAGTTCATTTAAAAAAAACAACTCACATCAAATGACTGTTTTATGATTTTACATTCATTTTTTACAGTTGTTTTTTGTTATTTAAAAAAATAAAAAAAAAAATTTTTGGTTTATTTTTTACTACCATGTGGTTCATTTTTACTACAATGTTAGTCATTTTTTGAACATTAAAAAACAAATGACAATGTTAGTTGAATTTAATGAAATGTAAGTCGTTCCTTTTTTTAAATGAAATTTCACTTGTTTTTGACTACAATTGCAGTCGTCTTTACCAACATAATTTCCTAAGTGTACTACATGAAATATTTTGCGGAAGGATTTGGGTGTAAATATTTTAAAATACAGCTGATGCAAGAGTTAAAACCACACGACCTACCACACCAACTTACTTTTGGTGAATGGGAGCTGGCAAAGTTGGACGAAGATCCACTTTTTTATCAAAAAATTGTGTTCAGCGACGAAGCTTATTTCTGGTTGAATAGATACGTGAACAAACAAAATTGTCGTATTTGATGTGAAGAGCAGCCAGAAGTATTGCATGAACTGCCAATGCATCCCGAAAAAAGCACTGTTTGGTGTGAACTATGGGCCGGTCGCATCATTGGACCGTACTTTTCAAAGACGACTTAGGCAGGAACGTTGCTGTGAATGGCGATTACAGATTTTTTTTTTACGCCTTTAGACTATTTTTTGTGGGGCTATGTTAAGGCTCATGTATAAGGACCGCAACGGTAGTATCCGGAACAACTTTTTAGCAGTTTTGGAAGCCAATTTTGAGGAATTTATTCGTGAGATTTCGGCCGATATGTTGGAGAGAATAAGCCAACATTGGACCCAGCGTATGAAACAATTGAAGCGAAGCCGCGGTCAACATTTTCATGAAATCATCTTTAAACATTTCGAAAATATATAAAACCTTGTAATTCTGTTAACAACATTAATTTTTAAAATGTTAAATTTATGCAAGTTTTATTAACTCAGTTAAACAGTTCATATACATATATACAAATCGGAACTTATATGGTTGCGTATATGAACAAATATGAACATATATGTTTCATATATGCGTATATATGGAAGTGTGTGTGATTACATATATGGAAACGGTACATATATAAGGTGATATATGAAGGTATATGTGATTTAATATTCACAAAAGGTACGCATATATTGACATATATTGACATATATGGGAGTATATATTATTTCATATGCGCTAAAGAGGGTCATATATGGGTAAATAGGGAAGCATATAAAATTCTTTATATGTGACTCCATATTTGTGACTCCATATACCCAATGACTCCATATTTGTGACTCCATATACCCAATGAAAGATTTTGAAACATATAAATATACTGTATCTAAACAGTTTTATAAACCCAATTTAAACCTCATTTCTTAATCTAATTAATAATCATTGATTTTGAAATTCTATTTAGTTCAGAAGTTGTTTCTACCATTTTTTAAAATTGTTCTTTTTGACAAATTATGCCATAAAAAAAAATGTATTTTTCAACATAATCTCCTTTAAGCTCAATACACTTAGTCCAACGTTTCTCCAATTTTTTTATTCCTTCCAAAAAATAGGATTTTTCGAGGTTCATAAAATAGGCATTTCTTGGCCATATGGGGTCGTTTTTCAAATCCCCGTTAAATCGGTCCAATAAGTTGGCATAATATTCGCAGTTTATTGTTTTTCCCTTTTGAAGGTAATCGATGTGGATTATCCCTCATGCATCCCATAAAACTGTTTCCATCAACTTATTGTCCACGATTACGTTTATGGTCAATTGTGAGCAATCGCGGCACCCATCCTGCAGACAGCTTGAACCCAACTGATCATTTAAAATCGAAACCACACTGCCATATGAAATGCCTATGGCATCAATAATCTCACGCACTTTTACTCTTCGATCGGCCAATACCATATCGTGGATTTTTTCAATATTTTCGTGTGTATTGACCTCTATTGGCAGTCCAGAACGTTCAGCGTCATTTGTACTCGTGCGACCACAACGAAAGTCAGTAAACCACTTTTTTACCATTGAAATCGATGATGCAGAGTCCCCATAGTATTTATCAAGCTTTTCGTTGGTTTGATTGACGGTTTTTTTCACAAAAATAATGTTTAATGAGCACTCGAAATGCACTTTTTTCCATTTTCAAAAAATCCACGAGGTTGTATGTTTTGAACAGCTGTTAAACGCAAAGTAAATGACGGAACTTGCTAAAAATTTGACAGTGGTCTATTGACATGCGGTACTTGATGGGAGCAGTGTTGCATTTTATATAACTACGAGGGAAGTTCGAAAAGTCACGGACTTATTGATCCACACTCGTACATAATATACAACGTTTTGCCATTTAAAAAAACTTGTTTTTATTACAACTAGGCTTTTTAAATCATTTTGTTTTTTTAAGCAGTTTTTTAAATTACAAAATTTCCTAAAAAAAACCCAAAAAAAAATATTTTTGACCACATAAAGTATGTGTCCAAATATGGAAATCTAGGTTAATTTCTTTTTTTTTTTTAGCATGTAAGTATATGGATGACCATATATGATCACATAAAAAATATATATGCTCCTATATGAACTTTTTTAACCGGGAGGTATGTTTACATTCTAAAATTAGTATCGTACTCGTATTAGTGCCTTTGACGTTTGATCAGTTTGGTGATAAAAAAATTATTTTGTCGTACTTTTTGTATGGGTTAACACTGTAACATGACATATTTACATGAGTTTTATATGCCTTCGTTTATGAAATAATAAAAAAAAAAATATAACAGCTAAATAAAATATAAAAAAACACAAATATGCATTTCATATATATAAAAAAATCAATAAATATATACCTATATACCTATATATACAACGATTTATGTATTGAGAAACTAATTAAATACATAAAACGTAAAAACAATTATAATTAACGCCTGCGATTTAACCATATTATAGTAAATAAAAAATAATATACTTATTTATATATAGAACAAAAATTATATAAAATAATTATTTAATTGGAATTGAAAATTGATTTGTTGAAGTTCTGTGTTAAACGCAGATCATGCTTCTTCTCATTTTTAAAAACGTCGAACTTTTGACGGGACAAACCCTGGGTTAGATTAAGATTCATGGAAAAAAATTCTCCATTTTTTTCTAAATTTTTGAAAAAAGAACATATTTTGATAAAACCATTTTATTTAAAAAAGTTTCAAACTATTTCGATATTGAATTTATTTTGTATTATACACAACCTCAAGTATCCAGGAAAAATATTTTAATTTTTATAAAATTGTTAACCCTTACCCCACTATGACAAAAAATTATTAAAAATTTTGCATTATTTTCAAAGCTATGAGGGCGGATCAATAAGTCTATGACTTTTTGAATGAAAACCAGTTTTTTTTGCAAAAAAAAATTATTTTTCAACATAATCTCCTTCTAGCTGAATACACTTAGTCAAACGTTTCTCAAAATTTTGTATCCCTTCCAAAAAATAGGATTTTTCGAGGTCCATAAAATAAGCATTTCTTGGCCATATGGGGTCGTTCTTTTTTTAAATTTGTTTTAAAAATGTCACCATTTGAAATTACAGATGTCATTTAAAGAGGCTCTAGTTATTAGAATTGGTTCAAGTTGGTTCTGAAATTCATTGTACTTACTTAGGAACCCTTATATTATAATATAGTAATGAGTTTCAGCCTCTAAAGAGTCCTAAAAAAATTGCAGCTTACCAAACTTTTTAATTAATATTGTTATTACGCTTTCTATCACCACAAAATGTTATGAAGGACACACCCAAAATTACTAAAATTTATATACGCGCATAAGAAAAATGTCAATTTATAAAAACAAATAAAAAGTCTTCGAAAAAAAATTACAAATAAAAAATTGAAGCATACTTTATTTTTATAGTTGAAAAATACAAGTAAGTAATTTAAAAATTGATAAATACAAATATCAAATTTGCTGCATTATAAAATCCAAACTAGCAAATGTATTGACAGGAAAGTTTTTATTGCATGAATTGAAGTGTTACATCATTTTTTAAGTTTTGGCCGTTTTGTACAAATTATTGAACCGATTTAAAAAAAAAGTTATAATGCGTTAGTCACTAAATGACATTTGTTTTGCAATTCGCTCGCCCATAGTAGTTTGATCGTAAATCGAGTTATAGGATAATAATAAAACAAATAATTTTTTTTCGGTTTTAGGTGTTCATAATACATAATAAAAAAATAGTCACATTTTTGCTGTAAACTAGTGTTATTTTTCCATTATTTTGCAATTAACGAACAATATCAAATTTCTTAAATGACCCAATGTTTATGTATTGTTACTTTCGTATACTCTGGCGTATGAGTAATAATATTTTGCATAAATATCACTCATACGTTGAGTAGTACGCTAAGTTGGTAACACTGTGTGTAATTTTTTAAGTCATGGCAAAATAACCATATACGGACACCACTACGTGATAAAAGACTAAAAAAAAGACTCGTGTCTTCCAATTTTTCCCAAAGTCATATCCTCTTTTGTTTATGGGCCGCCAAAATTTGGGGCCACGGTATCATTTTCTCAGAAAAGTGATCATTTTCTCAGGCTCATATCTTGCAAACCGTTCATTTCGATTTACTCTCTATGGCAAAGTTGTAGCTCTTGTCATAAAGAACAAAAATTGCCAACATATAAAATTAAAACAACTTCACCTTCCAGATCAAAATCGCAAAAAACTTAAAAAAATTCGATTTTTTTTACCTTTTTTCCCGTGTTCAGGTCCATAGGTAGCAAACCGTTCAAAATTCAAGGAAACAACCAACTACAAAAATTTACCTAAGATCTCAATAAACAAATTTCTGGAACATATAAACTTCCTAGAGATGATTTTTAACACTGTTTAGGTAGCGCACAAAAGTGAAAAATTTTTTAATTTCATTTTTTTTCCTTTTTTCTCCTGTTCAGGTGCATAGGTAGCAAACCCAAATCCCCGGAAGTTTATATGTTCTAGAAATTTGTTTATTGAGATCTTAGGTAAATTTTTGTAGTTGATTGTTTCCTTGAATTTTGAATGGTTTGCTACCTATGGACCTGAACACGGGAAAAAACGTAAAAAAATTTAATTTTTTTAAGTTTTTTGCGATTTTGATCTGGAAGGTGAAGTTTTTTTGATTTTATATGTTCGCAATTTTTGTTCTTTATGACAAGAGCTACAACTTTACCGAGGCCCCCAAATCTTTGGCGGCCCATAAACAAAAGAGGATATGACTTTGGGCAAAATTGGGAGACAAGGGTCTTTTTTTTTAGTCTTTTATCACGTAGTGGTGTCCGTATATGGTTATTTTTTTTCGTGTTGCACTGTGTAATCCAACTTGGAATAATGAAATTTGATATATGTATAAATAAAACTTAATTTATTCATTTTAAGAGCTAACACTTTTTTTTTCAAAAATATTCTATTTTTATTTTAAATTTATCTTCTATTGTTAATGTCATAATTGTTAATGTAACACTGTATCATGCAGCCCGTCTTAGCTAACTTTAATTTTTATATTGCCTCTGGTATTTCATAGTAAATGTTGGCAACAATTAAACCACTATAAATAATAACCATAATAAATAATAATTTATTTGGTATGAAGAAAGTTTAATGAAACATAACTGGTATTACATGGACTGTAAACAATATGTACAGTTAGGAGCAAAAGTGTAATAGGGATTCATTTTGTTTACAATTATTGCCTCAAATTTTTATCTATGAATGTAAATCTAATAATTGTTTTTATCTTAGTTTGGTTATTTATATGACCTTATTCAAAATCAAAAACAAATTTAAACTACAAAAGATAATGAAGAAAATAATGGCATTTTTCTACTTCAAGACAAATTTTACATCTTTGCATGTTGTTAATATTTGATACCCAGACAGAAATTGGCAAAGTAACAAAAAACAATAGTACTGGCCAACCACTGTTATCTAGTTAAACCCTCCGTGTTAGAAATTTCCAAAGTTACAACTAATATTGAGCTGTAAAAACACTATTTTGTTTGCAACCACCCACAAAATTCTTTTGCCATTTGGTTTTTTACCAATAGTACAACCATTCAGTAGCATTTATTTTATCATATTTTACAAGTTCAATCGGCAATTGCTTATGTAAAAGATAAGACTGAACTGGGTTTATGGTTTTTAGAAGAGCTTGTTTTATAAACTTTTTACAAAATTAATTGAATTTAAGATATTTGAAAACCACAAAATTTTTATGTATTTCAAACTTTATGCCAACGGTAGCTAGTTCACTACAACCAACGGCTGGCCGCTGTTATCAATCGGGTAACAGGACAATACTGTAAAGATTGTTAGTCCCACGTTCTGCCAGCGCATAACCGTTGCCGATGATTAGCCAGTACTGTGTTGATTGTATTTTTCTGCCTGGGTAGTTCTGTTAAGAACTTTTTAATATTTACTTAATCAACAGCAAAATTTTTGCATTTTGTAAATTATAGCATTTATTGTAAATAATGGCATTTATCTCGTCAAAAATTGGGTTCCAAATAAATTATTCTCCGTTGCACAGGTCGTAGGCATTAGCATTGAAAGACGTTTTGATTGGATTGCTATTTCTAATAAATAACTTTTTATTTATGACTATTTAATTTGCGTATTTAGCCCGAATGGTACATTTTTGGATGCAAATGCTTTAGTTTTAATTGATAGCTGGTAAATTTTGTTCTTATATTTTACGACATTAATGTTTTCATTAACATGTCATCAATTTTAGAAATCGATCGAAACCTATTTTCATTACGGAACTCGAAATCCAAGCGTAACAAGTTTCGCTGGTAATGTATGCTTTTTTTTTTGGCAAATGGCATATGGTCGATAATCTGGTTATTTATGTTATCTAAAATCGACAAACTAATAAATTTTAAATACAAACCTTGATCATGGAACTAGTTTAGTAATGCATACGCGGCTTCTAGGTGTCGGATAGGGAAGTTAACCCCCCACCCAGCATAATCGAAAAAGAAGGAAAAAGGGTGGAAAAAGGAAGAGAATCATTGGTGAAGCAAATGAAAATAAAAATTTGCTTTAAACCCAAACTTTTTTGATGGAATTCTTATTAGATTTTGATTTTAGTGATTTATAAATAAATTTTATTAAATAAACTTAAAAAATCATTTTAAATACAAATTCGCAAAAAGGATTGTTTAAATCTGTGTGTTTTTTGTTGTAATTATGCAATACAGAGTTGGTCTTTGAAATGAGAAGTACACTCATAAAAATAAACCCGTTAAAATAATACAAAAAGCTACAAAAAATTAGGTAAAAATTACGTTTTAAAAAAAACCAGCAAAAACTTATACTGCATATTTTTAGCAAACACAACAGCACAAAATTTTTGTTATATTTTATTTAAATTTGTTGAAAGAAAATCTATTTTGCTAAAATAAAAAAAAAAAAAATGTTTACATTTTTTGTGATTTTTTTTGTAAACTAATATTTTAAAAGTTTGTTTGTTTGTATTTTATCATTATTAAGAAAATACTTTGTTTAAACTTATTCAGAATAAAATTATTCGAATAAAGAGTTTTATCTGATGCAAATTTTTACGTTAAAATTTTGTGGTTATTTTGATTTAACAATTACACGGTGCTACAATGAAAGAAAACTTGGAAAATGACCTAGCATGGGTTATAGGTCTTGTTGAGTACATTACAAATTGTGTCAAACAATTTCAGAAACACCCTTAAATTCAGAAGTTATTCTAAAAAAACCGTTTTAAGTGATGTTCGTCAACTTATCGACCTGTAACTCAGTCAGTTTTTGTCCGATTTAAATATTTTTTTATGGGTTTGGAAAGAAAACTGATTACGCTTTAAAATGACGTGCATTTTTTGATACATTTGTAAGTTATAAGTATTATTTTTGTTAAGAATATCTTAAAAAAAACGAAAATTATAAATTTTTTTGATTTAAGTAGCTTTTCATTGCGTATTTTAATTTGAAAGCTTATAAAAATTTATACCAAGGTATAGAGAAAATTTAGTTCTTAACAAAACATGGTTTTCATTTTTCAAATCGGATTAAAATTGTAAAAGTTGTTAAACTTTTCATTAACACCTGTTTTTAACTATACATGTTAACTTAGAATCAGCTATTTGTACAGTTTTTAATTTACATTTGTAAGTCGAGTGGTTTACCAAAAGAAAAGTCTGCAATCCCAAAATTTTTGCTTTAGAGAAAGTTTAGTAACTTTTGCAGAAATGAGAAACTTTTGGTAAACACTTACCAAATTTCTTGGAATATATATTTTATGAATAGATTTCATAAAAGATTAATTCTTTGCCTTTCCAAAACTGTTTAAAATTTTGAAATCGGTCAAAAATATGTGAGTTAGAGGTACTAAAGTGCTACGACCTACCCTAAAACAGTTTTTTGAAAATATTTCAAAATTTTGAGGGTGTTTCAAAATTTTTGAAAACGTTTTTTGTATGTCCTCACCTAGGCCTACAACCCCCACTTGGTCGGCTTTCAAGTTCTGACAAAAAGTGTACACGATATTTATCGCAATGTTCCTTGGTTGAATATCCGAAAATTTTATCCGGATCGGACAATACTTAGCATGGAGTATGTGTTCACATTTTCGTTTAATATTAAGACAAAGTTAAAACACAAATGAACCACTAATATTGAAAGTGGTATGAGTGCAACTGAGATAATGATGGGGTTCCACATCATTCAATGGCTTCTACTGACTGCACAGAATTTATTTGTCAAAAAGATTTCAAATCTGTTCTTCAATTTTCGCTAAATTTGCGATTTCTTTATTTTTAAAAAAAGTTAATTTTTCCAAGAAGTTTGACCATTTGCGGATTATGTGCTTTCTATATATATGAACTAATCATGTGAAAAAACTCGATAATTTTCCCATTTTTTAGAAAATATACAATAAAACTAAAAATGTATGTTAATGTACAACAGTTTTTTATTTTCAAAATGCTATGTATTCTATACTGAAAAAAGAAAATTTTTGGCGCTAAATATGTAATTTTTTAAAAGCGTACATGATCTATCATCAAATGTGTGTAAAAAAATTTAACAAGAGTTGACGTTTGAAGTTTCCAAAATGTTGAAATGCAAAACGATTTATAATTCACTTCAAAAACATGCGGACTAATGCTTTTTTTAGAATAATGTTTTATAATGAAAAAACAGCCAACTTAATATTAAAAATACACTTTTGTAGGTAGTAGTTGATATTATGCTAACTAAGCGCGAAGATCGTGGTTGTAATTGTCACCAGCGGCACTGTTCTGTTTTTTTTTTATGCGTTGCTGTCTTTGAAAAGGAAATAGAGTAGAGATAAAAGGCGGTAAACCATGTAGGGCTTCAAATATTGCAACAAAGTAATTGCGCGAGATAATACTTCTTAGCACAGCTGTTGCTCTCCATCTGATGGCGATTTTACGAAATCATTGATTTTTTTTGAGTTCATAACCAAGCTATATTTTGTTACTTGGGTGGGGGTAAGTTTTACGGGAACACCGAGAAAAATTAAATATTGTATTCAACAACAAGTCTGGGATTGAACATTCTTTTCAAATTCTTTTAAAAAATTCTTTAAAAACCTATCAAATAATAACTGGGTGCAAAAGTGTACGATGGCGGATCAATAAGTCCGTGATTTTTGGAACTTCCCTCTTAGTTATATGAAATGCAACACTGCTCCCATTAAGTACCATCTGTTAATAGACTACTGTCAAATTTTGAGCAAGTTTGTTATTTTGCGTTTAAGAGCTGTTCAAAACATACAACCTCGTGGATGTTTTAAAAATGGAAAAAATTGAATTTCGAGTGCTCTTTAAACATTATTTCTTGTGAAAAAAAACCGTCAATCAAACCAAGGAAAAGCTTGATAAATACTATGGGGACTCTGCATCATCGATTTCAATGGTAAAAACGTGGTTTACTGACTTTCGTTGTGGTCGCACAAGTAAAAATGTCGCTGAACGTTCTGGACTGCCAATATAGGTCAATACACCCGAAAATGTCGAAAAAAATCCACGATATGGTATTGGCCGATCGAAGAGTAAAAGTGCGTGAGATTGTTGATGCCATAGGCATTTCATATGGCAGTGTGGTTTCGATTTTAAATGATCAGTTGGGTTAAAGAAAGCTGTCTGCAAGATGGGTGCCTCGGTTGGTGGCAACAGTTTTTTGAGCTGCACGCGGAATAATCTACAGCGATTACCTTCAAACAAAAACAATAAACGGCGAATATTATGCCAACTTATTGTACCGATTTAACGAGGATTAAAAAAAAAGACCTCATATGGCCAAGAAATGCCTGTTTTATTGACCCCGAAAAATCCTATTTTTGGAATTTATACAAAAATTGGAGAAGCGGTGGACTAGTGCATTAAGCTAAAAGGAGATTATGTTGAAAAAGACATTTTTTTTTTGCAAAAAAAAAACTGTGTTTCATTCAAAAAGTCACGGACTTATTAATCCGCCCTCGTAACACTTGTCTTAAAATAGAAAAATGTCATTATTTTTTTCGTTATATTAAGGAGTTTAATTTTTTTTTTTTGAGTTAATTTTTTTTTTTTTAATATTAATATTAATTTACAAAATAAGCTAAAAAGAATTATTAGATTTGCTTTTATAGATACAAATTTATGGCAATAAAGCTGAACCAAGTGAACTCTGTTACACTTTTGCTCCTAACTGTATGTACCTACTGTTGAAAGAGCATTATAATACTTTATTTTTATTTTTTTGGTTGTAATAAATTTTTTTTAGAGTTTCTTATTTTATATTCTCCTTTTTCACACAATATAATTTATTTTCACATTTTCTATGTAGTATATATTTTTATTTGAAGAAAAAATAGGTATGTCAAATAAAAATAACGCTACAATCGGTCGTCTCGAGATCAGTTTATTAATATGCGTAGTGACTATTTTAAGATAAAAGTTTTACTTTGACAAACACAAAATCCCCCGATGTTTAATAATCTTTTCATACGTATAGTTCTGAGATAATAGGATTGTCGGTATCCAAAATTCACATTTGTTACAATATAAAAAAATCGCAGCGGGAATTTAAATTATTCAAATTTTGTTTTAATATTTCCTCACAAATTACTTTTCATTCCGTAAATTTAGTATGAATTTCCAGAAATTATTTTGTTAACATACTATCCAATAACTTTTCGTTATTTTTTTTTTTTTATAATCTTCATGTCAGAATCCAATGCTTGAAAGCTATTTCTTAAAAAATCCGGAAACCGTATTTTACGAGACACACACATAAACAAGCATTTATATTTATTAAGTACATTTGTAGGATAAAATATAAGAATAAGGTAATAAAAATTTTTAATAAGTCGATAAACTAAATGTGGCTGATAGAGAGTATTATATCAAATAAATATTATGGTTGATAGAGAGAAAAAAAATATAAAAAAAAATTAATGTTCTTTCTCGCTGAAATGTTTGTCAGGGATGTATCTGTCATCAGTGAACAGTTTTAAATTAAAAAGTGATTTTCAAGAAATTGGTTCTTCGAGGAATATAAGGTCTCGATAATTTGAATCACATTTTAAACATTGGTTTGCTCTATGTTTTCTAATTTATCACTATACTAAATTTGATTGAAATCGAAGTACACAGTAAAAAACATAGATGAATTTTTTAAATTTACTTTATTCGAAAGATAATCTTCTGGCATTATAATTTAAATATGACTTCTGGCATATGACCGCCACTGCTGGCTCGGACGTAGCCTAATCTGGAGGTCCAATTTTTAAGGACATTTTCAAACATTTGTGGCCGCATATTGGCAATAACGCAGCGAATGTTGTCCTCCAAGTGGTCAATAGTATATCTCCACAGAAAACAGTCCAGCGGTGTTAAATCGCACGATCTTGAAGGACTATTCACGGGTCCGAAACGTGAAACTATGCAGTTACCAAATGTTTCTTTCAATAAATCAATTGTGGCACTAGCTATGTGACATGTTGCTCCGTCTTGTTGAAACCACAGCTCCTGCACATCATGGTTGTTCAACTGATGAAAGTAAAAGTAAGTAATCATGGCTCTATAGCGGTTACCATTGACTGTAACGTTCTGACTAGCACCGTTTTTAAAGAAGTACGGACCAATGATTCCACCAGCCCATAAAGCACACCAAACAGTCTGTTTCTCTGGGTGTAACGGTGTCTCAACATACACTTGAGTATTATCATCACTCCAAATACGGCAGTTTTGTTTTTTAACTTATCCATTTAATCAAAAGTGAGCTTCATCGCTAAACAAAATTCGCCTATGAAAATAGGAATCGGTATTTCGAACAGAACCATGATTTTCACAATAAATTTGCGCAATTTAGAAGCGTTGTTCAGGCGTCAGTCTATTTATGTTGAAATGCCAATCCAAACTAAACATAAATCACTTGACAACTGACATTAATAAAGTGTTGCCAACTTAAAGTTATATACCTGTATAAAAACACAATTTACAAACTCGTATAAAGAATGGAAATGGAAACGTGATTTTATGCCAAGTTTAAAACATGTAACATCGCATTCGAATTTGATAGCCTGACTTTGAAACTGACATTCAAAAACGTTTTTTAAATTCTTCAGATATCACATTTATTTTGTCAGTTGAAGTTTACTAATATGATGTGTGCAATGTAACAAAGAATTTCATCGGAGGATTTCTCCGAGATGGAATAATATATTGCAAATCTTACACCTGAATTTAGAAGGCAAAAGATAGGACATTCAGATTACATAATAAGTTTAAATTTAGCTTCAGATATCTCAAACACCTAATGTGTTTTAGGCGAAACTCTACTCACGGAATCGTGAATCGCGCGTGCGTACTTAAGCGCTATTCACGTGAATCACTCAAAATTCTGCTCACGTGCCTTCTACAGTCAAAATGACTTGTGTTTTTAAAAAAAATTATCTAAAATAAATTTTTTATCCGATCAATTCGACTTAAACAGCAGTGAAATCTAGGAGTCTATCACTATCAGTTACTCCAGTCACTTTATACTGGTACGAGGGCGGTTCCAAAATTAGCCAAGCTAGCAAAGAAAACATAAAAATTTGAAGAAACTTGCTTAACGGCGACTCAATCTCTAAACCTACACTTGGTATCCAACTATTGTATGTGAATAAAGCGCATCATAAAACGTGATAATTACTTGTGAAAAAGAGATATGATTAAGAAGAAAAAGCATTCTAGTTGAGAAATGAATTGTGCATTGGTATTAGTTAATTCTGTCTCTTCTGATCAAAACAATACTTGTGTGTACATAGTGTGACCAAACTCCACTTTAGCCGCAGTCATCGCTGTGTCGACCGTGGCTCAACTCGTTAAGAGGTGAGATTACGATGCATAGCTTGATGCTAAGGCAGTGAGTTCAAATCACAGTACGACACCAAAAAATAAAAAGTTTTTCATATAGAGCAAATTAACAATATAAAATACTTTGTTCAATTGACACATAAATTAACCACCTACGAGTCCCAGGAGGGGGACGAAACTGCGGCAGTCTGGTGTATCCCTTGTGTCCGTAAAATTTTTCAATAAAAATGTTTTCTTCTTCTTCTTCCTGTAAAGAGACTAACTAAAGTAATATTCTACAGTAATTAATATAAAAATTAATTACTATTGTCATTATCTGACGGTTGCAAAACACTTTCTAACAAAAAAAAATTTTTAATTTTTAAAAAATCGATAAAACTTTAGTTTTTTAGTTAAATCGTAGATACTTATATCTACACTGAGAGAATTATCTGCATGGTATCCGTGAATTTTTGCATTAGATCTATGAATTGTCACTGGAACTCGTCCATTGAAACTTTTCATTAAATTAAAGCAGTTCACATTGTGAAGAAAACTTCATTGATTTAATGAAAAAATTTCATTAAAACTCGTCCAATTAATTCTCTCTGTGTATGAGTGCAGCAATTATTTTTACATAATACAATATTATGTATTTTGGCAGCAATTCATGAAATAAATATAAGTTGTTTGCTTATCAATGTATATCATATGGTTTTTACTAACAAGGGTATATCATGTTCGGTCGAAATTAGCCAATTATTTAAGATATTGTTGGCATAAAAGAAACCTGTAATAATAAAACCCAAAAAACAGACAAGTTATACCTCTAATGAGCTTGAAAATTGTGCAACTTTGTCAAACTTCTTTTACTTGTTACCATGAATGGAAACCCATACGACAAAGTTTTTCTTTGCACAATATGCAAGTGTATGTGCAAGAAAGAACAGTTTATTGTATTTAATGTGGTAAAAATTTTAGACATTAGAATGAGTGAGTGAGTACCTTTTCATATGCTTTTATTGTTATTACTATGTTCCATACTTTTCTTTTGTATAAAAATGATGCATTGTTTGGTGTTGCACAGTGGCGTATTTGCAACAAAAAAATGGTAATAAATATAGAACTTCTAAACTGTTAATCCGATTGGTACGAACTAAATTGGAAATTGAAAATAGGTGCTAATGTTTTGTACTATTGTGTTTTGTACAGGATGTGGTTACAGGTTGTCAAATTTGAATACTTCGAGTATTAAAAATTTATTGGCGCTTGTACCTTTTGTAAATGTGGACGATTTCTAAAATTTTTAGCTTGTAGTAATGTATAGCAACAGGTTAGCATTATCCAATTTGTCTGAAATTTCTAAAACATAAAACTTGACTTAAACTTACTCCAATTAAAGTCGAAAATTTGAGTTGTTTAAAAAAAAAAATTATATAAAAATGGAAAAGACGCAATTTTCAAGTTGCAATATCTCAAAAACCATTAGCACAATTTAAAAAATTAAAAAAAAATCGTATTGATCATGAGAACATTGGTTAAAAATTATGTTTCACACAATATATTTCTGTAATGAGAATTTTAAAAATTAAAAAAAAACGGAAATTTTGGTCACTGGTCACCAAATGTTAAGCTGTCCGATTTCTCACAAATTCGTACCACATTATTTCTTTATCTGGTGGTGCAAAAATCCGCTCTGTATTTAATGAAAATCGAAATTTTAAATAAAATTTCAATTACAAAAACCTAAAATTTTAGTCTGTGGTATAATTTTTGTGTTAATTTTTTTCTTTACCTGTTAAATTATGTACCTGTTATGCTGTTACATTTGTTTATTTTGAATATTTGTTATCCAATTATATTGAGTTGGAACCTTTTATATAAAATAGTTTCTATAGTAATCCTTAATTAGTTTTATGAATTATTGTTTTTGAAATATAGTTTTCTATAGTTTTTGTGTTCAATGGAGGAAATTTAAAAAATATTTTATATGAAATAATTAGAGCAAGATTGGGTAATATGGAATACCTATTTTATTTTTGTAGTTTTCTATGGTTAAATATAACATTATTTGTTGTTTGACTGTAGTTATTCATTACAAAAATGTGTTTCCTTTATTGTAAAAAATATAATACGAGAATAAGCTTAGGTACCCAAAAAGTATACATTCTTAAACATGAAGGGTAATGTGGAGTATCTAGTGTATACTAGGAATACTATTCCACATTACCCGCAATCAAATCTAAATAGCTTTCGTGAACAATTGAAATATAAAATAAATAAAGAATCTGTTTCATTTACACATTTTACAATTTTTTGTCAGAGAGAATTTTAGTAGACGAAAAATAATGACAATTTTCACTAAACTAATGAAACTTTTCTTTACAAAGTCAACGAAAAATTTCTTATAATTGATGAAAAGCTATATACTTTTAATTTTTTTTTTGTTCTCATTTCTATTTATTGGATCTTCACAAAATTTTAGTGAACTAACACTGCTACAAAAAAAAACACTTTTTGTCAGAACTTGAAAACCGACATAGTGGGGTTGTAGGCCTAGGTGAGGACATACAAAAACCGTTTTCAATAATTTTGAAGCACCCTCAAAATTTTGAGTAATTTTCAAAAAACTGTTATAGGGTAGGTCGTAGCACTTTAGTACCTCTAACTCACACATTTTTTGACCGATTTCAAAATTTTCAACAGTTTTGGAAAGGCAAAGAATAAAACTTTCATAAATTGTATTTATAAAATATATATTCCTAGAAATTATTTAAGTGTTTATCAAAAGTTTCTCATTTTTTTTTTATTTTTTTCCCTAATTTTTCAAATTCAACAAGAGTTATTTTAATTTTTTTCTATGAAAACCTATCTTTTTTTGCACTGTATTTTATAGACAATTTTATATTGAAAAAAAACCAGATCTAATTTGTTAAAATCGGTTTATATTTTGCAAAAGTAACTAAACTTTTTCTAAAGTAAAAATTTTGGGATTGCAGACTTTTCTTTTGGTAAGCCACTTGACTTACAAACGTAAATTAAAAACAGTACAAATAGCTTAACCTAAGTTAACATGTATAGTTAAAAACAGATGTTAATGAAAAGTTGAATAACTTTTACAATTTTCATCCGATTTGAAAAATGAATAACTTCTGAATTTGAGGGTATTTCTGAAAATTTTTGACACAATTTGTAATGTACTCAACAATTTGTAATGTAAAACTAAATGTTGACGTTAAATCCAGCCAGTGCCAGACAATACTTCAAGGGCTCAGCGATTAAATATATTCAGAAGCATTTGTAACACTTTTATTGTACCAAGTCTGGTGTGTACAATCTTCTAGGGCGTAGATGTCCAAGATCATTTAACAAATTTCGAGCTAGTGTATTAGGGTGTGTTTCCAATCTTTTCATATATCTTTCACTGTAGTATACTTTTAATGAAACTAGGTTTTTAGTGAAACCTCTGTATTAAATGAATGGAAATTTTAATAAATGAAATTATATTTGTGAGTTGTTGGTTAGTTCGGTTAAAGATCATGAATATTTTTCCATATTAACAGAAAAATTATAATTTTGTTTGTGATAATTTACTTTAATTAACAGAAAAAACAATTAGAAAAAAGTTATTTGACACCTGCATGAATGGAGTTAACTTTCTAGCCCGCAACGGCCTTCATCAACATTCTTCGTGCCTTAAAGTGTTAAATTGTAAACATCATATATTTAACTCAACTAGTTAGGTTAAAAACATGCCGTAACTTAGTTTGAGTATGACGAAATTTACTGCGAACTTATTTTCTATAAAGCTATGTTTAGTTGTTAATTATTACCACAGTTTTTAATAAAAATATGTAGATGAAAACTTGCATTAGTTTAATAAAAAGTTTCAATGAATACATTCATGCGCAACTTCATTCCTTCTAGGCAAACATTCAATTAATGTCAAACAGAGAATGGTGTCAGTGCGCACACAAAAAAATAAAACCCCATTTGAATCACGAAAAACATCGATTCAATAATTTTAATATCTGAAATTCTACAAGCAACGAAATTTCCTAATACAATTAGAAATTGACAACTCTTTAATTGAATTATTTTTCAATTAAATAATAACTTATTTGGTTAAAAACTGATCAATATTGTATACATTTTCAACAACAAAAAAAAAAGCAATTAGATAAGGTTATGGTGACATACCAAATGTTTTTCTTAATAGCTTGAAATTTATAACATTGAATTTTAAACGGCAAGTAATTCTCATTTAGTTAGCAGACTTATGTATACAAATCCACATAGAAATTAGATTTATTCTTTCAAATAAAACGTAGGGAGTACATCGAAAAAAAATATTTAATTCTTTTTGGCAGAAATTAGCCCTTTTGTAAAACCAGTGCATTTGTTTTTAATAATTTTGAATTTATTTTTAGCATTTTTTTATATTTTTATTAAACACAATTCAACTGTACAAATTATATTTTAAATTTTATGATAATGTTTTAGAATAAATTAGTATTTAAATTTAAACCGCAGAAATATAATTATTTAACTTAATAAAGTAATAAACCTTATGAGAATTAATAAAATCTAATTAAAATGAATATAAAATATTTATTACTAATACATACACATTTATAAAAAACAACTACATACATAAATATTACAAACAACAACAACAATATGTTTTGAGCGATATTATAAAAAATATCAAGCAAGTGCCGAATTTGAGCTAATATTTAATTTATTCAACTAATTTTTCATTGACAGCTTGTAAAATTTTCAACAAGTCGATAGAATTGAAAAAAATTAGAGAAATATTTTTTCTGTATAATTTTTTTTTTATTATATAAAAAGTTTTTTATTCTATTAAGAGTAGATAAGGAATAACTATTGGATATGAATTTAATTTACTTTCAGAAATACATAATTGTGACGCGATGAATTAAAAAGTTATCTTTTATAACAAAAACAAATTATAAATATAATTAGTGCGCCCCGGCACTGCACACTGGTTGCACTTGTATGAAGGAGAGCGACAAAAATAGTTAGAATTAAGATATCATCTTGAAATTTACACAGTATATTTCTGATGATATAAAAACGACATCATGATTAAATGGGCGTGGTCGCTTGCTCCCACCGCCCATTTTTTATATTTCTGTTAATAAGATATTCATTAAAACGCATGTATGTTTTTCGGCATAGGCACTTTATTGTTATAAAATTAGAGATAACAAATACATATTTCAAAAATGTTTAAAAATATAAAAAAAAAAATATTTCATATGTACCTAAAAAATTTTGTTTTTAAATTTGCTACTCTTGCTGCAATTCAATTGCAGATTTTAATAACGTACTTTTCTTTTTACATTTCAGTTTTCGCTGACCTGAAATGAATGGATCTGAACTCAGCAATAACATGTTTAATAAATCCGTGTTTGTTGCAATTCTAGAAATTTTACGAGTGTGCTGGAGCCTATACCTTTTAATATCTTTATTTTTCGCCTCCGCAGCTTCCTCTGAAAGCTCTCCAATTGATACTATAGCGTCGTCAATTACTTCAGAAGTGTGCTGTAGCATCTTGTGTACTGAAGGTGGGAGACATAATCAAGGCTATTTCTGTATAAGCCCTTTAGCAGTATCAAGCGCGATTTTTTTAAATTTATCAGAGTATATTTTGTAGCCTGATGACATTGCTTGCAGTAATGTTGCACATCTGGTTATGAGATCTTCATCAACGCCAGTTATTTCAGCAGCCAAACCAGGATTACTAAAAAATCGTCTTGCGGTGTTGCCGTCATTTGACGACCCACTTCCTCCTGGTTTAGGCTTGTCAACTAACAAACAAATCTCAGATCTAAATTTGCTTTGAATTTCTCTTTTTCTTTCCATAAATTTATTCTTTTCATCTTTTGACCTAATTTGCCATTTATTTAGACCTATTCTATAAGCAACGTGAAGGAAATACTCGAAAAAGCGAATATATGAATATAAGAGTGACAACGCAAACTCATAATGTTCTTTGTACACCACTTTTTCTAGACATGTTTCTATATCATTCATTTATTTTGGTTTTGCTTTACATATGTAACATTTAGCAGATGACGCTTGACTTAAAGCGTTGCATACTTTACTATCAACCATAGTCAGTTGCAATTTGTGTTCAACATATATTTTCTGATCCGATTTAAAATGCTTCTTCTTTAGGTGCCGAAGATATGGTGTTCAGTCTTAAAGAAATGGCTTCTGTGGTAGTCAACCAGTCAGACTGATTTTTTAAAACCAGTGATTTTATGCGATTATTTTTTTTCCAAATGTAAACAATTCTGTCGCATATATATTGGACACTTTTCAATAATTCAGAAAACGCACCTTAATCGTATTCAAAATCAATGTATTTGACAACTTCGTCGTACACTTGCTGGGCTTTCACCGAATTCGAACCTTTTTTAGAGCACCAAATCTCGAAAACTGACAGGCGAAAAAATATGCATTGACGGGATATTTCTATATATATTCTATATATATAATAACAACAAAAATATCGCTCTGATTAAATCAAACAACATTCGTTACATATACTAAAAACACATTAAATACAGAGATTGAGTTAGTATATTCAATATATAAAAAAAAGATGCAAATTCATGCACCTGAATAAAACATAATCTTAAACTGAATACATCTGTTAACATTTACAAAATAATTCGGTTAGTCAGATGGAGTCTGCAACTATTTAAAACTCTATGTAATTTTTACGTAAATTAGCAAACCATGTAGAAAAAAGTACTTCTTCAAAATCTGTATTTTACTAAAACAACAACACAATTTCTAAACTTATTTCTTCTTAAAACAATGCCAATACCATTTACATTAATTTCCATTTTTAATAATTTTAGTAAGCACTTTAATAAACTTTATTTTAACAATTGAATTTTCACTTTGTTTTCTTCGTTCTTTTAATCAACTTTTTACTTCTATGAATATTCA
This sequence comes from Delia radicum, assembly GCA_021234595.1. Lineage (NCBI taxonomy): Eukaryota > Metazoa > Arthropoda > Insecta > Diptera > Anthomyiidae > Delia > Delia radicum. The sequence goes on from CM037853.1 coordinate 90,790,289, forward strand.
CACTTTAGTTGTTTATATTTCAAAACTACCGTTAGAAATTATAAAAACAAATTAAGAAGAGGGAAATTGGATGACATTAGAGCCTATTTAATTTGCTAAAACGCCAATATATTACGACAACTTTTTTTATTTTTGTCGTATGGGCGCAACCACTGTGCACTGGTCTGTTTTCGCTAAAACGCGCCGAAAGGCATAGTAGCAAGTGCTAGGTTAGGGTAATAGAAAATAATTTGTAATTATATGATTATTAATTAAAAAAAAGAAAAAAATATAATTATATTGTTTTCTTTTCTGATAAAAAAAAATTTCGCATTTTTAAAATGTTCATTTTGTTTTTTTTTTGCATAACCCCGAAAAATGCGTTTTTTTATGCCCAGATTAGAATAAAAATACGACACACTGTTTTTTCCATTTTCCAGTTTAAATTTTAACAATTTTTTTTAACAAATGTTATGAAAGGACGAACAATATTTTTTTTCGTTTTATTAAAACAAAACATGAGCGTAAAATATCAGTTTTTTTTAAGGCAATATCTCACACTGTGAGATATTTCAGGGTCAAAAAAGGTAACTTTTTTGCACTTTGAAAATGTAAAACGCTACCTCTTTTTTTGGAAGAGAACATAATATCCCTCATTAACGGCAAAAATGGTATTTTTTTGTCAGAAAAGAACACACCATTAGTTTTCAAAGTTATTGATTAAGGCTAGAATACACGAACATGAGTAGGGAAAGATTAACAAATAGAGACAAATTTATGTTAGAAAAAGTTAATAGAACTCGAAAATTCTTGAAAGATAATAAGGATCTACTAATTTTAAATGCTGATAAGGGAAACACCACTGTAGCAATGAATAGATCCGATTATGATTCGAGAATGAATAACATTGTAGGTGATATTACTACATATAAATTGTCAAGTAGAGATCCAACTACTGGATTGCAAATGACAAATAATAATTTAGTTGAAGATCTTTTTAAACAAAAGATTATTACATCTTTTGAAAAAAGTAAATTAAAGACAAATGTTTCTACAGCCCCAAGATTGTATGGAGTACCTAAAATCCATAAGGAACAATTCCCATTGAGGCCAATATGCTCATTTGTTAATTCCCCATCTTATGAATTATGTAAATACATTATAAGTATTCTTAAGAAGTTAACAGAAAACTCTAAATATAATGTAAAAGATTCTTTACAATTTAGAGAAGGGATACAAAACTTAAAGATACAAGATGATGAAAAATTAATTTCACTTGACGTTGTATCTCTATTTCCAAGTATACCAGTTGATATAGCTCTGGATATTATTGAGGAGAAATGGGACATAATAAAAAATTACACGAGAATTGAAAAGAACCTTTTCCTACGTATTTTAAAATTCTGTATTGTAGATAACAGATATTTCAGATATGATAATAAAACATATATACAACAAAAAGGACTTCCAATGGGATCTCCAGCTTCTCCAGTTGTGGCCGATATTGTAATGGAGAAATTAATAGATACTTGTATTGAAAAACTGAATGTAAAACCAAAAATAATCACAAAATATGTTGATGATTTATTTTGTATTATTCCTGATAGTTCAGTTAATGATATTTTATCCACTTTTAACTCATTTCATGAGAATATAAGATTTACAATAGAAGAGGAATGCAATTCAAAAATTTCTTATTTAGATACATTAGTAATGAGAAAGGATGAAAATTTAGTGATAAATTGGTATCAGAAACCCACAGCATCAGGAAGAATTATAAATTATTTTTCAAAACACCCCAGATGAATTATAATCAATACAGCAAGAAACCTAATTGAAAGGGTATTAAATATTAGCGATATTCAATTTCATAAAAGTAATATAGAAAAAATTAAACAAATTTTAGATGATAACAGTTACCCAATTCAATTGACTTGTGAATTAATAAGACAATATAAAAACAGAAATATTTTAAATACAAGAATGGTTACTGAACCTAAAATTTATAAATCTTTGACTTATGTTCCTCTTCTATCTGAAAGAATAGAAAAATCTAAAATATATGATAATAAAAAGTATTTAGTAGCACATAGAACATGTAACACATTAGGTAAACTATACAGCAAAACAAAAGATAAAATAAACAAATTAGAAATCTCCAATTTAGTTTATAAAATACCATGCAAGGGAAATGATAATGAGATTTGTAACAAAGTATACGTAGGTACAACTAAAAATAAACTAAAAACAAGAATTGCAGGACACAAATCTGATCAGAAATACAATAAAACTACTACTGCACAAAAACAGCATTATCATTACACTGCAGTAACTCAAATCACTATCCCGATTTTGATAATACACTAATTTTGAATACAGAAAACAATTACAGACGCAGATACACTTTAGAAATGCTTCAAATTATGAAAGTACCATTAACACAAAGAATAAACTATAAAACGGACATAGCAAATATTGCTCAGAATTACAGACATTTAGTTAATAGGAATTAAGATAATTATTAGAATGTTAAATAATATATGTTGATATAATATTTTAGTTAAGATTTTAAATATTGTTCATTTAATTTTGTTTACTATGATGTTTTTTTTAAATAATTTTTATTATTGTTTTCTGGTATATTTTTATATTGACAAAAAAACAAATATTTATTTCAAAATTTATTTTCCCGCCTTTTTTGAAATTTGTTATTTAAAAAATTTTAAAATTGATAAAAAATTAAATTAAAATAAATTTCCCTGAAGAAGTCTCCCAATGTGGAGACGAAATATTGGAAATTAATAATTTACAATCGTTTTAACAAAAGATCTTAAGCTCGAAGAAGAATCATATATTTATCAATCTATCAAAAATCAGATTTTTTTATTTTTTTATATTATGTTCGGATGGGTTGATTTTCAGAATGTGGAATAGTTTTTCACATTACTCCCCTTAGAGTATTTCACAGTAGCCGATTTGTAACTAGTTTGTTTTTAAAAATTTTTAAACGTGATAAAAACTGATTTTTTAAAATATTTCGGATTTCACAGTCACATAACATTTAGAGAATTGTACGAAATCTTTATTTGAGTCGATATAACGATCTATATAATACAATGTTTAAAGATGATTTCATGTTAATGTTGCCCGCGGTTACGCCTCAAATGGTTCATACGCTGGGTCCAATTTTGGCATACTCTTTCCAACATATCGACCGGTATCTCACGAATAAATTCTTCACTATTGGCTTCCAGTACGTCAACCGTTGCGGGCTTGTCCCTGTAGACATGAGCCTTAGCAAAGCTCCACAATAAATAGTCTAAAGGCTTTAAATCGCACGATCTAGACGGCCAATTGACCGGCCCCAAACGTGAAACAAACTGTTCAACGAATTCACCTCTCAATTGGGCCATTGTTTCGCGTGCTGTGTAGCACAGTCTTGTTGCAACAACATGACACCCAAGTCCAGCTCTTGCATTTTGGGCAACAAAAAAATTGTAATCATCGCACGCCATTTACAGTAACGTTCCTGCCTTCGTCGTCCCTGAAAAAGTACGGTCCAATGATGCCAACAGCCCATAATCCACACCAAACATTGCATTTTTCGGGATGCATTGGTAGTTCTTGCAATGCTTTTGGCTGCTCTTGACACCAAATACAAAAATTTTGCTTGCTCAAGTATCCATTCAAAGAGAAATGAGCTTTATTCGAAAAAAAGTCAACCTAACTTTGCCAGCGCCCACTCACCAAAAGTTAGCCTTTGGGGTAGGTAGTGAGGCTTCAATTCTTGCACCAGCTGTATTTTAAAAGGTTTTACACCCAAATCCTTTCGAGAAATTTTCGACGAAGTAGAGTAACAGAGGCTCAGTTGCTGCGAACGGCGCCGAATCGATAATTTACGGTCATCAACAACACTGGCGCATAAATCTGCGATATTTTCCTCTGTCCGCACTCTACGTAGGCGTGTTGGTGGTTTAATGTCCACTAATGTCAATTTGGTGCGAAATTTAGTCACAAGATTCCGAATAGTCGCCTCAGAAGGTCGACCAAACTGACCATAAATTGGAAGAAGTGCACGATGCACTTTTAACCGAGCATGAATTTTGATAATAAAATTTAATAATCTGCAAGTGTTGTTCGTTTATGAGTTAAATTATAGACCAAACTGAACATATTTAACAGTGACATGTTACACGAATACAGCTGAGCTGCCAAAAACATTGCTGCCAAAAAAGAAAGTTGCTAAAAATCGCCCATTATTTTATACCGACAGATAAGAAAATATGTATTTTTTTAACAAAAATTATAAAAAATTTAAAATTTAAAAAAACCTAAACAAATTTTGTAAAAAGCATTTTTTGTTTGAGTTAAGCTTTTAATATCTTAATATATAAGCGATTTTTTGAAACATTATAGATCTAAATATACATAATTCAAAAAAACTAATATCAACTCTTTTGGGGATCAAAAAAATGGTATTCTAAAAATATGTAATTTTTCACAAAATCTTCTGCCCTGACTTTAATTATAAGCCGTATGTCAAAGTATTTATATCAAATATTACGAACACTTTGTTTCATAGTCGGAAATTGTAAAAAGTTCTAAGATCAGTGTGCAATATATTTTTTTTTTTTTTAAGAGAAGCAACCCTCAGGAAACTCTTCCTATTAATTAATGTGTTGCTTTCTTTGGAAAGGGGATAGTGGAGAGATGAAAGGTGGTGAAAGATGAAGGGCTTCAAACATGGCAACACTGTAATTGCGCGAGTAGATAAATCTTAGAACAATTGTTGCTCGCCACCTCATTTAGAGCTGGCGAATTTATTGAAGCTTTTTGTTTCATAGCCCTGATTCATTATTTTACTTCGGTGGGGTTAAGTGCTATGGGAACACCGAAGGTGGGCGCAGCGATACATATAAGTGATAGAAAACTCATACATATTTTTTTTCTAACCATTACACCACAACGCCCACAAGTTAGTTATATTCGACCAATGCCTTACGTAGGGTGCATGTCTAAAACTAGTTAAACTACATTTAAAATTTTTCTCAAAGCCCAATATTTCAAAAAATATTAAAATTTGTATTGCTTTATCAACAAAGCTCTAAGAAAATTGTAAAGAACAATAAATAGCTTTCATAAACTTTTGAAATTTAAGGAATTTTCAGGACCAAACTATTAAAGCAAATTTAAAAAAGGGTTTACTTCTCTTTTATCATAAGGTATTTTTAACACAGAAAATTTGTTTTTACATCCATTAAATAATAAAGATATTTTGGTATATAAACCAAAAAAAGTCATGGCAAGAAAACACAATTTTTTATTTGATATTTAAATAACTTTTACTATAAGGAAAATTTTTTCTTTATCTAGCAAAGTACATTAGTCTTATTTTATAAATCGGTACACATTTTCAAAAGATTTTTATACAGGAGGTAGTCATATTTACCAACCTGGAAGTTCAACAAAAACATTAGACTTACACCTCTGTTGCAATTTCCAATTTTATTCGAATCGATCGGATCAGTAGTTTAGAATTATTTTTCAAATACCCCACTGTGGGTTGTAACGTGAACTTTGTCGTTGTCAGCGTATTATGAACATCTGAAAAATGTCCTTAAAGTGTAAAAAAAAAAAAAACAGCTGCCCAGGACAAAGTGGCAGTTTATTATACAAACATTACATGTAATAAATGTTTTCAGTTTTTTTAAGGAATTGTTTTGGTATATGAGGTTTTACAAATATTTTCGACACATGTTGAAACTGACTTTAGATGACTCTTTATTCTCAAGTTTTTTTTTTTTAATTGGGAGAAACGATATACAGGGCTACTGTACTCAGAAACTATGACATGCAAAGTTTCAAGTTGAAAAGTCTTCACCTACAGAATTAATGGCCATTTAAAGGTCGAAAAATGAAAAATTTCTTGAAACTTACAAGAGTTTTTTCATTATTTTAAAATTTTTTTTTTTGCTCATAGTTTTTAGCCTTCAAATACCAATCAATTCATAATGTGAGATACGCTCACTAAAAAAGTAATTTCCATATTGCTGCTTAGTCAAAAGTTTTATATATTGGGTTAAAACTAGGGTATTCAAATTACTCGATTTTGGTTTTGTTCGAGTAAACGAGTAATTCGAATTTGAGGTTTTTAGCTTACTCGATTAATCGTAACTCGAATAATTTCAATAGTTTTATTTCATTAATTTTTCAATAAGAATTCATAAAATAAATAAAAAATCAGCAGTTCCGAATGCATTTTTATCAAAATTTATAAAAAAAGGTTTGCAATTTATTTATAATTAAAAAAATCTTTTAAAATAATATAAAATTGGGAGGTTTTACAAATTTTCTTTGGTTTTTAATAAAACGTTAGAGCTATAAATCTTAGAATTTTTTGCAAAGAACAAAAATAATATGGAATGCAATCTATGCCTCTGAAAATATAGAGGAAAAATCATATAAATTATATAAATTCTTAATTTATTTGAAAGTGAATACAGGTCCGAATTAATGAAAAGAGTGAACGAGCTAATCCGAGCTGTAACACCAAAAAATTATGATGAGTTAAGACAATTCGAATCCTGCACAAAAAAAATATACACACTCGAATGGTTTTGCGATTGCTGCGATTTTTATTTTTTGTTGGATATTTAGATACTTAAAAATTTCGCTTAATTTATGGAAATCGGACCATTTGGTTTTAATATTTTTTTCAGTTTCGACCCTTTATTTGAGTATACTAGGACCATTTATTTGTTCAAGGATATTTTAAAAATATCTTTTTTTTTTGATATTTTTGGCATTGGTCTCGGTGCCGAACGTTTTATCTCCAAAATTACCAAAGAAAAATATTTCTTATCGTGTTGCAATCCAGAAAAAAAATTTCGTGTTTTCGCTGATCTGTACCTGTTTTACCTGTAGAATTTTATATAAAATAAATTATATAATATTCGTATTATTACTTTTAATAGTAATAATGTAGACATGAAATATGGTTTTACTGAAAGCCATGAAAACACAGCTTTTTGTAAGCGCTAATATCCGCACTTTATTTGCCAAAAAGTAATGCTTCCAAGTGGGGATTCGCCATATAAAACTCATGGCATATGTAAGCAGGTTCGTAAGGGATTCTTTTCGGCTTACTCCCTTACAAACCTGATTGCATGTAAGCAGCGTTTTTTACTGGGAATGTAAAAAAAAGTTATAGCCCTTCTACACATATATAATATGTAAATTAACACGGTAATTGACAGATTGCTCCAACCCCAAAATACGTTTTCGACTTAAAATTTGGATGGAATTTGAAAATCGAAAACTAAAAAAAAAAAAACTAAAATATGTATTTGGTGTTCAGTGTGAATGTAGTTTTATAAAAAAAAAATAATTATTCAAAAATATAAAACAATTTTAAGCTTTTCTTTATAAAATAAAAACTGAAACAGACATATTTTGATTAACTCGACTAACTCGATTAATCGACCAAAATTGTTCAAGTTATTCGTTACTCGAAATTGATCATTTTAATTTACTCGAGCACTTGTTTGATTAAAATTCATCGATTTATCGAGTAACGGTTAACCGATTAAATACCCTAGTTAAAACTGAAACCAAAAGAAAAAATGGTTCAAGTTTACGGAGTTGATGCTGTCAGCGCACAAATAACGGAATACGAATTACACAAAATTACAAGGAATTGGCGTTAATTTTTTGAATATGTATGGTTTTTTACGCATATTTAAAATTGGTTCGGGACTTGCGTGAATTGAGTTTCTAAGTAAACAATAAAGGGTAGCATGAATGTTTTGAAAATTATTCTCTTGTGTGCTGTGATGCCAATTTTAACGTTTTTTATGCTAAAAATATGAAAAAAAAAACAGAATAAATCTCTTAAAAAGTTTTAATTTTTTTCATGCGATACTTTAATTTTTTCCATGTTTTTATAATTTTTAACATTTAATATTAGAAGAAGAAAAAAAATTTTGATGTTGTATAAAAAATGACTTCTTAATGACTAGCAGACATTCATGCTACCCTTTAGTAAACATCACCGCAGAGTCAAAAAGACATTTTATAATTTTTAAACGTAAAAATTTTATAAACTTTTAAAAAAATTTGCTAAATTTAATTATTTGTCCGCATTTATTTTAACATAGCTTGAGAACATTGTTAGTTAGGTATCTAGAGTGAATCTACGCGACTGAGTAAATTGGTAAAATACAAAAAAAAAACAAATTTAGTTTTTTCATTCCTAGAGGGGCAGCGACAGTTTTTTCTTAATACATATCGCTTTGTGGCAGCTAATTCCGCCAAACCGTAGATAAAATAAACATTAATACTTAAATCGAAAAGCCATTCAACAATTTTAAAACTTTGAATTTTATGGTGCATATATAATTTTCATAACCTCACAATGCAACCTTAATTAAAACTTTTAATTTTGCAAATTTAAATGCATTTAATATGATTTAATTTAAAATCGTAACCATAAACCCAATTAAATATCATGAAACTGGGTAGTTGGTAGCGTGCTGGCTTATCAGTGCGGGGGTCGTGGGTTCGATTCTCACCTGGGGCACTGGTCTGTTTTCGCTACAACGCTCCGAAGGCCATAGTAGCTAGTGCTCGGTTAGGGTAATAGTATATAATTTGTAATTATATGATTATTAATTAATAAAATAAAAAAATAAATTATATGTATGTTTTCCAAAATAATCGAGTTTTCCTTTTTAAATTCGTACTTATGTCAAATTAATTTTTTGAGTGTATTTTTATATTTTTTGGTAGTGTAATATATATTCTGAAATGTGATTAATACAATAAGATCTATAAGCGGATGTAACTTTCATTAAATCCAAACAAAAACTGTAAATTTATTCATGTGATACTTTAATTTTAAATCCGACGTACTTTTTGCGTCGCTAAAGATGAAAAATTAACGTAGATGGATTTGACATGATTATACATCGGTTATTCATAAAAAAAACTAATTTTTTGAAAATATTTTGCCTCAAAGTGTCGAACATTTTTGAAACTCCTTATATATGTTATGGTTATTTACTGTTTTTCAGACACAAAGGTTTATGTAAAAAAAATGTAATTAATAAATATTTTTAATATTAAATAATATAAAATTTAAATTTTTGCTAACTTTGCCGCTAAAAGAATAATTTGAAAATGTTTATGATCGATGAAGAAAATCTGTACGGACTAAAGTGTTAATATGGAAAGAATTAAAATGTTTTCATTCCTAACGGCTTAGTGGCAGTTTTTTCCACAAACATATTTCGATATGTGACAACTAAAGCCCTGTGTCAATAGCGTCAAAATGTATATGAAATGAAAGAAAGTCATCAACAAATTTTAGGGACTTTACATATTTTGTACGAGTACAATAGCAAACAATATTTTCATAACCTCAAAAAACCTCCTTATATACAGAGAATAAATTAGTCGGAATTCCATTGCAACCAACAAAATTTAATTATTGCTTAATAATTTAAATCACAAGCATTTAATTAATCAAAACACAGTCACATCATTCAATATACTAGTTTTTATAATCAATATTTAAGAAATATTGTCTTCTACATGTCGAACATTAGTTTCGACTCAAAAAAAAAAACTCTCTATCTAAAATATAATTAATAAATTATTGAGATTAGCAACCGAATTCCTGTTGTACACACAAATCTATTTTTAGAAACATACCTGCTTACCCATAAGCAGTTCTGTTAGTCATTATCTAAGTACTAAGCGCTTCCGAAACAATTTCAGAAGGCAAGATTTTTGTTCGAGATGTCCTATTTGGTATGTCTATTTTAAGCTGGTGAAAAGCGCTTCTTTCATGTGCTCTAGGAAGCAAAAAATGTATGCCTTCGTAGGCAAGATAAAGTGCTGTTTTTTGTGTGTTGACAACAGTAATGCTTCATGGTATGCATTCTTTACTGATTCACTGTAATCATTATTTACTGCTTCAAAGAGGTATTTATTGAAGCACAACAAAATGACTTCTAAAGGGTCCGCCAAATAACATTTTTTTTTTGAACTCCTGAACCAATTGGACTTTGTATGGCGTCATACCAAGGTCTTTATGCAAAATTCGTCTCAATGATGTCTCCGAAATGTTCAATTGTTGAGAACGATGGTGAATTGATGTTGATGGCGCTTCACGCACACTTTCTGCCACAGCAGCAATATTCTCGGGTTGGTTTATCAATGAGGATGCCAGTTTCTTTCACTTTTTTCACAAGGTAACGAACATACGGACCATATTCGTTCAGCGGAAGGGTAAAACTAATTATCTGTCTAATCAGACATGAGCTAAGTGTTACCATTCACGAAATAAGCACTAGTTGAAAAAAAAAACGTTAGATGGCGGACCCTTTATAATTGCTTTATTGTATGCAAGGCGGTGAATCGCTATTTTGGAAGCATACAAATGTAGTTACTGCTTACAAAAGCGAGGTAATTTTTTGCTGTGATATATTTAAACTTGAAAGTAAAAAATATTCAAGCTTGAAAGTTGAAAAAACATATTTCAATATGGTTTTGGCTAGAGGTAAAGTTATCGCCTGACAAATTGGAGGTCGCTGGTAAGTGCCAAGTTCGTGGTATAATATTTTTTTTATTAACAAAATGAATTTTGTGGAACGTATGTGAGTCTATTTATAGAATAGTATTACAATCCATAAATATAAATTATTCAAAGATTACAATAAAAACTTGAAATTTGTAAATAAATGGCAGTTGAAACAATAGTATTAAAACTTAATAGTTAATTGTTGTAGTATGTTGTATGTGGCACAACCTTGCCATTTTTCATATTCTGGGAAAGCGGGAAATTTTTGAAAAATTACCGGGATCCCGGGGTTTTAATTTTAAAAACGAATTATCTCTATAACTATAATAGATAGAATGTAACTGTTCATTTATCTCAACATTTTATCTTAAAAATCTTTGAAATTGGTAGATAATTGCAGAAGTTTCAGCCCTGAAAAGGTTTTTTCACACTTTTTTGCAATTTCAGGATATAAGGGAGGTACCGATTTTTTAAAAATTTTTGTATATGTTCATCCCAAATAAAATAGTGTACCAAGTTTGATTTATCTACGACAACTTCTTCTATTTTTGTCCATTCGCTATATGGGAACAAAGCACTGTGCGTCAGTGCACGGTACAGAAAACACCAAAAATTAAAAACAACTGAGGAAAATTGGTGTGATTTTCGACTAACAAATACTAAATACGTACTGGAAGAGTTTTGTATAACCAAATGGAATCAAAAAGTTGAAAACCCCGAACAATAAAGTAAAAAGAACAAAAATTGTGAGCTTGCTTCAAACGATTTTTTTAAAATGTTCAACTTTTGCGTAACCATAACGATATGCAAAGTAGTTTTCACACATGATCATAATGATATATAAGTAAAACTAGACGCCACATATAGTTAAACTGTGTTTTTAGTTTCTTCGCTGTTTAAAGTTTTCAATAAAATAATAAAAATATAATTGGCATCAAGGTGGAGCTTTAAAATAAAATATTGATTTTGATTTTGCAGGGTCAAAATGTGCACAAATGTCCTTTAAAAAATTTAAGACTTCAATATTTTTTTTTGATTTTTCATAAATTTGTTCGAAATAAAATCTTTCTATGGGCTGGAATATACTAAAAAATTATTTTCATCAATTTGAGACTTTTGATCAATTTTACAAAAAAAAAAAATATATAAACAATATTCTAATATTTTCTACAGGGAGTTTTGACCTAATACTACAAAAGGTAAATTCTAGTTGTACTTAGTAGGCAACAAACTATTTATTAAGTGAAACAAATTTTGTGTTAAAAAGCAGTTTTTTGGTGAAAAACATTTTTGTGGTGAAAAAAAAAATACTTTTATGGTAAAATAATTTGAGGAGAAAATAAAATATTACTCACTAGTTTAGCGTCTGCTAAAAAATACTTTATTCATACCAATGCCATGCATTATTTAGAGATACTTTCTAATTTTTACTCATATCCTTTTAACTGCTAAACTGATATTGCTCATTTCTCTATTTCATAACCAAATGCTCGGAAATATGCCCATTAATGAAAGTAAAACTGAGCAACGCCGCTTGCATGTTCGTTCCGAAGGGTTTTGAAGAATTGAATAATTAGAAGGACATTTGTGAAATTTTTATTCGCGAAAACTTACATATTGTTACGATTTAGCCTTTTATAAATCGTGTTTTGTTTAATTCCCGTTGAATAAACAATTTTACGGATTCTTTTATTTGCAAAATAAAACACTTTTTTATTTAATTTAACTTTAGATTTATTAAATAACCGTTTCACACTAAATTAATTAGCTTGTAGCTTAAGGTTGATAGTTATCGCTTCACGTTTCGATTACAACTTAACGACTTCGACGATTTAATTACGACTGACTCATTTATTCGCGGCGCACTGGTATTTATACCAGTTGGCATCACTTCTAGAAAAAGCTCGACTGATCTGGCAATTACTGGTTACAGAATAGTAGCAATTTTGAATTTAACGGAAAATAGTGATTGTTTGACTGTATTTCATAGTGTTGCCATCTTGCTGTTTTATTAAAATCGCCATTTAGCAACAAGAATCCCCAAATTCGTAACACTGCCGCCCACTTAAGCCTGTTCGTCCCGAATAGGCACACTATCTCCCTTTCCGTAATTTGCTAGTCGTTCAAGATGGACCACCTTCATTTTAGATCTTGGGCTGTTGTACTTCTGGATCCTGTAGACAACATCGTTCAACTTCTTGATCACTCGGTAAGGCCCATCCCAATGCGTCTGTAGTTTAGGAGATAATCCTTTCTTTCGTTGTGGGTTGAAAAGTAGAACCAGCTGACCTTCAGTGAATCCCTCAGAGTTTGCGGCTCGGTCGTATCTGGCTTTCATCTTATCACTGGTCATTTTAATTCGACCGCGCACAAAGTCATGTAATTCATCCAAATTTTCTTGCGCTCGAGAAGAGTTTTCCTCGTTCCCATCTAACGGTGTAGGCTTAAAGCCAAATTCCAAATCTCCAGGCAGTCTCAATTCGGTTCCAAAAATAATTTTTGCTGGTGTTCTAGAGGTAGAGTCATGCACAGCCGACCTATATGCTAATAAAAATTTTTGTATGTGCTCGTCCCAGTCTTTCTGATGGGCGCTCACCACTTTTCGCAAGTATTCTTCCAGAGTGCGATTAAATCTCTCGACCATGCCATCAGACTGTGGATGAAGTGGCGTTGTCCGGGTTTTTCTTATGCCATATAGCTCACACATTTCCTTAATCACGCCGGATTCGAAATTTCTACCTTGGTCAGAATGCAATTCTATTGGAACACCATAACGGCACACCCAGTTGTTCACAAATACTTCCACTACCGTTTTTGCTTCTTGGTTGGGGATGGCGTATACCTCTGGCCATTTGCTAAAGTAATCCATTACTACTAGCACATATCGGTTTCCAGCGTTGCTTACAGGAAATGGGCCTGCAACATCCATCGCTATCCTCTCAAATGGCGCACCTGAGTTGTATTGTTGAAGTAGTCCTCGACTTCTCCTTACTGGACCTTTGGCCGCGATGCATTCTGTGCAGTTTGCTATCCAATCGGCTACAGCTTGTTGACATCCAACCCAATAAAACCGCTGTTTTAATTTTTCTAGGGTTTTTGTTATGCCTAGATGACCTCCACTGGGACCATTATGGAACTCTTTCAATACTTCATTCATCTTAGAGGACGGCACGACTATTAAATTAGATGAAGATTTGCCTTCTGCACTCTCCCACGTGCGATATAAGCAACCATTTACCAGTTTCAAACTATTCCATTGTGCCCAATAAGATTTCAAAAGTGGTCCCTCTGCTGATATTTCATTGCGGGTAGGTCTTCTGTCTTCCTCTTTAGCCACTACAATTTTTGACAGGATTGGGTCATTCCTTTGCGCTGTTGACCAGTCTTCTTCCGATTCTATTTGCATTAGCCGAATATCAACTACACATTCTTTCTTTTCGGCTTTAACGCAATGTCTGCACTCCAAGTTACAGGGTCGCCGCGAGAGGGCATCCGCATTGCTGTGTTTTGTACCTCCCCTGTGCTCGATATTAAAATCGTAGCTCTGCAGGCGTTCAATCCAGCGCGCAAGTTGTCCTTCAGGATTTTTAAATTGTAACAGCCATCTAAGTGCAGCATGGTCAGTCCTCAGCGTAAAATGTTGGCCATACAAATACTTGTGGTAATGTTTTATGCACTCTATTACCGCCAGCAGCTCGCGTCGCGTAACACAATAGTTCCTCTCAGGCTTCGAAAGTATTCGGCTGTAATAGCCAATAACTTTTTCTGTCCCGTTGACCACCTGTGAAAGCACGCCTCCTATTCCGTAGCCGCTCGCATCGCTATCTAGCACAAATTTTTCTCCAGCGATGGGATATGTCAGAACTGGTGCCGTAGACAACAATTCTTTTAGCTTTTGGAACGCACTTTCCTGTGCTTCACCCCACTGGTACGGTCTCGACTTTTTGGTCAGTTCATGTAAGCTGGCGGCTATGCTGGCAAAATTTGGTACGAATCGTCGGTAGTAAGTGCAAAGACCCAGAAAACTTCGCAATTCATGAAGATTTTTCGGGCGAGGCCAGTCCTTTACAGCTCGTATTTTATCTTCATCAGTAGAAATGCCGTCTGCTGTTACAAGATGACCCAGATATTTTACCTCTTTCTGGAACAGTGTGCATTTCTTTATGCCAAGTTTTAGTCCTGCCGATGATATACGTTTAAAGACTTCAACCAGGTTTTTGAGATGTTCATCAAAAGTCTTTCCTATGACAATTATGTCATCAAGATACACCAAGCATGTTGTCCAGTGAAGTCCCTTTAATACATGTTCCATAAGGCGTTCAAATGTGGCCGGAGCATTGCAGAGTCCGAATGGCATAACTTTAAACTGCCACAAACCTTCACTTGTACTAAAGGCGGTTTTCTCTTTGTCTTTATCTGCAATCTCCACCTGCCAGTAACCACTTTGCAAGTCTAAGGTGGAAAACCATTTGGCTCTGGCAAGCGTATCCAAGGTGTCATCGATCCTAGGTAGTGGATAGCTGTCTTTCTTGGTGACGTCATTTAATTTTCTATAATCGACACAAAATCTGGTACCGCCATCTTTCTTTTTCACCAAGACCACTGGCGAGCTCCAAGGACTTGAAGATGGTTCGATTACGCCGTTCTGCTCCATTTCGTTTACTATCTCTTTCACCTCATTTCGTTTTGCGAGGGGTACACTTCTGGGCGCTTGTTTTATTGGTCTTGCTTCGTCGGTGTTTATTTCGTGCTTTACAATTGCTGTTCTACCTTGATTTTGGCTTTTTAAGGCAAAAACAGATGCATGCTTTTTAAGTAGCTGTTTCGCCTTATTCTTGTCAGGCGCTGCTAAACCGGCTATCCATTTTCCCATATGTTCGTCTAGTATTTCACGTTCTCTTGCGGATATTTTAACAGGTTCGGGCTTCACTTCGCTATTTATTACTGCCTCTGCTGGAGCACATTGAGCTATTTCGATGTTTTGTTTGACGACTTTTTCATGGCTAGATAGATTTAGCACTCTCACGGGAACTCTTCCATCTTTGCAAGTTTTGACGAGAGCTTTTGCTGTTAATAAGTCACTCTTTATTTCAGTTGGTTCTACCACCCACAAACGGTTATCCTCACAATCTCCCTCCACACGGGCCCATACCAAATTTTCGGATTGTGGTGGTAATTTTTGGTTCTCAATGGCTACTAGCTTTCTTACTTGGGCCTTACTTTCATAACCAACATCGAGGGGTATTTCAATATTACGCCAAATCATTGTTTGTTGTCCCATGTGCAGATTAATGTTATGTCTTATCATGAAATCTGCACCAATGATGACTTCGTCCACAATATCGGCAACGATAAATTCATGATACGCAACGATGTTGGCCATAGCTACCTTCACATTAATTTTTCCATGAACAGTGGCAGACTCTCCCGTAGCTGTACGCAATCTTATATTGCTCAATTGCTCGATTCTCCGCTTTACTAAATCGGTCCTTATAATGGAATGTGATGCTCCGGTGTCTATAGTACAAATGCGCTTTTCTCCGTTGATGTAGCCACAAGCAGTAAGGTTGCTGTTTTTCTGTTGCATTACTGATATGAAGATCGTGAGGCCCTCGTTTGTGGGAGCCAGCTCATGCCCCTCTGTGCTGGCTCGTTTTAGTTTAACGGTGACTCGTGTGATGATGCATTGTTAGACCGCTTATTGTTTCTCGGTGGAGAAGCAGATCTGGATCTTTTACGTGGCGCTTTGCAATTTCGCTGAAAATGGCCGACTTTTCCGCAGTTATAGCATTTACCTCGGGCTTTATTTTGATTCTGCGCAAATGCCTCATTAATCGCCTCCTTGATGTCCTTAATGAGACTACTCTCTTTTTCGTCGGTAACCTCGATTTTTCGAGCTCTGCAAAATTGTGGCTTCGAAATTACTTTAGCAGTCTCTTGAGCTAACGCAAAGGAAACAGTTTCTGCAAAAGATAACTTTTGCGTAGCACAGACCGCATGCTTGACATCGAAATCACGAATGCCATTCACAAATGCCTCTATTTTAAACTGATCCAAAAACGGGTGATTTTCGCCAGGATAAGTCAGCTGCACCAAACGCTCAATTTCCATTGCAAAGTCTTGAAGAGACTCATTGGCTTTTTGTACTCTGCCTCGCAGATCCATACGGTATATCTCTTTCTTATGTTCACCACCATACTTACGTTGTAGTGCCGCCATAATGTCACCATGATTGTTTCTGCAGCTAATAGGGACAGTTTCGAGAACTTCTGCTGCGGTGCCTTTTAAAGCAAGAATCAACTGTATTGCTTTTTCTTCATCGCTCCAACCATTTTTGCTGGCAACCGTATCAAACTGGAACTGGAATACTGTAAATGGTGTACTGCCATCAAAACTGGGAGTCTTTGTCTTACAAGAAGTTTCTGATATTACTCGCACCGGTCCGCCTTGGATTTGCAGATTGTTAATTTTTGCCTCTATATCAATTTCTAGATTGTTCATTTTATTCTTTAAGTCAGCCAGCTCTTCATCGAATTTGCATTCAATGGAATCTACTCTTTTATTTATTACCTCAGAAATCTCCAGTAATTTATCGTTTGTGGTTCTAGAAATTTCATGAACTTCAGCTAAAAGTTTCTCGTTGCTGGCTCTAGAAGTTTCCTGAACTTCTGCGAGTTTCTCGTTGGTGGCTCTAGAAGTTTCTTGAACTTCCGATAGAAGTTTCTCGTTGGTGGCTCTAGAAGTTTCTTGAATTTTCGTCATTTGCTCCATCATTGCAGCAAACATTGCATTAAAGTCTGTATTGCTTGGTGCAGTGAGGGTGGATACTTCCATTACCTTTTCTTCCTCGTGCGCTCCGATGTCAATGCCACGCCGCTTGAATTCATCTATAAGCCTTTTTTGCAGCTCCGCTTTATTACCTGCTGTCGGAAGATCTAGCTTATTTAACTCCTTTTTGAGTTGCTCAACCTTCAGCTCCTCAAATTTCATGATTGTCCTTTTTTTTTTTTTTTTTTTATTTATTTAAAGTTTATTGCAAATTTCACTTCTGACACCAATTGTTACGATTTAGCCTTTTATAAATCGTGTTTTGTTAATTCCCGTTGAATAAACAATTTTACGGATTCTTTTATTTGCAAAATAAAACACTTTTTTATTTAATTTAACTTTAGATTTATTAAATAACCGTTTCACACTAAATTATTTAGCTTGTAGCTTAAGGTTGATAGTTATCGCTTCACGTTTCGATTACAACTTAACGACTTCGACGATTTAATTACGACTGACTCATTTATTCGCGGCGCACTGGTATTTATACCAGTTGGCATCACTTCTAGAAAAAGCTCGACTGATCTGGCAATTACTGGTTACAGAATAGTAGCAATTTTGAATTTAACGGAAAATAGTGATTGTTTGACTGTATTTCATAGTGTTGCCATCTTGCTGTTTTATTAAAATCGCCATTTAGCAACAAGAATCCCCAAATTCGTAACAATATATATTTTTTTGAAAAATAGCAATTGGCATTCTGAAATGAATACAAGTATTTTAATACTATTTGAAAAATTTGAAACTTTAAAGCCTTTTTATTTGACTTTTGACTTTATGTCGAATAACTGGAAACCCAGTTTAACTACACTTAGAATACTATGTCGGTGAAGGTCACTGCAAATGTAGTTGAAAACAAATGAAATTTCACTTAAAGAAAGGACGACTTACATTTTTGTAAATTCAAGTAACATTGTCATTTGTTTTTCAATGTTCAAAGAATTACTAACAATTGTAGTAAAAATGAACCACATGTTAGTAAAAAAATAAACAAACTTTTAATTTTTTTTTTAAATAACAGAAAACAACTGTAAAAAACGAACGATCATAAAACAGTGTTTTTTTTTTTTTTAAATGAACTACAAGGGTAGTAAAAAATTTAATTTGTTCTACAAATGACTGACATTTACATTAAAAATGAAATGAAACTGTATTACAACCACATATTTTTAAAGCAGAAGTTCCCTGCGGTCTCTAGTTTCTCGCATATATTGATATTTCCATGTGTGAAAAAAAAAAATTTTGTTGCAGGGTGTAACAATTAGAAATATAGACCTATGTTCCCAAAATTTAGGACTTCTATGAGTTGAAGTTTTGGTTATCCATAAGTTCCAACAAAAACATGGTAATGACTACTTATTATTTTATACATTACTTTGTAATAAGTACTTATTACCTTCTGCATTACCATATATATTAAAATAATGGGTAGCCAATAAGGAACGTATAATGAATTACTCTCGGTGGGGTGCAATAACGCCTTACGAAATAAGGCCTTTAAGGCTTTATTTCACTTCCAATTGAGAAATAAGGCCTTTATTGCGAAAAGGGCTTTATTGCACTTTGAAAGTGACATAAGGCCTTTATTGAAATTTAGCCAATGGTGCAATAAAGCCTTTATTTTGTATTTTTTGATTTTTTGTTACACTGTTCAGTTTTTCTGCGTGGCGGCCTGCGGCCGATCTTAGGGGTTTTCTCCTCCATAGGACGCGGCAGGTGGCTTCGCTGAATACAGTTTTCCTGCGCGCGTCTCATTATCTTCCCTAGTGTGACGCGCACAGGGAAACTTTATTCAGCGAAGCCACCTGCCGCGTCCCATGGAGGAGAAAACCCCTAAGAGCGGCCGCAGGCCGCCACGCAGAAAAACTTTATAAAGCAAAGATTTTAAATATTGTTGCAGTTAAATTTTTTGTTGAATTATTAATGTTCTATTAATTTTTGCTTATCATCATATTTGCAAAAATGTGTAATGATTAAAGTGATTTTTTTTCATTTTGGTGGGATTTATTTCGTTTCCAGAAGTGGGATTAATTATTAATGTTCTATTAATTTTTGTTAATATGAAATTTTTTTATAATTGTTCAATAAAATATAAGAAGAATAAGAAATTTTATTGCTTCATTTAAAAAAAAAAATTAAGTGAAATAAGACCTTTACGGCTTTATTTCACTTTCAAAGTGCAATAAAACCTTTTTGGAAATAAAGGCCTTATTTCACTTTCCATTGAGAAATAAAGCCTTTAAGGCCGTATTTCGTAAGGCGTTATTGCAACCCATCATTACTCTCATACAAAAAATAATTGATAAAAAATAATAATTTATTTATCTACTTACTTCCAGACAAACTGTAATGATACACCGTTTTTCTTTAAATATATTTTTAGACTCATTATAATTCGTCTTTTTATAAGGTGTTAGTTTTGGTATATCTTGAACGAAATCACATAGAAAAAAAAATCATTTATATTTTAAGCTATCAAATGCAACGTGTTTCGGTGGCTTAGGGTATAGAACAGGCGCATGTTCAGTTGACGACCGGGATCCATTTTCGGCTCTACCATATTTAAAAAAAAAATAATATATATTTTTTTTTAATTTGTATTTTTTTTTTTCAAAATCTATTTTTAGACCAATTATTGTGTTCCTTATGGTAATGGTTTATTATTCATACCCTTTTATGCATATACGTATCACATTATAATTCATATTTACATAAGGATCCCAGTAATGTATAAGTCATTACTTTTGGGACCTTTCATAAAAAAAATATTATATTTATTATATAAGGGGTCCCAGCAAAAACATGGTAATGCTTACTTATTAGTTAATGCATTACCTTGTAATTATTACATTCTACATTACTTTAAATAATACAATAATGGGGTACCGAGAACAAATATATAATGCATTACTCTCATACAAAAAATAATTGGCAAACAACAGTAGGTTATTAATCTTATTACTTCAAGGTAAACTATAATGATAAAAAGTTTTCCTGAAAATCTTTTTTTGTAATTTGTATTTTTGTAAGCTATAAGGTAAGGTGTAAGTTTTTGTATATCTGGAATGAATTTACAAAGAGGAAAATGCATTTATGTTTTAAATTATCAGATATTATATGCCTCGGTGGCTGAGGGTATAGAGCGGTCGCCTGTTAATCAGACGACGTGGTTTCGTTTCCCGGCTCGATCATGTTCTAAAATAAATTAATGATAAATTTTTTTTTTTTTTTTTTTTTTTTTTGTTTGTTTTCTATAGAAAAAACTTTTCTACAGAACAGAAAAAATTTTATTTGTACAAAATATTTTAAATACATTTCAATTTCGGCCTCAGCGCCGTAAGGCATTATTGAGGCAAGTTGGCAAATTAATTCATTTTCAAAAGTACAAATAAAATATTTAACTTAAGATTAAAAGATTATTAAATTACAATAAATATGTATAAAAAACTGTTTTACAAAAAAAAATTTTACAAAAGCGTTACAAAGTTGTTAAATAAATGTTGTTTACAAGACGATTTAAATAACGAAATTCGAGTAATTGATTTCAAATCTATATGTAAATTATTGAATTTTACAGCACCTAGGTAATCAATGCGTTGCTTGGTAGTTTCTAGTCTACATCGAGGAATTCTTAAATTTGTTCTGTTCCGTGTGTTAAAATTAAATTGCTGTTGAGAAAATGTTATGCTTTGTTGACCAATATGGTTAATGCATGTAAAAACAAACATTAACACCTGATACTCATGCAATCCATAAATTGGTAAAATTGTTTTGCTTATA
The DNA here is from genome assembly GCA_021234595.1 of Delia radicum. Lineage (NCBI taxonomy): Eukaryota > Metazoa > Arthropoda > Insecta > Diptera > Anthomyiidae > Delia > Delia radicum. Next base: position 90,811,458 of record CM037853.1, read on the forward strand.
TCTCTATACAATATGACAGTTGAATACAGTATTGGTAATTTGTAAATAATTTGTAATGCTTTGTTTTGCATGCATTGAAGCGATTTCAGTGAAATGTTATTATTATTGTAAGCATATATAATTTGCTAGGTAATTCAAATGCGATTGAATCAAAGATTGAAATATCATCATCTTTGATTTAACATCCAGTTTATTTTTCAATTGTTTTATTTTATTTTTTTTATTTTATTAATTAATAATCATATAATTACAAATTATATACTATTACCCTAACCGAGCACTAGCTACTATGGCCTTCGGCGCGATGTAGCGAAAACAGACCAGTGCCTCTGGTGGGAATCGAACCCAAGACCCCCGCACTGATAAGCCAGCACGCTACCAACTAGCCTACCGGGGCGCACGTTTTTTCAATTTATATAAAATTCCAATAGCTGGAGCTATTTTCCTTTTTAAATCGTTCATATGTAAATCCCATGACAAGTTACTTTGCAATGTGATTCCCAAATACTTAACGGAATGGGTTTCATAAACAGCTTTCCCATTAATAAACACGTTGAAATCACTATTTATACTTAAAGCATGTGGTCTAAAGCGTATTAATTTGGTTTTATCAGGGTTAAGAACTAATAAATTTAATCGCGCAAATTCAAATATCAAAGCAGCATCTCTTTGAATTCTTGTTTTAAGTGATAAATCATACTTGTAGGGGTAAAACAAGCACACATCATCTGCAAACATAAAAAGTTGCCCATCTAAATTCAGATTTTTTAAATCATTTAAATATATAGAGAACAATAGAGGACCCAGTCCACTACCCTGCAGCACACCATATTCAACAGAGAGAAGAAAACTGTCCGTGTTATTTATATAAACATATTGTTTCCTATTAACGAAATAATTTTTAAACAATGAAAGTTCTCGTCCCTGAATACCATATTTCATCAATTTATGTAACATTATTTCATGATCTACTAAATCAAAAGCTTTAGTAAAATCAAAAAATATTCCGGCAACTCCACTAGAACCTCCATCAAGCCCACTACAAATAAACTGCACTACATTCAACACAGCATCTTCAGTAATACATCCCCTTCGAAATCCAAGTTGGTACTTGTATAAAAAAGTATTTTCTTCCATGTAACATAAAAGTTTATCATAAAGAATCTTCTCAAAAATTTTATCAATTGTAGAAAGAACAGCAATAGGTCTAAATTTATCTATATTTGTTGCATTAACTTCTTCTGGAATTGGAACTATTTTGTGCACTTTTAAAATGTTAGGGTACACTGAATTGTTAACGATTTTATTAAAAATAACTTTTAATATTGGGATTATAATATCTCTACATTCTTTTACAAATTTAGGCGAAATACCATCAAAACCTGGACTTTTATTATCTTTCAAATTTTGAATTATTTCATACATATCATTATCATTAACGTTACAAAGTGTAAAACGATGAGGTGACTGAGAAAGAGTCCGTAAAGAATTGAACACTTCACCAGGATAAATTTCAATTTCCCTTTTAAGATTTGCCACACTCGTAATAAAATAATTATTAAGGCAATTAACTTTGTCTTGCTCACATATTATTGGTTGCCCATGAAAATCGTTAAGGTTAATGACGTTACTTTTTGTTCGACCAAGAGTACTATTTATAAATTTCCACGATTTCTTAGGATAATTACCTGCCTTTAATAAATTTCCAGCCTAATAATCATCTCTACACTTTTTTGTAGAAATTTTTATAACTTTGCTGATTCGCTTTAAGATATCATTAACGTTCTGTTTGTTTTTGGATTTATGTCTTTTCCTTAAAAGTTTTTCTTTAAGTAAAATTAAATCTTGAAGATTCTTGTTAACCCATGGAGTTAGCTCAAAACGTAACGGTTTTTTTACATTTAGTTACTACAGTTGAATTATTTATAGCACCTTTAATACAATGCACCAATACGTTTGTTAATTCTGAAGAATTAAATGACGCATAGTTGTTAAGCAAGTATTCTCTAGCCTTTTCATAGTCACAGTGTATCTTTGAAATTTCTACATATCCATTTTTCATTACCTCTTTCTTAAATTTACAGCAAATTATATTGTGATCAGATATATTACATTCAACTGAATCAATATAAATTTCTTCAGAAAAATTGCTAAAAACATGATCACGTTCTACTGACAGGTCTTGTTATTATATTATGAGCACTGTCACAATCATAATTTTGAAAAACGGTCAACAAATCAATAAAATGAGGATTTTGAACGAGATCAATGTTAGAATCTCCAACTATAATTATTGGACTTCGAGCATGTTCGCTTAAAATACCGTCAAAAATATTAATAAAGTCATTTACGCTACACTTTTGCGATCGATAAAAAGACACTATCTTTAAAGGTTTCCTTTCCACTTTAACACTGTTCAAAGTCACAACTATAAGCTCAACAAAATTACTACTCTTGCATATTTCGACACTAAATTGTATGTTTTTATTAATATATATACTCGTACCACCGTAAGCATCTTCTCTACAACAATGTATATTATTAAAACCTGGAAGTTTGTAAATTTGCGTAATATGCTTCTGAAACCAAGTTTCTTGGACAGCTATTATATCCGGTAACTTAGGAAAGCTTGCTATCAACGATTTAAATTTATTAAATTTATCAACAGACGAAACGCTTCTGATATTTATACTAATAATATTAAGAAAATTTAAATTCAAATTACAAAAATAAGTTTTAAAATTTGCAAATTGTTGGAAATATTGATTTTTAATCATAAAAAAATAGAAAATTATAAAAAATTATACAAATTAAATATATACATTCCTTTTTAAGGGGACACGTAAGCAGCACCATCATCGCCATCATCACTTGAATTAGCATCATCAACTCTTCTACTATTAACCATAGATCTTCTCTTCCAATGTTTATTTGTAGTTGCTTCCAATAACATATTATCAACATCATCTCCACCTCTGATAAGCTGTTGTTTTGCAATATCACTTTTTCTACAATAAACTCTACCATTTATTACATAAATATGTTGATAACCAATAGTTTTTAATGATTTGGCATAATAAAAAGGTTCATAGTTTCCTTGCTATGAAAATCATTTACAAACACCTCACTTGTACTTTCTTTTTCTTTCAGTTTGGATTTGGAAGCCATCAGCCGTTCCTCATGAAATTTGGAAGAAAATTTAACCACAACAGTTTTTTTTTCCATCCTCAGATTCTTTTTTAGTTCTAAGAAAATATGCAGGATTAACAGCATTCGGTTCAAAATGAACACCATTATCCTTAGAAAGATTAACTACAGCATCCATTGCATTATCTTTGGCATCAACTTTCAATCCTCTTATTACACAATCATTTTGAACTCGATAATCATTCAGTATTTTTACAGATGTTTTTAAAGTTTTTATTTCAGTTTTCAGTTTTCAATTTTTTATTTTCTTTTTGAACTTCTGCTATCTTCTTCTTATTTTCTGCAAAATCTTTAAATACTTTATCGAACTTTGCTGACATGAAATTTATCGATTCAGTTAGCTGATCCAATTTTTCTCACTTCTCTAGTTTTCTAAGCCCAGTTTTAACTGTATTTAGTTCTTTCCTGATTTCGCCATCTCCTTCTTTACACAAAAAGTTAAAAGTTTCTTTTTCATTTTTTAATAGACTCTCAAATTCTCTTTTACTCAATTGAGTGCATTGAAAATGAAAATTTTTCCCGCAATTATCACACTCTATAAAATCATCGGATTCCTCTTTGATGTCATCTTCGCAATGATTACAAAGCCTTATTTTTTTTTTATTTGCCAAACTACGGCGAGCTTTATTTTTAGGCATATTTTATTTTTTTTCAAAAACCTTGTGATTCCTTTATATGTTTACAACTTTGTGAAATATATAGCACAGTTTTTAATACAAAATTTTAATTTTTTCCAAGAACGATTAAGAACTGACAAAAAAGTACTTTTATTCAAAGGGTTGCCAACTTTTTACTTCGTAATTTTTTAAAAATCTATTTTTAGACACACTTTTTTTCTTCTACCCTTGTATGCATATAGGTAACCCATTATAGTTCATATCTACGTAAGTCTGACAATAATGCATAACTTATTATATTTGGGACATTTCATGTAAAAAAGTTATAATTATAACATCAAGAGTATGATATTACTAGAATCATTATTTGGTAAAGTGTGTTTTTGCTGGGGTAATACATCCAAACCTTCTTTTAGCGTTATATCGAAAATTTTACGGTATATTGAAACTACTTAAACCGGTTTTGTAACACATTCAGAACGACTTACAACCTACACTAGCTCATTTGACGAGTGAATTTTCCGTGTAGCACAGTGTTATCATAAATAATATACTGAGGGGAGAATTTTCAATATCTAATCACGCCTATTTTGGCCACTGTTTGTTAAAATTTTTGAAGTTGTTTAATTTTTTCTTCGCGTCATATACGACAGCAACTAATGTAAGTTTTACAATGATGCAGTAACCTTATTCCTGTAGAGTGGCAGTTAGCTTGAAAATGATATATGATACATAGACCGATCACATCATAGGCGGTAACGAACACTGAGAATATTACATGTTGAGACACAGTGTTTTAGTAAAGTGTGAGTTACATTTATCACTTTGAGACCCAAGCTGGGTGCAAAAAGTTCTTGATTTTTCAAGTTTAACGTTAAATAATTTAAAAAGTATTACACAATTCCCTATAGTTATACATATTTTATGAAATATGAAATATTGAATATAATAGGACTTTTTTCATCGCACTTTTAGGAGAAAACATCTAAGCTTACAATGGGGAGCGTATAAACAGATAATTATCGGAAAGGTGTTGTATCTTGATCTACACTTGAGATGTATTTGTGTACCAACTTCAATCTATAAAAAGTAATGTTATACCCAAGAAAACCAAATTGACACTGATTAACTCACTCTATGTTAAAACAGGGTGTATTAAAACATATTATCCTTAAAATCTGATTTCTTATTTAAAATCCTTTTATACAAAGTTAATTAATCAGTTTAACTAAAAATTTTTTTACGAAACATTTAGGTTTGCTAACTTATCTCCAAATAGCCAAGGTTTGGCTCCTAACCATAGTTATGAATGTCGAAATTATATGGAAATATATGTGGTCAGAGTTAAACTGAGGTTAGTTTTTGGAAATGTTACTTGACCTTAGTCTTAATTTTGTAATATTTTTCTTTGGGCTTGCCTTACATCTAGGGTTCTTATTTTGATTTTCCAAACATTTTGACACTATGCAATTTTTTATTTAATTTGTTTTTTATATTATTACTTTATATGAAAAAGAAATTGCTTCTGGGCAATATAACTTACAAGAAGAAAAAGATAAACCCTAACAAACAACATAGTTTAATTTATATTTCGCTCTTATTTTTAATTTCATTTTTGAGTCTGGTTAAAGAAAAACAATTTTATAGTTAAAATTCTTAAACAGTCTTTGCAGTATCAAACTACAAGTATATTCGCGCAGGGTGGTAGCAATGGTTTTTAGTTCCCTATCAAACAAAAGTTCATACTAGCGAGGTAATCCACCCCAAATCCGCATATTTTAATGAAATTTGGATATGTGTAGCAGATAAAAAAACTTGGTATTATTTAGCTCTAAAATCTCACTTTCTAAGGCTTAAAAAGAAAATTAGACTTATTTAAACACATGATTAAATTACTCAAGAAAACTAAAATTTTGACACCCATATTGCATATATCTTCCACCTAGTATGGCCATATTTTTGAATTACTTAAAATATATAGTAGACGAAACCGCCCTTTGGGAAAAGTCACATAAAAGCGAACGATGTCGAATATCTGAAAAAGCTCAGACATTCCATTCGATAAAATTAAAGAGGCATTAACATGCGTTACTTTTTGCTTAATCCAATTGCAATGCCTTATGAAGCTCCAGTTTTAATGTAAATAAAAACACAATTTAACAACTGTAACGACTTATTTTTGCTAGGGTATACTCAGGCACTGTCCAGTGTTCGTTACAAGAAATAAATGTACACCGCTGTAGTAATTTCCATTCAAACACCTATACTTAACTTTATTTAATTAATTAAAATATTTTAGTATAATATATTAATAGAGTTTATGCTTCGTACGCCTTCGTATCTTCTCGTGTGCTCGTCTCTTGTGGTTATTGGGAGCTCGTCCCACCTCCTCCACTCCGATCCTTCACTCTCTTGGCTGTTCCGTGCGTTGATTGACGATAACTTGCTTATAAATATGCTCCGAAACGTTCGGCTGCGCTCGGCTTGTCCTTGGGTACCACGCTCTGTAACTCTTTATAGTTTCTACACTATTTCCTGTTGATCTCGTACTCTCTGTATCACTTCTGATACCGGCAATTGCTTATTTTAGCGCTCGGGATTGTTCGGCTCGGCTCGGATTTCCTTCGGTTTTTACTGTCTGACCCTGATTTATCGTTGTCGTGCTCTCTTTGACCTTCGGGTGACTACAATAGCTATTCTTGACCCTCGGAATCGATCGGCTCCACTCGGATCGCACTTCGAACTGCGTAACACTCCTTGCCCTCGTTTAGATGATTCACCTTTACCTTCTGTTCTTAGGCTGATGAGGTATGATGTCTTCCGCTCTCGAAATCGTTCGGGTTCGCTCGGGTCTTCTTCGGATCCGCCCTCAGCCCAGCTTATAAGGCTTCACTTGGCTTCCCTTCGGTCGTGATCGCTAAACACGGCCAGAAAGTCTACCCAGTGCCACCACACCAAATCGTCTGTCCGATAATCTAGTTCGTGATCGCTAAACACTTGTAGATTACCCGACAGCAGATTTACTGTGGTCGTGTAGTTAGACCTGCTTGTAATATTTCGGATATAAGGTTAATTATAACTGCCAAAACCCACAAAGTGATCGGTAAACACCAAGTGTGCTTTGCTTTCGGATCTCTGTAATTTCGTCAGGTGATATAGAAACACCATCCGAAGTTCACCGGTGCTCGGAAACCACCAGTGGAGATATATACTGCTACCACCACCAAATGTCTTCTCTAGGTGATCGCTAAACACCAAGAGAAGATATTTCTATCTACTTCGTTTACCCTAACTTCGTGTGGTGATCGGTAAACACCACCAGAACACTATTTACTACTTTCACTCTCTTCCACAAACTTTGACCGGTGATCGCTAAACACCAGCTAAAGCACAATCACTCTCTGATATTTTTCACTCAGTTATAGTCTTCGTCAGGTGATCGCTAAACACCATCCAAAGGGCTATAACACACTCGACACAGTTTCTAAACTTCGGCTGGTGATCGCTAAACACCAGTCGAAGTGTCTACTAGGTTCACTATTCACTTAGAGGATACTTACACACTTGATCGCTGCTAAAGGAATGAGACCTTCTTCCTATTTTGGCTGCCCTTTTATACTTTGCAGTCAACAAATAATTCCACCAACAAATGTTAGCGGCAATGCTTTGTTGCTAGTGTAAACTAACGGCACCTAAATTCCTTAATTTTGTCTAACTTGTAAATAACCTTAATAGTTGTTGCTATATGTTTACTAGTACATTTAATCATGCGTATTGCTTACTATCTGCATTACTTTAATTCATATAATAATGACTTACTACACTGATAATAATCCATGCGTAAAAATACCACAAAATGTCAAAATGATCAAAAATTTTGTAAAATAAACAAAAATTTGTTCATTCTACAAAAGATTTCCTTGTTTTGACATTTTTTTCGTATTTTTAGCATAGATTTCTTAAGTAAAGACCACTGTAAATGTAGTTAAAAACAACTGAAATTTCACTTAAAGAAATTACGACTCACATTTCAGTAAATTCAACTAACATTGTCATTTGTTTTTTAATGTTCATAAAATGAAGCTCAAGTTAAGTAAAAGTGAACCACATATGCACATATGCATTTGTGCATGCAAGTCATTTATATCTTTATCTATCAAGAATAACTTGTCAACATAGCTGAGATGGTAAAGCGGTTGACTGACAATCTGGAGTCACAGAATTGAATCCATTGTGGTCACATTTTATAAAAAACTAATTAAAAAAAATATATTCTTATATGAAATTTATTTTTTAATGAAAATTAAAATGAGATCTTTAGCCAGATCGAAATACTAGTATCAACCTAGCTAATATGTTTGATTTGCTTTATTTTTGTAAATATACGGAGGTTGAAAGCTCGTTATAAATTGAAAATAACATAAAAATAATCTCGATGTATATAAAAACAAAAAACTAATATAACTGTAAAAAATATTACTTAAGCCAGAGTACAAACTAAAAATTTTTTATATAAATAGAGCATTTTTGGTCTTCAAAGTTTAGTAACGTCATGATACTTGTTAGTAAAAGACCTAACCACGTGCTTGATTACTAAGAAGACAAGAATTGACCAAAATTGATTATTAATACGGTTTTTGTTAAAGTTCTGCCTATTATGGAGGCTCTAACTTTTCCAAAACTTCGGGTTCTGATGAGATCTTTAGCCAGATCGAAATACTAGTATCAACCTAGCTAAAATGTTTGATTTGCTTTAGTTTTGTAAATATACGGAGGTTGAAAGCTCGTTATAAATTGAAAATAACATAAAAATAATCTCGATGTATATAAAAACAAAAAACTAATATAACTGTAAAAAATTATTCAAGTTCGCGGCCATACTCTATATATTTCATTATTTGTATATTTTCCTAACAAATAATCTACAGAGTTTTTATTTTCAAATTTATTAATTGACCACTTTCAGGAATATGTTGTTAGATGTATTTCGGGAATTTTCTAGGCTCCCTTCATCAGAACACGTTTTAAAGAAGTGACAATCCCATGCAAATATCAAACATTCATATAACCTAGTTATCCCACTAAATGAGAACTTATATATGAACTCGAAGTTAAAGATTATCACCACTGATCAAAAATAAATTGAAAACTTGTTCATTGTGTACAAGCTCTACCTTTGGTAGATATACAATACACACTTTTTGTTTTTATTCTCCTTTTTATTTTCGCACTTGTTTTGTTTTATTTAAAAACAAGATGTAAAGGGGAAGTATTATTTATTTTATCAATTTTACTATTTTTTAAAATTTTTTTTCGACTCACTATATTCGTCCATACTGGTATGCATTTAGCCCAGCTAAAAATAGTGCTTACCCAGAAGCACTTGTGTAAGGCATTATTTAATTATCGAGAGCTTTCTGAACTATGTCAATTTTTAGAAAGTGGAAAGTTATTCTTTCATGTGTTCTAAGAATCAACAAATTCATGACTTCGATAGAAATTAAAAGTGTTTTTTTTTCTGCTTTGAAATAATGTTTAATAAATAGAAATTAAATTTTCATACAATTGATGACAGTTTTTATTAAATTAATGAAATCGATTCATTAATATTGTATTGCCTTATTGTATGCATTATATATTTATTTAACAGAATACACAACAAAATGCATTATTGTATGCATGAAGGTTAAGCTTTATTTTGGAAGCGTACTGCTTACCAAATCGACGCAATTCTTTGCTGGGAGTTAACAAAATATTTTTTCGTAAAAGTAATGAGATTTGTTTCTACAGCGGGTATTTACTATAAAGTATAATGAAATAATCAGAAAAGGCGAAATTTTTTTAAAAAATACGCCTCCATTGAATTTTTAATTTACCCAAGATGTCTAATGTTCATTAAGATCTATATTTTTTGTGATTGCTTTCACATCGCTAACATAATGAAATTAAATAAAAAAATTGGATATAATCAAAATATTTTTTAAAAAACATTAGGAATAAAATATAATAATTTCGAATTACTTACATGCATGTACTCTAGGGCGGGTCGATTTAAAAATCGCTCAACGTTCAAGGAAAATCGTATTCTAGGGATCAAAATCAGAAACTTTGCCGAAGGAACCATACCTTTAAAACGAATTCTGATGTCCCGACTTTTGAACCGTAGGGTCAAATTTTGAAAAATTCCACTTTGACCCATTTAGAGTCCAATCGAGTCCAAATGTAAGACCGACTCCTACTAACTTTGGAGGACCGATCCACCCATGCCAGTGGCACACCCCATGGAACCCCCCTGGGGGGTCACCATACAAACACTTCAAAAAATCACCATTTTTGGCACTTTACATGAAAAAATCAGCGAAATGGCTATGTTTTTTTCTTTTTGGAGTTTATTTTTCTCTTTAGAAATTTATTTAGTCCGAACATATGTAAATGAAAACATGAATTTAACTTAGTAATAGAGAGGAAACTAAAAAAAAATATTGTTTGAAGTCTTTTTTGCTTTCAAGTCTGGGCAATTTCGCACGGCTCGCTAATGTCGTCGCCATAACAGCCTCTACATTTCCCGGTATAACTCGTTTGGAAACGCTAGCTAGGAATTGAACGTGTCGTTCCGTTCCTTGTATATGTGATGGAATTTTTGGATCAAAAAACGGTGGATCATCTTGATTAAAATATTCTTTCGATGTATCGTACGTGAATGGTGGTTCAAATACGTTATTTATATCGTTCAAACTGATCATTTCCGTGTAACTAGTGCAATTAAAGTTCATATGTGTTTTTTTATAAACTCTAAGGTTCGTTGGGTCGTCAACATTGGTTCGATAGCGTAGAATTTTCTTAATAGCACAGTCGCGCTTTTCTTTCCTATAATCCAACAACATTGATAGCAAGATATTTTCCGAATGCTCATAATATGAATTATCTGTAATTACTTGATTGACAATTCTGCGTAAACGAGGTTCTAGAAATCGTGACCAACTAATGAACTGGAAAAATAATACACTACCGTACACGACAGAGCTGTAATACTTGATATTGAAGTACATTGGCACATAACATTTAATTATAAATTCAACCAGAATTCTTAAATTTTCATCTAGATTTTCCGTTGTCACATACAATCGTAATAATCTAGCGGCCTTGGTGAGCCAGCGAGAATGTACAATTTTCCCTGGTCTGATGTTAGCCAGATCCGCCGAAACCACGCCGCACAGTGGCGCCTTTTGATATTTTTCGTTGCAAAAATCATAACTTTTAAAGTAATAGAGATATTTTAAAAATTTAAAAAGCATTTGAAATAAGACTCCCCTAGCTTCAAAATACATGACCCGCAAGGTGATAGGTAGTATAAAGGGTATATAGTGATATAAAGTATTTGAAAGATAATCCCTTTAGCTTAAGAATATTTAATCGCACAGTGCATCGTTTTGACTTTTTTCGTTGCAAAAATCATAACTGTTGAAATTATCAGGACATATTTAATGTTTAAAACGCACTTGAATTTTATCTCGTTTAGCTTCAAGAAAACCGCACCCGCATTGTAAAAGGCCTACTGCGGCACTGTGCACAGTGAAACATTTTGACCTATTTTGTTGCAAAAATCCTGTCTTTTGAAGTAAACAGATTTGCGAATCTAAAAATCATTTAAAATATAACTTCTTGTGCTTCAAATTAAGTGAATCCGCATACTGATAAAGTATTATAGTATACTTGTAAAGACATTGTGTTTATTTATGGATAAATAATTTAGAATTTATATATTAATAATGTTAAATTTTCACAATATTTTATTGTTTTTGCTTTGTTCTCTTTATTAAATGTATTTTATTTTAATTTATTTCCTTTTACATGAATTTTTTTTATTTGATTTTAATTTTATCACTAGTTTTTTGTTTAAAATTTTTTAATGTTTTTTTCCACACACTTTTTTCACTTTGATTGTCACTGGCTAGATATTGAGACTAGATACCATTATTAGCACAGAATATTTGGAAATAAAGCTTTAAAAAATGTGTGTGCTTGCCGATGCCTACTACAATATTTTTTATTTTTGTTTTTTTTTTTGCAATGTTCAGTTAAGTGCAACATGAAATACTCATTGCTTTAATTTCATTTCTTTATAATTAGCTGTAGGTTCAATTTTAACAGCTCATTCACTATGGTTCAAAAAGTTAATACTTTTTAAATTAAAAACTTACTAAAAATAAATTTAGATAAATTTTTTTTTTTGTACAAAAACCTTTGTCCGTTTAATAAATTCTTAAAAATGCCAACATGACACATATACTTGTGCTTAAGTATTTTTTTTGCAATTCATATGTTTTACATTTTTTTTATTTAAAATCCCAAATTTAAACTTCTAAAATATCTTAATTCGTTCAGGAGATAGAGCTCATCAAAGTGGTAACTTTTCCGAAATTTTTTTCCGCTAGGGGGCGTTGTAAGCGAATGAAAAAGCATAAAAAACTAAATACTAAATTAAAGACCAACACATCTACTAAGTTTGGAATACAATTAGAGTGGATCTCTGTGCTGCCCAAAATCTGTTTGAATATTTTGAAAATATATCTTTTTGTAGTAAAAGTTGTTACAGTTTTATTGTTTTTTCATGTACACGGGCGAGTACGGGCACCCAATTTCAAGAAAATAACTTAGAGTATTAAATACTTAACAACCTCTGTTTAATAGTTCCCGTCACTTTTTTTGTTCTATTCTATTAAGTGTGAAAAAAGACCCAAATATCATGTGTTTCCAAAATTGCGCCTGAAAAAAAAGTATTGGACCGAATAACCCTTTTTTTACATCGTCTCATTGGAATTAACATACCTTTCATCCGACACTAAAAAAATAATGATCGGTTGCATAGTTTGCCTGAAATTCAATTGAAAAGATGATATTTTTTTTTTTTTTATTTAAACATTTTTTGTAAGTCCGAAAAATTGTCAACTTTGATTGACTCTAGAATTCATAATTTTTATCCGATTTCAAAAATTTTTTTTGGATTCTTAATCAGTGAGAAGTTCTCTATCAGATGTAATTATTCATTTTATCAAATTCTTCTGTCAAATTTTTGATTTTTGCAACGCTTTTAGGGAAAAGGTGCCACAGTGCGCCGCTAGAAATTGCATGGGCCATGTCGTATAAGTACTTCGAATCGGTGGAAAATTCAATATTTTCTGGAACAGGGGGCATATTTTTCAACTCAATTTTCTGAAAGCCGTCCACCACCTGAAAATACATAATAATAAAATAATTAAAAACGGTTGACAATTATAATATTTTTTTCTATTTTTTTTTTATTTTTTCTATTATTAAGTTAAATTAATTTTTTCATTTACATATGTTCTGACTAAATAAATTTCTAAAGAGAAAAATAGCCTCCAAAAAAAAAACATAGCCATTTCGCTGATTTTTTCATGTAAAGTGCCAAAAATGGTGGTTTTTTGAAATATTTGTATGGGGAACCCCCCAGGGCGGGTTCCATGGGGGTGTGCCACTGGCATGGGTGGATCGGTCCTCCAAAGTTAGTAGGGGTCGGTCATACATTTGGACTCGATTGGGGCACTCTAAATGGATCAAAGTGGAATTTTTCAAAATTTGACCCTACGGGTCAAAAGTCGGGACATCAGAACTCGTTTTAGAGATATGGTTCCTTCGGCAAAGTTTCTTATTTTGATCCCTAGAATACGATTTTCCTTGAACGTTGAGCGATTTTTTTGCCTCCATACAAATCGACATTGTACTCGTATACACTAAAAAAGTCTATAAAGTCAACAACATGGCAAAAACAATACTAGTTAAAGTTATTAGAAAAGTATTCTCTAGCTTTCAACAACAAAATGACAAAAATTCATACAAAAAGTATACATAAAACTATAGAAAGTCAAATAGAAAACCCTATTTATCCCTAATGACTTTACCTTGTATTATTATGCCATGGTAACAAGGTACATTTTTGCTGAGAGGATCCTTGCAGAAAACTTGCTATTATCAGCAAAAAATATGCAAAATTCACAAAATTTTTATCTGAATTTTCTATCTTATTTTGCTAATTTTCAAATTTTCTGCAAGAATCGTCCCAGCAAAAATGTTGCTGGTTTTACTCACTTTTTTTTAGAGCAATTGTATGATTGATGCAAATTTACATTTTACAAATGAAGATCATTCTAATATACAAAAATTTATGAAAATATAGTTTTGTATTGTTTTATTTTTGCGTGCATCTTCAATTTTCAAATTTATTAAAATATTATTCATTTAATAAATTTTTGAAATTAGTTTCTTTAATTTATTTATTGTTTTATTTATATTTTTTAATATAATTTATTAAAAAAATAAATAAATAAATGAAACGCGGTTGCATTTTGTGTAAGCCTTATAATGGTTTTGTTTGTTTGTAACATTTATTTTTTCATTACTTCGTCCATACAAGCAGCGACATCTACATCTAGTCTTTTACTAGTTCTCCATGTGTTTATCAGCACAATTTTCTTAGCAACGTAAATTAGTTAAACATTAGTTCAAAATTAGTTTCTTGGTAAAAGAGTTTTACTAAAGTTATAGCTTAAAATGCAATGTCGGCAAAGCAATTGCTGCAAATTAGGTAAATATTTTAAATAGACGTTTAACAAAATTTTTAACAATCTTTTTTTTTATAGTACTTCTGAATCATCTAATATCATTTGATAGGGTACACCATGAAGTCGTCGTCAATCTGTCTTTGTAAACATGCTTTGTCAGTATAAAAGCGCATGTCGCAGGGATCGATTCTTGGGCTTCTACTTTGTACCATATATGTTATTGTTCTAACACGACAACTGCAATATTGTAATGTTCACATGTATGCTGACGATGTCCAGCTCTGCCAAAGTAGCAACCTAAGTGCCATAAACGTCTACATTAATAATTTTAATATGGATCTCAAACGAGTTCATGAATGGGATTCCACAAATGGTCTGGATTTTGATATTGTTAACTAAGACAAAGGGCTTAATATTAACAACATAACTATGATCTTAAAAGGAATACCCAGCATTTTACGAAACAAAAAAATCGTATTTTTCTTGCAACATTATTATATCGATACGAAATACATTGTCGGCCAAACTAACTGTACAAACTCCCGCGCTTTTTCTTTTGAATGCATTTCAAAATCTTATGCTCGTATTCATATTCCGTAAACGTCAGTCGATAAAAGGCTTACTATTTTAAAAAAACATTTTTTTATTTATCTAAGTCCCATTAGTTTTAAATATTTGAGGAAATAAAGAATGTCGCTATCTTAGCTGCTGAGGCGACAAAACATACTAAACTAATATAACGAATATATTATTTTTTTGCATAAATTCTAATTTTTTGCTTAATAATGAAACTATTTGTTGAATATGCAATGAATTTTCATCAAAAATTGTAATTTAGTGAAAAAAAAAAAATACATTTATACTGCATTGAGGTCCTTAGATATAAGAAATTTTATTATTTTTAAAATTATGCCTTAAAATAAAGGGTTAATAAGGATAACAAAAATTTGTATGGAAAAAACAAACTTTTCTATAAAATATTAGAGTCAAACGGACAAATAATGAAATTCTGATGTCATAAAGGTCATCAAATAAGCACTACGACCTATATACATATTTTCATAAAATCATTTGACAAATGTCTTTTTAAATGTCCAGCTACAAGAAAAAATTTGATTATAATATAACAGTACATATTATAGAATTAAAAAAGTTTAAGTACAAAAAATTCCGATAAAATGGACAATAGAGGTGTTTAATATTGTATGGCCCTTTACTTTGTTTATAAAAACAATTAATAAACAGTTTGTTGCCGATTTAATACCCAAAAGTCAAGGTGGAAATCGATTAAAAATTTAAACTGTGTTTTGTATTGGGAAAAATTACTTTTTTTCAGTTGTTACAAAAAAATATGACCTATCAATTTTTATACTATATGGTAAACTAATCGATATATAGTCCAAATAATGTTTTCAAAAAGGTATACCAATCTAAAATCGCTTAAGAACTAGCGCAGTAATAAAAAGTGCCAAAGACCGCTAATGTGCCAAATACCACTTGCCCAAAAATTCGAACACACTTCCTAAACGTTTTTGAAATTAATTTCTCCGACATAATTATTTTTCTTTAATTGACTCATTAATTGTAAGATATGAATTATTTTTTTTGTATGTCGTTAACTTGTTCTAAGGTCACGTCAAAACGGACAATATGTTTAGGATATTTTTTTTCAAATTTCCAACTTAAAATTTTAAAAAACCTACTGTAAGAAAGTTTTTTGATGAAAATTCATTGCATATTCAACAAATAGTTTCATTATTAAGCAAAAAATTAGAATTTATGCAAAAAAATAATATATTCGTTATATTAGTTTAGTATGTTTTGTCGCCTCAGCAGCTAAGATAGCGACATTCTTTATTTCCTCAAATATTTAAAACTAATGGGACTTAGATAAATAAAAAAATGTTTTTTTAAAATAGTAAGCCTTTTATCGACTGACGTTTACGGAATATGAATACGAGCATAAGATTTTGAAATGCATTCAAAAGAAAAAGCGCGGGGAGTGTGTACAGTTAGTTTTGGCCGACAATGTATTTCGTATCGATATAATAATGTTGCAAGAAAAATACGATTCTTTTGTTTCGTAAAATGCTGGGTATTCCTTTTAAGATCATAGTTATGTTGTTAATATTAAGCCCTTTGTCTTAGTTAACAATATCAAAATCCAGACCATTTGTGGAATCCCATTCATGAACTCGTTTGAGATCCATATTAAAATTATTAATGTAGACGTTTATGGCACTTAGGTTGCTACTTTGGCAGAGCTGGACATCGTCAGCATACATGTGAACATTACAATATTGCAGTTGTCGTGTTAGAACAATAACATATATGGTACAAAGTAGAAGCCCAAGAATCGATCCCTGCGACATGCGCTTTTATACTGACAAAGCATGTTTACAAAGACAGATTGACGACGACTTCATGGTGTACCCTATCAAATGATATTAGATGATTCAGAAGTACTATAAAAAAAAAGATTGTTAAAAATTTTGTTAAACGTCTATTTAAAATATTTACCTAATTTGCAGCAATTGCTTTGCCGACATTGCATTTTAAGCTATAACTTTAGTAAAACTCTTTTACCAAGAAACTAATTTTGAACTAATGTTTAACTAATTTACGTTGCTAAGAAAATTGTGCTGATAAACACATGGAGAACTAGTAAAAAGACTAGATGTAGATGTCGCTGCTTGTATGGACGAAGTAATGAAAAAATAAATGTTACAAACAAACAAAACCATTATAAGGCTTACACAAAATGCAACCGCGTTTCATTTATTTATTTATTTTTTTAATAAATTATATTAAAAAATATAAATAAAACAATAAATAAATTAAAGAAACTAATTTCAAAAATTTATTAAATGAATAATATTTTAATAAATTTGAAAATTGAAGATGCACGCAAAAATAAAATAATACAAAACTATATTTTCATAAATGTTTGTATATTAGAATGATCTTCATTTGTAAAATGTAAATTTGCCTCATAGATAGATTTTCAAAAATATATGTTAATAATTACTTTACGTTTATAATTCATGCATTATGTAATTGATGAACGGTAAGTCATTATTTTATGTTTCGAAGTAATGTAAAATGTAATGAGGTTTCATTACAAGGTAATCCATGAGTGTTCAATTATCGGTAACTCATTACTTCTTGTTGGAAAATAATGATACAGGTAAGGGGTACACATTACAATGTAATGCGTTACTTTATCGCACCCATTACCAAAGTTTTGCTGGGTAGGGAAGCGATTTTATTTTGGCGGATTTGGAGCAACTTGTGTTTGTCGGTAATAAGAAGGCTAATTTGTTGTAATAAATTATTTTAAATCGCAAATTAGCTACTTTTATGCCTTTTGTTTTTCTATTTTATCGTAATTACTGAATTTTGAAAGAACTTTTTGTTGGACATCATTAATACATGTTAACACATTAACATCATGACTCCAGACTTATTTATTTCAATTTAAAAAAAAAACATAAAAGTTTTGCTAACTTCTATTGATTTTTAAGAAGCTTTATCTGAAACATTATGACACAATATGTGAAGTTGCGGTGCTAGAAATTTTTACCAAATGGAACAACGTGTAGATACAGCGGAATTTTATACATATTTAAATAAAAAATATTTAAACTCTTTGTTTTTTTACTTACCTCGCTAAAGCCATTCCTTTAATACTTAAAAAAAAAAAAAATTACAAAATTTACCATAAGATGCTGTTGGTGTCAACATGACCCTTAGTTGACAATTATTTATAAATATACTGTGATATGTTAATACTTTTCACTTAATGGTCATTTTGTCACCAAAAACAGCTTAGGGTTAATTAAGTTCAGAATATTTTTTTAAAGGATTAAAGGAATACAGCAAAAATAAAACAGCTTACCCAGAAGCGCCTCCGGAAGCCATTATTTAATTACGAAGCGCTTGCAAAGCAAATAAATAAATCATGATTTTTGTTCGCGATGTCCCACTTGATATGTCTCTTTTAAGCAGGTGAAAAGCGCTTCTTTCATGTGCTCTTAGAAGCAATAAATTAATGCCTTCTTAGGCAATAAGAAGCGCTTTCTTTGTATGTGGACAACATTAATGCTTCATGGTATGCATTCTATATTACTTGATTGTAAGCATTATTCACTAATATAAAGAAGGCATTTTGGGAAGCACTACAGAATGTTTCCCTAATTGCTTCATTGTATGCAAGGCGATGAAGTGCTACTCTGGAAGCATACAAATGTAGTTATTGCTTACCAAAGCGAGGTAATTTTTTGCTGGGTATGGCTTTGTATTTCCAGGTGATCTTTTTAACTGATCTGTCTGAAATTTCTCATATGTGATTAAAACTAAAGCAATTTGTAAGATATATCCCAGCAAAAAATAGAGCTTACCCAGAAGCGCTTATGGAAGGCATTATTTAATTACGAAGCGCTTCCAAAGTAAATCCAGAAGGCATGATTTTTGTTCGCAATGTCCCACTTTGTATATCTCTTTTAAGCAGGTGAAAAGCACTAATTTCATGTCCTCTTCGAAGCAATAAATTCATGACTTCTTACGCAATAAGAAGCGCTTTTTTTCGTATGTTGACAACAATAATGCTTCATGGTATGCATTCTTTATTGCTTGATTGTAAGCATTATTCACTGATACAAAGAAGGCATTTTGGGAAGCACGACAGAATGTTTCCCTAATTGCTTTATTGTATACAGGCGGTGAAGCGCTATTTTGAAAGCATACAAATTTAGTTACTTCGTACCAAAACCCCTTTTATTTTTTTGTGCTAGGATGCTTACTTACTATTGATTTTTAACTTAATACGCGAAAAATTTAGAGATTTATTTCAAAAGTTCGAAAATTTTTCGTACTTCTCGATCAAGATTTGGAAAAAAGTTTTTAAAAACTTCTTCCACTTTTGTGCTCTACCATTATCAAAAAAAAAATATTTTGTTGGATCGGTTACAGTAAAAAATTATAGCGATATATCTGCTACTGCGGTTTTCTTCAAAAAGTTTTATCAAAATTAACACCACATGAAACCCTCTTTCTCTTTTTATTACTTTAGCTACGCCACTTGTTACTTACATTAGTACTTACAAATATAGAAGTATTTTCTTGGATATCGCATTACAAACAACATCAACTTTCATATTCTGCCTTTAAGTGCTAAATTAAGATTTAGGAATGATGATAATCTTTTTACACAGCAGAGCAATTCGAAATTAAATTATAAAAATAATCTAAGAAGATGTTTAAATATAACAACATTGTAATACAGAAAAAAAAAACATTAATGATAAAACTTTGAAATTCATTTAAAATGAGTTAATATTAAATTAAGTATATCTTAGCAATAGTATTTTATAATTATTTTTTTAAGATAGCATTACTGGTTTAATTTATTACGGAAAATATTTTAAAGAAAGCATTGGCACGAAAAAAAATTTACATTTTGTTTTTACTATAACTTTTTATTTAATAATGACAAAATTAAAGCTAATACCTTAAATTAAACATGTTTGTCTCAAAATTTGCTGCAATTAAAATAAATTTGGATTTGAAGCGACATGTGGCAAAATTTGGCATATGTATTTGTTTTGTCATATTCAGACTCTGTTTAAATGTTATCTAAGAAATTAACTAATTTTCTTTAAATTCTATCATCAGTTATATGAGCTACTTCACAACTAATCGACTTCAAACTTATTTCTCAAGGTGTTTTATGAATTGAGACCGGGTCAGGTTGACTATGCATAAAACTAAGACATTTAAAGTTTTACGCTGAAACGTCGTCACCAAAAAAAAATTTATTGCTATTTAAAAGTCGAAAAATTAAAAAAATTACTTGTAACTGACAAGAATTTTTTCATTTAATTTATTGTTTTAATCATAGTTTTTTAGTTTCAGATCCATACCAATAGAAAATGGAGGCACTAGACTTAGGAGATACATTCACCGAAAAGGGAATTTCCATATTGCTGTTTGGTGAAAAGCTGAATGCTGTTTTACAAGTGAAATGACAATATTCCTTTTTTTAAAACTTTCACTGCTTTTTTCGTAAAGTTTTTGAGCCGTTTAATGCAACTGAGTTTTGAGAATATTATTTGAAAACAGATATCATTTTATACAGTTTTAGGCATAACAGGCTGATGTCAGCGCACCAATAACGGGAAACTTATAAGCAGGTCTCGGAAGTAAATGTAGATACATATTTGTTGTAGTTAGCTGGATGAGAAAGTCAACCAAATGTCTACACTTAGAATACTATGTAGATAAACCCCACTGCAAATGTAGTTAAAAACAAATGAAATTTCACTTAAAGAAAGGACGACTTACAGTCATTTGAAGTGGTTTGTTTTTTTAAATGAACTACAAGGTTAGAAAAAAATTTAATTTGTTCTACAAATGATTGACATTTACAGTAAAAATAAGGAAACTGTATTACAACCATTCTTGTACATTAGCATTGGAATTTCATTAGCATTATTTAACTAATGCTAATGAAATCACATTAATGCCTGAAAAACTAATTGCAATAGAGCAAAAAAAGCATTTGTTTTCAAAAAAAAAAAGGGAGTGTAAATTGTAACACTGAAACGAAATGGAACGAGGAACTAACTTTCTATTATCCGATAACATATCGCTCATTTGCTGCAAGAACGGCATAACTCAAAATTTTCGATTTTGAGATAAATGCGTTTTAAGTGTTCAATTGACTATAGCTCTGAAGAAAAATGAATAAATGTAAATATTTTGTTATCATCTTGTAAATCAACTTATATTTAATATACCCGTATAGAAAAAAGTAGAGTAAAACATTTTTAATAATTGTTTTTAGATGGAAAATTGTTTATACTTTCAGTTATGACGTTATTGCTGCTAAAGTTCATTGATAGTAGTATAGTAAACTAAAATGTGTCGTTCTAAATGCGAAAAAAAAGTTTATGATAAACATTTTTCCAACAATAATGGAATATTTTGTGTTATAGCTAGTTATAATTAGATGATTTTTTTCAACAAAACAGCCACAACACAAAATATGCCAGTATATAAGAATTTTTACTACATAAAACACATTTTACCTTTCCACTTATAAAGGCACAAGGCAAATTATGTCGCTCTTTCCGAAAACAAAAACCTTAACGAATGTGGCGTAACTAACGATGTGTCGTTGTTGTAAGTAAAAGAAGAGCGAAACATAGGAATAGAAATAACGGCATATACTCGTCTCACACGTTCTGTATATAAGATATC
This sequence comes from Delia radicum, assembly GCA_021234595.1. Taxonomy (NCBI): domain Eukaryota; kingdom Metazoa; phylum Arthropoda; class Insecta; order Diptera; family Anthomyiidae; genus Delia; species Delia radicum. Next base: position 90,833,125 of record CM037853.1, read on the forward strand.
AAAATGAGTATTTTACACAAGATAGAATATGATATTGCCAATTTTTCTGTATTATTATCTCAAAAATCGCGAATTTTGAGTTATGCCGTTCTTGCAGCAAAAGAGCGTTATGTTTATGTTTGTATTATCACGTAAATAAGTAAAAAAATGAAATAACGATGTGGCTGTTTTTTAAAAAAATGATCACTCGGGATCTCTCTCGGACCTATCCTATTTATGTTATAAGGTATATTAATGTTCCTGGGGAGCCAAAATTTGTCCGTTTTGGTCTATCTCGTTTAGTTTTGGAGATACTGGACATTTCAAAATATCGCCATTTTGTAAAATGGCTTGTATCTCGAAAACTAGGCATGATATCGCAAAACGGAAAAAATTTTTGCAAACCATAATAAAGGACGTTGTACCGACAACACGAATGTGTACAGTGTTTCGATTCCAATCGTTCCCCGTTACAGTCCATATCGTTCCATTTTGGACCAATGTTCCATTCTGTTATCGGAGTGATTAACTTTTTATTTTCACGTACGACAACGCAATTGTGTACAGTGTTCCGATTCCAATCGTTCCCCGTTTAATTCCATATCGTTCCATTTTGGACCAATGTTCCATGCTATTATCGGAGTGATTACATTTTTATTTTCATGTCCGTTTTTGGGTAAACAAATAATTATTTTTTCACAAAAAATTAATCTTTCGGAATATTTCCCAAACCTAGCACATTTGCATTCAGTCAATTGCAATTTGCTTCCTTTAATTAATTCATTACTAATGGTAATGAAATTTGAAATCATTACCATTAGTCAATCAAATCAAATCAAATCAATGAAATTCATTATCATTAACTAAACAAATGCTAATGAAAATAATTTCATTACAATTGATATCAATGAAATTGTAATGAAATCATCAATTAATTAGTCCATTCAATTAATTAGTCTCATGTATGATTACAACCCAAACAAATACATATTTTTAAAGCAGACGTTCCCTGAGTGCAGATTTCGAACTCTATTCATCGCTTCTCTCTTTCTTAAGACATAAAAGACGTCCAAGTTCAGTTTCAACTGTATCCAAAATTTTTAATATATTATTTTTCCAATAGAGCATTCCTATTTTATTTCACCGAATAATTTTTCGATGGTCTTTCAATTGGAAAAAAATTTTATGGGTATGTTTGTTAGTAAACGCATATTTCTAAAACAATGTTTTTTGTTTTGAAAACTGTGGCAACCCTGCACAGTGGGATAAATCACAAAATTTGTGGAAATAATTCGGCCATTTGCTAACTTGGGTTCCGATTGCAATGAAATTTAGAACATGCATAAAAGACATAAAATGGAGTTTTAGTTTTGATTTTGAACCTTCCAGACCCTTTGGGGGCTGCAAAATGGCTGCCCAAAGTTGGGTACTTTTTTCATAAAAAATTTTGAGTGTTTGCCATTTTGTTGTTTCTCATCAGATTTTCAAAAAATTTACATATTAGTAATCTTCTTGTAAAGATGAACAAAAAACATGCTTACATGTGTGGGTTACCTCTAATAGTTTCCGAGATATTCCGATTTGAAAATGTGAAATTCAAAATTTTGTCCGACTCAGGTCCAAAGTTTTTCGAATATCGGAAGAAAATTGGGACCAATTTTCGTTTTAAAATATCAGTTATTCAGCCAATAAAATTCTTGATTGAATAAAAAAAATTAGTTCAATATCTTGTTTCAGTCAAAAATTACATTAGTTTAAAATAGAAATTAAAAAAAAGTAAATTTTGGCGATATTTTCCCCAAAAAGCACCAAACTTCTTATCGCTCCAGACAAATATTTTTCTTCTGAACATATAAAGTATATATACTTTTCTGGAAGGTCTTTTTATGTAAATGCGAGTTGTGGTAAAAAATATTTTGATTTGTAAATACTTTTCCCCCCATCCGCTTCCAAAGTTGCCATATTTTTGAGGGTAAATATCAATTTTAACTCACAGTTAAAATTTGTGCACGCATCCAATTGGGTAGGGAAAACCGGTTTAGATACTCCAACAGATACCTAATGTAGTGTGTAAGTCATGTCCAAGCCCCGCTTTAAATGACGACATGGCAGCAAAAAACGAAAAAAATCCCATTTTTGGAAATTTTTTTTTTATTTGTAGGAATTGTGGGATTGTTTTCAGAAAATCATACATTCTGACATTTGTTTCGATTTGTTGACCTTAAAGTCTAGTTAAATCCAAAAAATCGTTGGATTATGTATATTAATAAATATTTTATTGAATAGTGAAAATTTTCATTTAAGCAAAAACTGAAATTTTTACCTTCATATTTGGATTACCCAAGTTTTTGTTTTACCAAGATGGCTAAATTCAACCTTTTTTAAAAAAATCGCAATCTACAGGTAAATTTCTTTTCAACGATACCAAACACTGGTATGTTATGTTCATAACTCCTAAACAGAAAATCTTCAAATGTTAGCCCTTATTCATATATTTCTTCTAATGTGTCCTCGTATTCACATCTTACATAATTGGGTCAGGTAAAAAGGGTTTTATGATGTTCTTCATAAAGATACGTGTTTTATGATTCCTATTTTTAATATACCCTCTCTTTTTATATTTTATGGGCCTTAGTATTTGAAAACCCAGTTACCTGGGTTATGATAGCTAATATTTGTACCTAATATTTGTATATAAATATGAATAGGTTTAGTTTTAAGTTCATAAAAAACTCGTCAACCATGGTAAGAACAGTAAATCATGAAGCATTGTGCTTAACTTTGTGGGACAACTCAAAACTACTGAGATTTGAAAAGGTTAACGTTGTAGTTGCATCAATTGAATCTTCACATCACACTAAATTGGACACTGCAGAAATATCTAAAATTGACAATTTTATTAAATTATTTGATAAAAAAATGCAGTCCGTTTCCGGCTCTATTCTGAAATTTAAAACAAAATATTATAAGTGGATGAATGATAGCCTGGAGATACATTTTTCTGCTGTTGGTGCACTCGGTAAGCCTTATAATGATTTGTGTGCAAAATCTAAAAAAAAAGAATATCGATTACTCTTTCTACGCATTCAAATACAGAAGTTTCTGACACGTTTAAGGAAATGTTAAAAAAAGAAAATCGCCCTAAAGAGGCGTTGCAAATCTCAGATGTTCTTCCAACTGCATCACCAAAACGGCTTAAAAGGATTGTTAAGAGCATCTCCACCCCTTCATCGGATACAGATTTTACAGAAGAAGAAGCCATTGCTCTTATGGTGGAATTAGGGCTAAGCAAAAATAAATATCTTATTTTGAGAAAGGCTTTGATTGATAAAGGACACAAAATTCTGCCCTCATATAACGCAATAAAGGATAAGAAGGATAGTATCTTACCAAAACCTATTGCTGTTAATGTACATGAAGCTTGCATTGAATTGTCTACCCTGCTCGAAAACACAGCATCTAGGATTGTTTCTGACTTTTCTAGAGATCAGCTGGAAAGAGTCAATAATTGCTATGTTGTACTAATGTGCAAGTGGAGATGTGATGGCTTATCAGCCTTCCTGACTACAAACATGCTTCCGAAGGCCAGAACAAATCAGAATATGAGAGCGTATTCATGTCATCGTTAGTTCCATTAAGAATTCGTTCATATTCTACTACTGAGCCTTCAACAAGTAATGCTTTCGATGATGTATGGATCAATTCAGCACCTGGATTCAAAGCTTTTTGCAGACCCATTGGTTTCGAGTATATAAAAGAGTCAAACTCTACTACTAATAATTTGGTGGATTATATAGAAGGAGAAAAATGTACTTTGGAGCCAATTTGTATTGAGATTGGTGATTACAAGTTTAATATATCTTTTGATTTGAACCTTACAATGATCGATGGAAAGGTTTGCAATGCCATAACAGACACGCTCTCAACTTGGGAATGTACTATATGCAATGAAAAGAAATCACAGTTTTCAAATGTTTCCAAAGAAAGGACTATTAATAAAAAAGTATTGGGTTTTGGCATATCCCCCTTACATGCCCGCATTCGGTTCATGGAACACTTCTTACACATATCATATGATTTAAAGTATAAAGCATAGCAGGAAATGAAACAAAATCAGTAAGAAACAACGAAGAAATATCAAATATGAGGGCAGATGAAAAAAGGAGGATACAAGTAGACTTTAAAAGGCAGACAGGCTTAAACATAGATAAACCACTTGCTAGTTGCGGAAGTACAAACGATGGCAATACAGCAAGAAGGTTTTTTAGAGATTTTGAAATTATTTTAATAATAACAGGAATTGACAAGGAGTTGCTTCGAAAGATCAACATCATGTTAATGGCAATTAATAGTAAACATAAACTAAATTCATCATTACATGTAGATTGCGATTTTTTTAAAAAAGGTTGAATTTAGCCATCTTGGTAAAACAAAAACTTGGGTAATCCAATTATGAAGGTACAAATTTCAGTTTTTGCATATATGAAAATTTTCACTATTCAATAAAATATTTTTTAATAGACAAAATCCAATGATTTTTTTGAATTCAACTAGACTTTAAGGTCAACAAATCGAAACAAATGTCAGAATTTATGATTTTCTGAAAACAATCCCACAATTCCTACAAATAAAAAAAAAATTCCAAAAATGGGATTTTTTTCGTTTTTTGTTGCCATGTCGTCATTTAAAGCGGGGATTGGAAATGACTTACACACTACATTAGGTATCTGTTGGAGTATCTAAAACCGGTTTCCACTACCCAATTGGAGGCGTGCACAAAATTTAACTGTGATGGCAAACACTCAATATTTTTTATGAAAAAAGTACCCAACTTTGGGCAGCCATTTTGCCGCCCCCAAAGGTTCTGGAAGGTTCAAAATCAAAACTTAAACTCCATTTTATGTCTTTTATGAATGTTCCAAATTTCATTGCAATCGGCCACAAGTTAACAAATGGCCGAATTATTTCCACAAATTTCGTGATTTATCCCACTGTGCCCTGAAGGCTTGAAATATCGCAGCAGAGAGATTGGGACATCATTCAAAAGGTCGTTACTTTTGTTGCGTGAAAGATATTGAGAAAATCTTCTTGCATAGGAATAGTAAAAATTTTGTGGTTCAAAAATTTTGTAACAAAAAGTTTAAATATTTTATAAAACAAAAAAAAAATCAAAATTATTTTTGGTTAAAAAGTATTTGCACCAAGAACTTAACACATCTTTTAAACACTCTGCAAATTTCAGAGAGGTATCTCTAATAGTTTTTGAAATATTCAAATGTTACCAGAATTTAACGGATTTGTCTACTACAGAGACATACTACACAATTGTTCAGATATCTCAAAAACTAGCATAGATATTACTTTGAAATCGTTATGATGTTTACAACACATGTTTGGCTATTTGTATAAAAAATATAAAAAAAATTTATAGTACATATTTTTAAAAAAATAATTTAATATAAATTTTTTCTTTTTAATAATTTAAAAATTTTCAAATGTTTTTTATAAAAATCCTGGACCACAAAATTTTTAATATCTCTTACATAACAAAAGCTATCTCATTTTGATTATTATACCAACACATAATTTTGCGATATTTCAAAGCTACAGGGTTACAAATTAAAAGAATCTAAAAAAAACTCAGAAATATGCCAAATTTCTCACAAAAGTTAATCAAAATCGGAATTTAGTCGTTGAAATAAAATGTAAATGCTCTACGTAAAACCGCTTGATATTAAAACTGTTTTTTTGATAAAAAAAAAAATGCCAACAATTTTTAATTACAATTTTGTCGCAAAGTATTCACTTTTATTTGTTTTGTATAAGGAGTGAGATCGAAAAACCCCCAGCACACATCTTCACTTACAACTGATTTTGTGTACGACACTGAACTTTGTTTCTGGTTACGTTACCTTTTAGAAGATTTTCAGATTATGCGTCCAAAATATTAAAGCGGTCAGCTCATTTTTCGCTTACAAATTTAATCCGAACAAAAAGTGAGTAATAGAGTCTTATTTTAGTATCTTAAGTGACCTAATCTGGCAACACTATGCCTGAGTAAACATGTTTTTATCAGCTGCTTACTTTTTTATTGCTAAATTGTTAAAACAAAAGAAAGAAAGAGTTAATTTAATTGTTAATTGTGTGATTTTAGTTCCAATTTGAAGAAATTTGGTGGAGTACATTAGTTCTTTAAGACTCATTTTGGTTTTGACTTGGTATAACGTGTTTTCATTTTGCTCTGCCTTTTTGCTGTTTTTCTGCCTTTGTTGCTTAGTGGTATTAGTTTTTTTTCTTGCTGAATTCCAACGCTGCTGTTTTGTTGGAAAACATAATCTTATAGTAAAGCAAATAAAATTAACTTAATAACCTAAAAAGATGACTGGTAAATGTTTTAAATGTTTGGATTGTGGTGCAAGTATTACTAAGACTCAGGCTAGCATCCAATGCAAAGCGTGCTCTCAGTGGGTACATATGTCATGTGCGGGTATTACGAAAGAGGAACTGGAGGCGCTAAAAAGCTTTAGAGTGTTATCATTTATTTCCAATAAGTGTGAAAATAATCCTAGATGAGATGAGGAACGCTCTATACGTGAAGAAATATCTGATATGAACAATAAGTTTGATGTATTCATTAAGACAGTTGATGACGAACGTAAATCTTCAAACAGTCATTTGCTGAAGGAATTGCAGAACTTAAGCAGGAAATGTCCTTGAGTATCCAGTCTATGAAGACAAACATTCTTAACTGTACTAAGATTGTGAAGCAAGCGGAATCCTCGACATCTGACAAAATCTCATTGCTAGAGTCTGAAAACAATGTACTTTATAAAAAACTATATCGTGGTGATTTTGTCATTGGTGGTTTGCCTAATGGAATAAAAAGTTTTACTGATGTTATAATACAATTGGGGCTTTCTATAAAGTTTCTGTTACTTTGCAAGGTATTAACCATTCATGCTTTATAAATAACAAAAAAGCCGTACTTGTACAATTGAATAGTGTGTTTTTACGTGATGAAATTATGTGCCTGTATTTTAAAACTATGAAAGCCCGGCCTTTAAAAGTTGCTGATATAATAGTGGATCCTACTATTCTTAAGGAAGATATTGACAGACTTGTGTTCCTGAATGACCACTATTCTCCTGCTGTAATTAAGCTTAATTCAGTGTGCAGAAGGCTTCTCAAGGATAAAGCTATTAAGAAATTTAAGTTGATTAATGCAGCTGGGTCTAAAGCGGTGTTAACATTGCCGGATAATAGCGAGGTTGAGTATGGTGCTTTGGAGTGTGCTGCTCTGTTGAAGGAAGTTGCTGCTGCTGTTCCTGCTCTTTAATTTGGTTATATTATTTCTGAGGGAGTTTCCCATCCAGGGTAATATTTTTGGCTTTTGTGTTATTATTATTTGAAATTCAATTCGTTTATTTATTTTTTTTTTTTGTGAAATAACTTCTTATTTAATACTTTTTTTAGCTTTTTTTGATTTTTTTTTAAATTTGTATTATATTTTTATTTTTTTTTTCTTTTGTTTAACTTTAATGATCGGTTGTATTTGTTTTAATCTGCCATTTGCTGTGTTCTAATGGGCTATTACCTTTAGGCTTGGTTTATGGCGGATTGATTTCTTATATATCTGGTTTTTTAATTATTGTCATTCTGATCTCAATTATTGCTTGTAAATAGCTGATATTGTTATGGATTTTTATATATTTCTTTTTTTGATCTATAATGAATTTTTGTAGCTCAACGTATTTTTTAATAATCATATATTATTATATATTTTCTAATACATTTTACTTTGAACATTCACATTATTTCTTTGGCTTCACCGCTGTAATGATAAAATTGTATGTCTTTAAATGACAATGGGTCCCGTAGTTAAACTTGATGAGTTAAACTTGATGAGTTGAAAAGTATTTTAAATGGTAACTTATTTGATGTGTTTGCAATATCGGAATATTGGCTACATGATGGGGTATCAAGTCGTGCAGTTGACATTCCTGGTTATAGATTTTGCCGCAATTATCGCCTGGCTTCAAGGGATGGTGGCCTGGGATTATATATATCTAATAAACTAAAATTTAAGACTATATTTAAAGTCTCCGAATCTGATGCATGTGAGTCACTTTTTGTAGAGATATATTTTGGCAGTGTGAAAATCTTGCTTGGTGTTGTTTATCTGCCAAGTGGTAATATTGTTTCATTTGAACAACGTCATTGTGATCTTTTTTTAAAATATTCGAATATTATTGTAGTTGGTGATTTTAATTGTAACCTGTTTAATCCATCTAAATCTAGTTTGTTTCGATCTCTTTGTATTAGATGTCGATTATCTATTGCTCATAACTCTAGAGCAACGCATTTTGATCTTGGTAAAAGATCCACGTCACTGATTGACTTTTTTTGAGTTAGTGATATTTCAATTATAAGCTACACTGATCAGGTACAGTGTCCATCTGTAACTGATCATGCATTAACTGTTGCTGCCTTTACTTTCAATATTGAACGTGTACATGAGTTTTGTGAATACAGGGACTTTAATGTTTTCTTTTTTGAATGAATTTGATTGCTCTAATGTTTTTAATGCTATTGGTGTTGAAAATAAATGTTCTGTTCTTAATCTTCTTTTTGATAATCTGTTATCTTTTGTTCCCATTGTTAAAAGGAGTATACGCTATGGTGGTGATGTTTGGATGGAGTCTAGGGACATTGTTTTGGCTAGGTCTCTGAGGGATTTGGCTCATTCTGCCTTTCAATCTAACCGTTCGTGGCAGAATTGGAAGGCATACTGTAAGCTTCGTAACAGGGAAAAAAATGTAATTCGTAGGGAAAAGAGGAGGCACTATTCTAGGGTATTTTGGGGATTGGATTCAGCCGGTATGTGGAAGATACTTAAGGATTCTGGTTGTATGGGTCGTGATGATGTTGCTTGGGACGGTGATACTAAAGTTTTGAACCATTTCTTTGTGGGTAATGATTGTTTAAACGATCGGGAAGTTATTGATTTTAGTGCTTTTGATGAGTCTATTGATTCCTTTTCGTTCCGATGTGTGAGTGAAATGGAAATATTTGAAGCCCTGAATAAAGTAAAGTCAAAATCTATTGGAATTGATGGCATTTCGATCAAATTTATTAATTTGTTATGTTCTTAATTTGGTACCACTTAATTTTGACCACGTCTGTTTTTCCTGATGCTTGGAAGACTAAACGTGTTGTGCCGATTCCAAAGTCGGGATTAGTCCATGGACCTGATGACTTAAGACCTATATCTATTCTTCCTGCGGTATCCAATGTTGTGGAGCATCTTATTAGAAGTCAGATACTTCAATCTACCTATTTGAATCTATCTGAGTCGCAGTATGCTTTTCGCCATGGTTACAATACTACGTCTTTACTCCTTAAACTTACTGACTCTATTAGGGAGAATGTTAATAGTGATAAGGTTAGTGTTTTGGTAGCTCTAGATCTCTCTAATCATGTTAGAATGATTTATAAGCTTAGAGATAAATTCAACTTTTCAATATCTGCTTGTAAATTAATTATGTCATATTTGATTGGAAGATCTCAATTTGTTGCTGTTAATGATGCTAGGTCTGGTCTGTTTTAGGGCCGTTATTGTTTATTATGTATATTAATGACCTCCCAGAGGCTGTGAACTCAAGAATTTCCGGATCTTTCTTGTTCGCTGATGATGTTTTTCTATTGTTTAGTGGTAAGCGTTCTTTTACTCAGGTTTTTGAGAGTAAGATTAATTTGTGCCTTGATAGTGTTTTGGACTGGACATCGTTTAACTCTTTAGCTATTAATTCGTCTAAGACGGAAGCTATTATATTTGTTCCAACTAACCGTTTTTTTCCAGACTTAAACATTTTTTTGGGTGAGACTGTAATTGAGTTTGTGAACCAATATAAGTGTTTGGGTGTATTACTGGATAGTAAACTGTCATTTAAATCTCACATTGATGTGTTGTCTGGTAGAGTTTGGGGTGCTTTACGTAGACTGTATTCCACTAATATTATTTTTCCTTTTCGTGTTAAGAAAGCATTGGCTCATGCGCTCTTAATGTCACAGGTGCTATATTGCCTAGAGGTTTTTTCAGGTACTATTGGTATTAACTTTACTAGATTGAAACGAATTGTTAATGCTATTGTACGATTTGTGTATAACGTTAGGCGCCGAAATCACATTCTGGTTATGTTTACCGTTTTCTGGGGTGTTCATTTGAAAACTTTGTTAAATACCGTAATTTAATTATGTGTTATGGAATTTTGAAAAGTGGTAGGTCTTTATCATTATGTAGGTCGTTCATTTTTTCACAATCAGCTAGAATTGAGATCTTCATTCCTAGAATTGTTAGATCAGTGTATGAAAGGTCGTTTGTGGTTAGAATTGCCAGTTGTTGGAATGGATTGCCTTGTGAATTACGTATTTTTTCTCAATCGAATAATGTCTTTCGCTTCAAACTCTTGAATCGTTTTGGTGGCTTATAAAGGGTCCGCCAAATAACTTTTATTTTTTTGAACTCCTGAATCAATTGGACTTTGTATGGAGTCATACCAAGGTCTTTATGCAAAATTCGTCTCAATGATGTCTCCGAAATGTTCAATTGTTGAGAACGACGTTGAATTGATGTTGATGGCGCTTCACGCACACTTTCTGCCACAGCAGCAATATTCTCGGGTGTACGCACTGTTTTTGGCTTTTCACGCTTTGGTTTATCGATGAGGATGCCAGTTTCTTTCACCTTTTTCACAAGATAACGAACATACGGACCATATTCGTTCAGCGGAAGGATAAAACTAATTATCTGTCAAATCAGACATGAGCTAAGTGTTACCATTCACGAAATAAGCACTAGTTGAAAAAAAAAAAACGTTAGATGGCGGATCCTTTAGTTAGCTGGTTGCGTGAAAATTTCATGGATTTATTTGTAGATCATTTTTTATTATTTTTTTTTTCCTTTTTTTAATGTGTTACTACTAATTGGGACCTGACTTCTGTAACATTATGCTGTGTTTATTACTTTTGCGTTTGTTTTATATTATGGCTGGGGAGCTGATGGAATTTGTGAAATGTTCTGTTAATTAATTTGTTATTGTATATACATATATTTAATTTTATAATTTTAAATTACTATAAGAACTCAGGTTATTATTATTACTGTGTAATATATATTTTTGGCCTGGATGGCTTTATATTACAGAACTTGAATAAATAAATAAAATAACTAAATAAAATTGATAGAATCAGACTATTTCAAAAAAACAGTAACAGCAGTTATTGGAAACTTGTTTTGCAGCCTTAATCAATAATTTGAAATGAATCTTAATATCATTTGATGGTTCTGAGTTCAGAACAATTAAGCACATTTTTTGTACTAAATATAAGTTTTTTTTTTGTTGTTGTAAAAATGCTACTTTGTTTTGCCCTCACTTTTTGTTTAAAGTCCATTTAAAATTAAACTAATTATCCGATTTCGCTAATATTTTGTACACAAAAAATGAAAAAATAATTTAATGAAAACAGTTCACTTAAAAATTAAAAAAAAGTTATAAGTGAAAATCTGTTTCGGGAATTTTTGATCTCACTCCTTATTAGGTATATTTGTATATTATGGCTTAAAGGTGGAATACATCCTAACCATATATTTTGTATTCCATAAAACAACAACATATACAACACGAAATACCACAAATTGTTGGCACTTTAATTAAGAATTTGGTTTTTGTTGTATATAAAAGCATGGGAAACCGCTAACATTATACATCTCATTTGGCAAACATGGAAATTTATATACATTAGGCTGCTTCTTATTTAAAAATAACTTAGAATTTTTGACGGAACAGCCCTGGGTAGAGTAAGAATTATGAAATTTTTTAAAAATTTTCAAAAAAAGTTATGGGTAACTAACAGACTTTTAAAATTATGCCGATTTTGAAAATGGATCTATTTTCATAAAATTTTTTTTTTAAAATCTCAAAATAACTTATATTATTTTTTTATCTATTGTAACGTTGGTGTTTCAAACGCCACTGGCTTCTAATTTTAATGCCGGCACTAAAAAGCGCCAAGGCAAAGCACAATTAAAGTGCTGGTTACTTTTTAAATAAAAAATGAAAACAATAGCCAATTACTCGGCTTGAGTTCAGATTTAAAACTTGACCTTTATTACAAAATTTGTATCCTTATAAACTAAAATAACGGTACTTAAATCTAATCCTAATTCTATCATTCTACATGTAAATAATATGCTTACACATACATACATAAATTAATGTTTATTTACTATTTATAATAAATAACACAGCTGTTTTAAAAAGGAAACACAGCTGATTAAAATATAAATTATACAGCTGATTAGAGATGTGAGTTTATTTAGAGATGTGTAATAAATACAATACACCCAAAAACCAAGAAAAAATATTTAATTTTCATAATAATGTTAACCCTTAACCACTCTAGGTCTAAAATATGTCTTAAATTTTGCAGTACTTTGAAAGATCAAATTATGTTTAGCAAATTAAAAAAAATATAAATAAAAATTTCAAATATTTAAATAGTTTTGGGCCGATTTAATTTTGGCGGATTTGGAGAAATATCCGTATTTTTGATAAAATAATTTATAATATATTTTTGGTTAAAGAAACTAGACTCATTCCAAAGTCGGGATTAGTCCATGGACCTGATGACTTAAGACCTATATCTATTCTTCCTGCGGTATCCAATGTTGTGGAGCATCTTATTAGAAGTCAGATACTTCAATCTACCTATTTGAATCTATCTGAGTCGCAGTATGCTTTTCGCCATGGTTACAATACTACGTCTTTACTCCTTAAACTTACTGACTCTATTAGGGAGAATGTTAATAGTGATAAGGTTAGTGTTTTGGTAGCTCTAGATCTCTCTAATCATGTTAGAATGATTTATAAGCTTAGAGATAAATTCAACTTTTCAATATCTGCTTGTAAATTAATTATGTCATATTTGATTGGAAGATCTCAATTTGTTGCTGTTAATGATGCTAGGTCTGGTCTGTTTTAGGGCCGTTATTGTTTATTATGTATATTAATGACCTCCCAGAGGCTGTGAACTCAAGAATTTCCGGATCTTTCTTGTTCGCTGATGATGTTTTTCTATTGTTTAGTGGTAAGCGTTCTTTTACTCAGGTTTTTGAGAGTAAGATTAATTTGTGCCTTGATAGTGTTTTGGACTGGACATCGTTTAACTCTTTAGCTATTAATTCGTCTAAGACGGAAGCTATTATATTTGTTCCAACTAACCGTTTTTTTCCAGACTTAAACATTTTTTTGGGTGAGACTGTAATTGAGTTTGTGAACCAATATAAGTGTTTGGGTGTATTACTGGATAGTAAACTGTCATTTAAATCTCACATTGATGTGTTGTCTGGTAGAGTTTGGGGTGCTTTACGTAGACTGTATTCCACTAATATTATTTTTCCTTTTCGTGTTAAGAAAGCATTGGCTCATGCGCTCTTAATGTCACAGGTGCTATATTGCCTAGAGGTTTTTTCAGGTACTATTGGTATTAACTTTACTAGATTGAAACGAATTGTTAATGCTATTGTACGATTTGTGTATAACGTTAGGCGCCGAAATCACATTCTGGTTATGTTTACCGTTTTCTGGGGTGTTCATTTGAAAACTTTGTTAAATACCGTAATTTAATTATGTGTTATGGAATTTTGAAAAGTGGTAGGTCTTTATCATTATGTAGGTCGTTCATTTTTTCACAATCAGCTAGAATTGAGATCTTCATTCCTAGAATTGTTAGATCAGTGTATGAAAGGTCGTTTGTGGTTAGAATTGCCAGTTGTTGGAATGGATTGCCTTGTGAATTACGTATTTTTTCTCAATCGAATAATGTCTTTCGCTTCAAACTCTTGAATCGTTTTGGTGGCTTATAAAGGGTCCGCCAAATAACTTTTATTTTTTTGAACTCCTGAATCAATTGGACTTTGTATGGAGTCATACCAAGGTCTTTATGCAAAATTCGTCTCAATGATGTCTCCGAAATGTTCAATTGTTGAGAACGACGTTGAATTGATGTTGATGGCGCTTCACGCACACTTTCTGCCACAGCAGCAATATTCTCGGGTGTACGCACTGTTTTTGGCTTTTCACGCTTTGGTTTATCGATGAGGATGCCAGTTTCTTTCACCTTTTTCACAAGATAACGAACATACGGACCATATTCGTTCAGCGGAAGGATAAAACTAATTATCTGTCAAATCAGACATGAGCTAAGTGTTACCATTCACGAAATAAGCACTAGTTGAAAAAAAAAAAACGTTAGATGGCGGATCCTTTAGTTAGCTGGTTGCGTGAAAATTTCATGGATTTATTTGTAGATCATTTTTTATTATTTTTTTTTTCCTTTTTTTAATGTGTTACTACTAATTGGGACCTGACTTCTGTAACATTATGCTGTGTTTATTACTTTTGCGTTTGTTTTATATTATGGCTGGGGAGCTGATGGAATTTGTGAAATGTTCTGTTAATTAATTTGTTATTGTATATACATATATTTAATTTTATAATTTTAAATTACTATAAGAACTCAGGTTATTATTATTACTGTGTAATATATATTTTTGGCCTGGATGGCTTTATATTACAGAACTTGAATAAATAAATAAAATAACTAAATAAAATTGATAGAATCAGACTATTTCAAAAAAACAGTAACAGCAGTTATTGGAAACTTGTTTTGCAGCCTTAATCAATAATTTGAAATGAATCTTAATATCATTTGATGGTTCTGAGTTCAGAACAATTAAGCACATTTTTTGTACTAAATATAAGTTTTTTTTTTGTTGTTGTAAAAATGCTACTTTGTTTTGCCCTCACTTTTTGTTTAAAGTCCATTTAAAATTAAACTAATTATCCGATTTCGCTAATATTTTGTACACAAAAAATGAAAAAATAATTTAATGAAAACAGTTCACTTAAAAATTAAAAAAAAGTTATAAGTGAAAATCTGTTTCGGGAATTTTTGATCTCACTCCTTATTAGGTATATTTGTATATTATGGCTTAAAGGTGGAATACATCCTAACCATATATTTTGTATTCCATAAAACAACAACATATACAACACGAAATACCACAAATTGTTGGCACTTTAATTAAGAATTTGGTTTTTGTTGTATATAAAAGCATGGGAAACCGCTAACATTATACATCTCATTTGGCAAACATGGAAATTTATATACATTAGGCTGCTTCTTATTTAAAAATAACTTAGAATTTTTGACGGAACAGCCCTGGGTAGAGTAAGAATTATGAAATTTTTTAAAAATTTTCAAAAAAAGTTATGGGTAACTAACAGACTTTTAAAATTATGCCGATTTTGAAAATGGATCTATTTTCATAAAATTTTTTTTTTAAAATCTCAAAATAACTTATATTATTTTTTTATCTATTGTAACGTTGGTGTTTCAAACGCCACTGGCTTCTAATTTTAATGCCGGCACTAAAAAGCGCCAAGGCAAAGCACAATTAAAGTGCTGGTTACTTTTTAAATAAAAAATGAAAACAATAGCCAATTACTCGGCTTGAGTTCAGATTTAAAACTTGACCTTTATTACAAAATTTGTATCCTTATAAACTAAAATAACGGTACTTAAATCTAATCCTAATTCTATCATTCTACATGTAAATAATATGCTTACACATACATACATAAATTAATGTTTATTTACTATTTATAATAAATAACACAGCTGTTTTAAAAAGGAAACACAGCTGATTAAAATATAAATTATACAGCTGATTAGAGATGTGAGTTTATTTAGAGATGTGTAATAAATACAATACACCCAAAACCAAGAAAAAAATATTTAATTTTCATAATAATGTTAACCCTTAACCACTCTAGGTCTAAAATATGTCTTAAATTTTGCAGTACTTTGAAAGATCAAATTATGTTTAGCAAATTAAAAAAAATATAAATAAAAATTTCAAATATTTAAATAGTTTTGGGCCGATTTAATTTTGGCGGATTTGGAGAAATATCCGTATTTTTGATAAAATAATTTATAATATATTTTTGGTTAAAGAAACTAGACTCATTCCATATAGAACCATCAAAAATATCGGTATTAGTTAAAATATTCAGTTAACATTTTTTATTTAAAACAAAAGTTGTTATATTATATTGAGTTTTGAAATAAACAAAAACAATCTATTGTTTTTATCGATTTTGTCAATTAATTTTTCAACAGTTGACAATAAACTAAAAAATACAATTGATTTTAACGAAAAGTTAGTAGTCCTGTTTTCAACTGATTTTCAGTTAATTTAATGTGTATATACAGTTGTCTTTACGGAAAAAATATTTTGAGTGTATTGACTACATAAAAAGTTTTAATGAGCTTAATACTAACATCGGAGTCATAAAAAATTCTAAGAACTTTACATTTTTTGGAGCAAACAACATTTACGTAACCTCAAGAAGCATCTGTTTGTAAAATTTAAAATGTTGAGAATTTAAAAGTTTTTAATATAATTTCCTGCAAATAAGTGCCACTAAACCCAACTAAATATTATTAAACGGGCAAAAAATTCGTGCTTTCCACAATAATCGCGGTTTGCTTTTTAAGTTCTAATATATGCCAAAAAAAATTTTGAATTTTTTTTTAATATATTTTTTGGTGGTGTAAAAAAAATTTTGAATTTTTTTTTAATATATTTTTTGGTGGTGTAAAATATATTTTGAAAAGTGATAAATGCAATGAAATCTATAAATAATTGTAGCTTTTATTTAATTTATGCAAAACGTGTAATTTTAATATTTTAAAATATCTTGATTTTTGAGATATTAAACATTGGTTAACATATACACAAAAGGCTAGTCATGTCATACCAACACCATTTGTAAAATATTTTATATTTTTTTATTTTATTTATATTTTTAGTTTTTCCATTTTTGCCGAAAAAAATCTTTTTTTCTTGTCTTCAAAAAAGTGGCCCCAAGATGGACACTTTTCATGTCATACAAACAATATTTTTAAAATATTTTACCTCAAAGGTCGAAAAATTTTCAAGTTACCCCATATATATTTTTTTTTCAAAATTTTACGTTTTTGTTGAAAAAAAAAATTATTTTTCCTTGTCTTCAAAAAAGTGGCCCCAAAATGGAAATAAAAATTCTCTAAAAATGTGAAAAATCAAAAAAAAAAAAAATATTTTCGACCTCTACCCCCCTTCAATTTCAACCAAACTTGGTATGGAAGGTATGTCATGCATGGTGCAAGTTTTGGGTTTTTAGCTCTAACAGTTGTGGAAATATTGCGCTTTAAAATATGACAAAAAATCGAAAATTTAACAAAAGTAGTCATACTTAATCGTCCAAATCTTGTTAACGGTTAAAGACACGTGATTCATTGACACCTCATTTTAAAGCCACCGTTGTCGTGGTAAAAAAATTAGTTTTTTTAAGCTTAAATGCAATATTTTCCAAATCCGCGGTTTAAACCGCTGTATTTCAAAAAACCTTTTTTTTTAAACATTTCAAAAAATGTACGTTAATTATAATTAATTCCACTATGCCGTTGCCAAATTAATATGTGGAGCTCTTACGGGATTCAAAGTTATGGAAAAAATCTAAAAAAAGATAGTAAATATAGTAGAAAAAAAGATTTATATAAAAAAATATTTTATTGAAAAAATTACAAATAAAATGTGTTATGAAAGTAGTTGCAGATAATTGCCCATATATTTTTAGCTGTTTAAGCTAGAAGATTCACTGCTATCTTATTTTAAATGTACTTGTATCTCGGTTTTACCTATTTGCAAAAAAAGAATACTTCTCTGCGGTAAAGTACGTTTTTTCGAAATATGTGATTCCGCTGGATTTAAAAACACTAGTTTCCTTAAATTTTTAAAACAATATATGTTAATTATAAATTATTCTCCGATACCGTTACCAAATCTATATGTGATACTGGTACATATTTCTGAGTTATCGACTTTTTGTTAAATTTTTTCACATTCATAGCACAGGATACGGTAAGATCTCCACATAGGGATTTAGACACGTCATAGGGAAGTAATTTATAATTAACATTTATTTTTTTACAAATTAAAAAAAAAATATTACTTGAGCCAGAGTACACACTAAAAATTTTTTATATAAATAGAACATTTTTGGTCTTCAAAGTTTAGTAACGTCATGATGCTTGTTAGGAAAAGACCTAACCACGTGGTTGATTACTAAGAAGACAAGAATGGAGCAAAATTGATTATTAATAGGTTTTTTGTTAAAGTCCTGCCTATTATGGAGGCTCTAACTTTTCCAAAACTTCGGGTTCTGATGAGATCTTTAGCCAGATCGAAATACTAGTATCAACCTAGCTAATATGTTTGATTTGCTTTATTTTTGTAAATATACGAAGGTTGAAAGCTCGTTATAAATTGAAAATAACATAAAAATAATCTCGATGTATATAAAAACAAAAAACTAATATAACTGTAAAAAAAAACAGTTTTTTGAAATACATCTCCACGTAGGGATTTGGACACGGCATAGAGAACTATATTTTTTTTAAAATATGTTTTTGACAAAATTAAAAAAAAAAAAAACAGTTTTTTGAACCGCGGTTTTTGGAAACAATGCATTTTGCAGTAGAGAAGTGAATAATTTTTGTACAAATGTAAAAACAAAATGTAAGTAGCTTTAAAATGAGGTATCATTGCTCTAGTAGCTTAATCCGTGATGAAGATATTGTACGTACGACTACTGTAAAGTACGACTACTGTTTTAAAATTATCGAATATTTTTCATATTTTAAAACGCGACTTTTCAAGATCCGCTGGGATTAGCTGTACAAGGTTATTGTTGATATTGTTGAAGATGTGCATCTTTTATACGAAGTTTGGTTGATATCAGAAGGGATGGAGGAAATCCAGTGATTGATTCTATATGTTTTCAGTCTTTAGTTTTACATTGTAAATTATTTTATTAGATTACAATTGCTCAGTTTTAAAACATTATTTGGGTAATTTTTAACCCATGTTTTTCGTAGGTCAAAAATGTCACATGAAATAAAGTTTATGGTTATAACTGAATATTAAAAAAAAAAAAAATAAAAAAGGACACACTAAAAACAAAAAACGCAAATTTTTATAATATTATACAAGTTTTTTTCTCTTTGAATCCGAATACTTGACAAAAATTGCTGTTCATCAAAATCACCTCATGTACAAAATTCACTTTCGATTTTTTGCAGGGATATTTTAAGTCAACAAGGGTTACCAATTTTTAATACTCATACTTTATTACTTCGAAAATTTTACTTAATTATAAACTTAACTTATTTTCAGTTGGTTAAACAAAACTCACAAGGGAGGTATCCCGACCAGAACTTGCAGATTTTAAGGAACTTTGGATATGTTGTAAAAGAGAAAAATAAAAGAGACACATATTTTATTTTAGCTTCCCAATATAACGGTTAAGATTTAGAAAGTGGGTTTGAAAATCATTTTTTTACAAAAACTAAATTTATTGATACAAAAATTAAAAGTACTCCAGCAGACGAAAGTTTCGATACCCATATTGCCTATATAGCTGACTCGGAGTTGCCATTTTTTTGAATTATTTGAAATATATGGGGAAAAGGCTCTTCGGAAAATGTCGCACAAAAAACCGAACGGTTTGGAATATTCAAAAAAGCTCAGCCACCCCTCTACTAAATTAAATAGCCATTGCTATGCATCATTATTTTTAGCTTAATACAACCACAATTCCTTAATAAAACGCCAGAATTAATATCACTCAAAACACATTTTTTTTTTAATAAAAACAAATACTTTAAAGTCATTAGACATAATTTGAACACCAGTGAATGTGTCTTCAAAAACCTTTCATTTGAAACCAAATTTGACTATAGTTACTTTAAGTAGAACGAAATAAACCGCAAAAAAATCTAAAATGGGATAATTGTTAAGCCCACTTAATAACGCCTAAACATGAGATTAAGCAGCTAAAAAAATACGGGTCCCTTAAAATTTTATTCTCTACAAAATATCTGAACTTCATGAAATTCTGCCGGTCCGGGTTGGGTTATAACAATCAACATTATTTTGTGGTACAATTATGACCTCAGGTTAACATGGGTTAACGATACGCTAAATCTATACTTATATAATTATAATAATAATAATATATAATAATAATAATAATAATTAATAATAATAATAATAATATTATAAGAGGTAATGTGTGTATGTTTGTTTGTTTGTAGAAAGTAATATCCGTAACTAATCATACGATTTCTAAATTTTTTTTACCAATATTTAATTTGGTCCTCCAGGATGGATATAGGCTATATATATTTCAAGTGGGCGTGGCACCTTCCACATAAATTGAATAACATCATATATTTTGACGATTGTGATAGCAAGAGTTTTGAAACATTGCAGTATCCCATATGTTACTGATTTGAATAATCAGGAAAAAAATGGGCGGGATCGGACCAGTGGGAGTGGCAGCTCCCATACAAAGTAAATATTTAATATCATATATCTACAGTACGATAATAACCATAGTCTTAGAAGTTTGTGCACGTTGATTATTTGTTAATGTGAATAGTCATGGGAAAAATGGGCGTGATCGGAACAGTGGGCGTGTCAGCTCCCATACAAAGTAAATATTTAATATCATATATCTACAGTTCTATAATAGCCAGAGTCTTAGAAATTTGTGCACGTTGATTATATTATGAATAGTCATGGGAAAATTGGGCGGGATCATACCAGTGGGCGTGGCAGCTCCCATACAAAGTGATTATTTAGCTCATATACAAAATTAATATTAATATTAAATATCTAGGGTTCTATATAAGCTATATAGCCTTCAAATTTTGTACGAGTCCATCAATTACAAATATTAGTAGTCGTACTGAAAATGGGCGGAATGGGATAAATGGGCGTGGTACCAAAAGCAAAAAACAAAAAAAGCATTAAAATAAATTATCACATTCAAGAATTTTTGCAAGCTTATTTAATAATGTTGTTCAAAAATTGTTTTAGCGTTCCTCATAGTCCTAGAATAAATAAAAAAGGTAAAGAAGTAAACAATAAATTTTATGATATGGTTTTAAGTAACAATTCATGTTTAACAGGTACACTTAACATAAAAAATATATTATTATTTGCGTAAAAGAAATTTCTTGATTTAAAAAAATTAATTACAATTAAAATTTGAAGGCAAAACAAAGTTTGCCTGGTCAGCTAGTATTTAATATTTCGGAATTAAGAAATTCTGGTGTAATTACACAATGTGCAATGCACAAAAAATATTTTTTAAAATTTTTTTTTTTTATCAAATATACTGACTTTTCTCTAAATCCTCCATAATTAAATCGGTCCACATGATAAGTGGATTGAGGGATAACTTTAGTATTATTTTTTTTTTAATATTTGCAATCCTTCAATTTTTTTTTTATTTTTTTTATTCATAATTGCAGCTTTGAAAATAATGCAAAATTTTAGACATTTTTTGGCCTAGTGTGGTAAAGGGTTAATAATAGTATAGAAACTAAATATTTCTATTCTGGGCCTTAGAGGTTAAATATACTAAAAAATATATAAAAGTATTTGTTTTGCTTGTTAAAAAAAAAAAACTGTTTTTATGACATTTTACGTCTTTTTGAAAATCGATAAAATTTTCAACAGTTTGGTAGCTAACTAAGCCTCAATTTTTTTTCGTAAACTTTTAAAAAACTAACAAATTTTTTTATGAATCTTAATCTAACCCATGGTTATCCAGCCCACAATTCGTCGTTTTTTTTTTTTTTTTTTTTTTTTAAGAAGCTGCCTTATACACATGTATGTTAATGTTAGTAACTACTACATTCATATAATATAAGCAAGGTAATTGTTGTTAAAAAATATTTAATTTATACAACATAGAGACATATAAGAGGAAGTGTGTAAAAATAGTAGTGACACGTCATTACTTTTCTCATTACCAGTAATCGCACCAGCTTACTGTCTGCAATCCTGTTATTTTAATACAAAAGAAATGCGTTACCCATAAGTACTTATTTTTATTATTATTATAAATAAATTTTTTTGAAAATCTATTTTTAGACTCATTATGTTTTCAACTCTAATAAGTACTACTTATTTTTGATTTTTTGTAATCTGGAAAGAAATGATATTTTGTGCTAGCAATTAATTTATGTTTTTTATCTATCAAGTTATACTTGATAGATAAGTCGAGATGGCTCATATTGTAGAGCGCTTGACTTTCAAACTGGAATCCCAGGTTCGACTCCTTTGTGGGCACATTTTATAAAAAAATAAGTTTTCAATAAAAATGTTTTTTTATTAAATTTAGTTTTTAGAAACTAAATTTTTAGACCCATTACTTTTGTTCATACTTGTAAGCATATACGTAACAACGTGCTTTTTGATTTTTCGTAAGATCGTTAGTAATGATATGTCATTATTTGGCGCGACATCCTAGTTACATAAGCAACATAAATGTTATGAGATTTGCAATACATGCTTAGTATTTGCCATTACCAACTATGTACTTTTATAACCAGTTAATGGTAATGCTTTTCTACACTCTGATTCCATTTATATGAACTGCCATGATATGTTTCGAACAATTTTTTTTTTTTATTAATATTTTTGGGTCATTGTGTACTAGGATGTCATTTAAAATACGAATTGTCAAATATCTTTCATAACACCAACATTTTTATTTCAAATGGTTCCAAATGAAAGAAATCATTTATTTTTTTTTTTTGGGAAAAACGTTAATACCGTGCCAAAACTTGCCAATTTTTAAAAAAAAACAAATATTCTTATTCAATACTTTCAAAATTAGAATTTTTTTAAAAAATACATTTTTTATTTTATTTACCCTCAGTCTATACTAGACAGAGCTGTTAAATTTGGATTAAAAATAGTAATCACTTAGATTACTTTTTAAAATTAATGGTATTGAAAACATAATTCTCTTCTGAACAATTCCTGATTGTTGATTAATTATGATTGCAAATAATCCAAAAATAACCAAGATTAAAAGAAAATAATCAAAAGTAATCAAAAAAATAATTGACTACTTTCAAGGATTATTTTTGATTATTTTAGATAATTTTTTAAAAATTTTGAAATTACATCATTTTATACATACATTTTATTTTGAAAAATTTGCATTTACAACGTAAAAAAAATTCTGAATAAAACAAAATTAGATAGTTTTTGTATACAAAATATAGGAATATTCACTTCAATAACAAAACAATCAATAACAATTTTAGTGTTTCCTAAATCAACAAAAAAGGGAAAAATACATGAAAAAAAACAATAAAGAGAAACAAATACATTCAGAATACATTCAACTCACAAAAAAAAAGTTTTATACCAGGTGTTCTTTAATTATTTCCGAAGACTTTGGCCAGTTGCACTTCTTCCATAAGTCGTAGTATTTATCGAATGTCTAAAAAAATTACCATTAAACTTATTTTCACAAGTACAAAACGTATTCTTTTGCATTAAACAAATTATTTTTCATTACATTTTCATTATTTGAGTTGGAATGTACTAAACGATTTTCAATTTTAACAATATTTTTTAATTTTTTTTTAAATTTTCACGATTTTTAATAATTTTCACGATTTTTAATAATGTTGACCATTTTTTAAAATTTTGACGTTTTTTTTTTTTAATTTTGACGATTTTTTAGGCTTTGAAGATTTTTTTAAATTTTGACGATTTTTAATAATGGAGGGTATAACAAACAAAACAAAATGTAAACAATATAAAAACAATAAGTACCGCATGCAATTGCTTTCAAATGCCTATAGAAGAAATTAAGAAAAATGCAGAATTTTTAACAATGCAAACAGGTTATCAATTATCAAATCGATGAACAACAATAATAATAACAAACATGAAAAAAAAAACAACTAACATTAAATACTGGTAGAATTTCATGTAGAAAAATTTATTTGTGACAGTATTGCCATAATTTCGCAAAATAAAACAAATAATTAAAAACAATCAAAATAATCTTTGAAAGTAGTCGAATTATTTTTTGATTCCTTTTTATTATTTTTGATTATTTTCTGGTAATTTTTATTAATCTTGATTATTTTTGGATTATCTGTAATGGTAATCAATTAATAATCGTGCCAATCTGAAAATAATCGTAATATAATCTTCATCTTTCAAAAAAAAAGTATAGATTACTTTTTTTTTACTAATTATTACGATTGATTAGTAATCATTATTATCTCTAGTGTGGACATGTCAGTTGTGTACATATTTTTTACCAAAAATATATGTTGCAATAAGTATTTAGCAATATTCGTAAACACTTATTGCTAAGATATTACGTCAAACTCAGTTGTAATTTTCGTTTGACGTTTAGAATACACGACGCCACAAAGAAAAAAATTAAAATAAAGTAAAAAACAAACAGAAATAATCAAATTAGGAAGAATTTTATAAAATTTAATGAATAATAAAAATAAAACATTAAAATAAAACAATTTTGGATCTGAAAAGGTTATTATAAAGTAACCGTGAGACAACCTTCCTCCTCAAAATTATTTAAAATATGAGTTAACATTAATACGTGTGCCCTTATAACATTAATATAAGCTCGGCAATAAGCAATATTATACCGTTATTCTGTAGACTTATTTCACTTATTGCTAAGATATTTATCTTAGTTCCTGACTATGGCTTAATGATATCCGATGAAGTCAGAGTTGTTCATCGGATATCATTAAGCCACTTAAGCCTGGAATGACGCACAAATTTTATGAAATGCAAAGATGTGTTATTTTTTTTAATTTAATTTTGAATATTTTTTGAAAGGGAACCTCTGCTTTAAAAATATGCAGTTGTTTGGGTTGTAATACAGTTTCTTTATTTTTAATGTAAATGTCAGCTATTTGTAGAACAAATTAAAATATTTACTAACCTTGTAGTTCATTTAAAAAAACAACCCATATCAATTGACTGTTTTATGATTTTACATTCATTTTTTACAGTTATTTTTTGTTATTTAAAAAAAAAAGGCTCGTTCGGCTGAACTTAATGATTTTTATCGGCAATTCAACTGGAAACTGTGTTTTCTCGATGAAAATGTTGATGCCGCCGCGAAAATGGTGGATAACATAATCGTGCTTGGAATGAAGTTATTCATTCCATCAAAGCGCATTTCGGTTAAAGCAAGACATAAGTGTTGGTTTGACCAGACTTGCAGTACCGCAGTCAGATCCAGAGAGGTAGCGTTTAGTAATTGGCGTAATAACAAAAACGCCAATACTGAATTGCTACGCAAACAGGCGAGAAAGGCTTGTGCCAAAGTACTAAGTCGCGAAAAGTTTCTGTACGAACAGCGTCTTCGTGCTAAAGTTCTTTCTGCTCCTAAGGGCAGTAAGAGCTTTTGGTCATTTGTTAAAAGAGTAAGGAATAATGCTAGTTCATCTATTCCAACTCTTATAAAGGATGACCACGCATTCACTGATCCGGTTGATAAAGCTAATCTATTGGCTGATCTTTTTGCGAGAAATTCTTTTTTGCCGGAGAGCAATCAACCACTGCCCGAGCTTGGGCGGGTATCCTGTACTATGCCCAAGATATTCTTTCGAGCTCGTGCCGTTAAAAGGGTTCTTGCTGATCTCAACGTTAACAAGTCACCGGGACCGGATGGCATACCAGCACTGGTACTGAAACAGTGCTCTTCGACGCTAGCTCGTAAATTGGCTAACCTGTTCAGCTCTTCATACCGTGCAGGTGTCTTCCCTTCGTGCTGGAAGGTTGCCAATGTTCAACCAATCCCCAAAAAGGGTGCTTCTAATAATCCTGAAAATTACCGCCCAATTGCAACATGTTCTGCGCTCTCGAAGGTGATCTGGAGTCCAACTCACTTATTAGTGATCGAAAGTATGGCTTTCGTAGAACTCGTTCTATGGGAGATCTGTTGGCGTTTCTTTCGGAATGTTGGAGTCGGTCCATTCACATGTTTGGTGAGAACAAGGTAGTTGCTCTAGATATTTCCAAGGCGTTCAATCGTGTGTGGCACGGTGCACTGTTATCAACAGTAATTACCTTTGGTGTAGGTAATGATTTCTCTCGATTTATCTCGAGTTTTCTCAGAGATCGTACTATACGTGTTGTTATAGATGGGGTCTCATCCGACGAGTTTCAGTTATATTCAGGGGTACCACAGGCCTCTGTTCTTTCTCCATCTCTTTTTTTCATCTTTCTTAATGACCTCCTTGGTCGAACTATCAATCCTATTTACTCCTTTGCAGATGACAGCAACATTTGTCATTCTTTTTCCCTCGATCGTAGGCCAAGCCTTGTGGAGGTCGGGGGCAAAAGACAGATTATGAATGATACACTCAATCATGACTTTTTGACAATTTCAGAGCGGGGTCGTGCGAATAGGGTCGATTTTAATGCTCGTAAGACTCAATGTTGTATGTTGACCCATAGGTCTATGGACTCAACTACGTCATCTGTGTATATGGATGGGATCGTTATTGAGGATTCAGATACTCTTGATGTTCTGGGCATGAGAATACAGTGTGATGGCCGTTGGACAGATCACATTATTCACGTATCGAAAGAAGCTTTCAAGTGTCTTGGTTTTCTAAACCGGTGTAAGAAATACTTCACCCCATCTGATCTCCTTACTATATATACCACCTACATCCGGCCGATGATGGAATATAACTCCCATATATGGACAGGTGCTTCAAAGTCTATTTTGGGGCTTCTGGATCGTGTGCAACGGAGAGCGTTGATGCTTATTAACGACAGTAGGGTTTCGAACTCTATTGACTCTTTGGATCATCGTCGGAATGTGGGTTGTGTGACTTTGTTCTATAGATATTACCAAGGGAAGTGTTCTGCTGAGATAAGCCGACTCATCCCGAGGGACCGGGTCTCTGTTCGTACTACCCGCTTGTCAAGTAGATCTCATCCGTTTGTTGTCTATAGCCCGGCAAATCGCACAGCGCATTACAGAGAAAATTCGTTTTTTCAGTCGCACTAGCCGTATGTGGAATTGTCTCCCTGCGGAAGTCTTCCCTGCAAATTACAATTTAGAAAAATTCAAGTCATTTTATGGAAATTGATTATTTTGTCAAAAATTTTACAAAATTTTAAGGGGTTCATCCAAGTTTGTGTAATTTTTAGATCACCTTAATTTGGCTAGACTATAATTACCTTCACTTTTATTTAAAAACACTTAAACCTTTAGGAGCATGTGGACACACAAGACCCATGAAACTAAATTTTAGTTATGACCACAAGATTACAATGCTTTCAAATTGATAAAAAAAAAATTTTGCATTTAATAAAAATGGTTTTCTTAAGTAATTTGATCCACATAAGGTTATTATTTCTATTTTTTCTCAGATTTTCATTAAATTTGGATATGTGAAAAATTGTACTAAACTAACAAACAAGAGCAAGTCTTTATGGTACCAATCTTAATTTTAAGGGTTAAAAAGGTGGCGTCCAAAATGGCCCACGATAAACAAATGTACATATACACTGTTAAATTTTTTTGGTAAATCGTTAGATAAATTTTTAGAATCCCTTTAATTATAAAATATATACGAAAAGACGAAAAAAGCTTAACTGGATCAGTTTTTGACCTCACCATTTTGACCCTTAAAAGTAAGATTCGTACGATATAGAATTGCATTTGTTCGTTAGTTTAGTACTAGATATGGTTGTCACTCGAATTAAAATTATTCGATTAATCAAACGAACAAAAAGAAAATTCGAGCGTACAATTTAAAAAGCATTCACGGTGAGCCTGGGCCAATTTTAATAACATTTGCGTGTTACTCCAATCTGAAAACGTATTGTGTTTCTAGATGGTGTAAAAACTATTTTCCAATGAAAACTTAAAAATCGCCGCTAATTAAAATTTCTAAAATTTGGCATGTCTTTAGTTTAGGAGCACCTCTCTGATTTTGATAAGAGGCGGAAAGGCTTAAAAGATATTTTTTTAATCTTCAATTTTCTCAAAAATTACTTACCTATTCGGGACAAATTATGTGACATTAGAAAGCTTATAAAATCTCCTCTCCTATGAAATATATACATTCCTATGCTCCTTATAGGAACGACGGGAATATATATATATATATATTTCAGGAATGGGAGCGTGTTATTTAACTCTAAACTTAAAAACGACCGAAGAAGAAACAAATCTTCATTTTGTCAACTTGAAAAATTAATTTCACTTTTTATTTTACGCTTAATTTATATTTACTTGCTTTCAAGGCTTAAAAAATACTTTTTGTTTGTTTCCATTTTCGCAAAAAATATTTACCAGTTCGTGACAAACTATATGTCATTGGAAAACTTATAAAATCTGCTTTCATGTAATATCTAAACATTTTTATTTTCCAGGGAAGGTAGAGTATTATATCACTTTAAAGCTAAAAGTTAACGAAAAACAAAAAAGAAACTATATTTTGTCATTTTGAACAATTACTTTCACTTTATATTTTGTATTTAATTTATTTTTATTTGGCATAATAAAATTTATTTTTGTTTAAGCAAGGCAAACTTACTTCCAGTTAACATATTTCGGTAAATTTTTAATTTTACAGTGAAATGGGCGATGTGGCGTAGTTGTTAGCGCGTTGGTTCCGGGTTCGATTCCCGGTGACGACAACATCAATTTGAAAAATAATATGTATGAGTTTTCTATCACTTGTATGTATCGCTGAGCTAACCTTCGGTGTTCCCATAGCACTTAACCCCACCGAAGTAAAATAACGAATCAGGGGTATGAAACAAAAAGCTTCAATAAATTCGCCAACTCACATCAGGTGGCGAGCAACAACTGTTCAAAGATTTATCATCTCGCGCAATTACAGTATTGCCATGTTTGAAGCCCTTCATCTTTCACCACCTTTCATCTTTCCACTATCCCCTTTCCAAAGAAATCAACACATTAATTAATAGGAAGAATTTCCTAAGTGTTGCTTCTCTTTAAAAAAAAAAAAAAAAAAACGAAACGAAACGAAACGAAACACGCTCCCAGCGCTGGAAAATACAAATGTAATTTGGTCATATGAAATAATATTTTATTAGCTTTCTAATGACATATAATTTATCCCGAATATATAAGTAATTTTTGGGAAAATTTAAATTTAAATCCTGGCCGCCTCCAAATAAGGTCAAATTTTGATTGGCCGCAAAAAAAAAAGATTTTTTAGATTAGATTTTTTTTCCTTTTCGTTGGAAATTTGTATTTAAAAAATCGATTAACATAATCCGCTTTCTGAGTCAATCAATGGGCAATCAAAAATATTTCTATTTTACAACGATAGAACGTTAGCATCTAATCTGTAAATTACATTTATTTAATTTATACGGTAACTAAAATATGATTTATTTTATTTATTTTTATTTATTAATGGTAAATTAAATTTACAGATTAATAATACAAAGGGGAGGAACTGGCTACAGAGGCCTTCGTCCTTACTAATAGTAATATTTACATTTCAAGAAAAAATATTTTTATTCTATAATAGTTGAAAATAAAGAAAAATGATTATACATTTTTTAATATTTCGATAGGTAGGTGTTGTTTGATAGAAGTATAATCCAATGTTTTTATGGATTCCAGTAGGCTGTTTGAGGGATCTTTGTTATTGTAACAGGTTAGTAGGTGTGACATTGTAAGTGAGTTGTTACATTTTGGGCATAGAGGTTAATTTTCTTTCATCAGATGATATTGGTGTGTTAGCTTACTGTGTCCTAATCTTAAACGTGTTAAGGTTTTCTGTTGATATTTGGGGGTTTTTGCTGAGTATATTATTTTTGTTTACGTGGGATTTATCGTTTTATAATGTCTGTTTGGAGATAGTATTGTTGATAGTTTATTTTTTTCATGCAATTGTTTTTTGATATGCCTTTTTATGTCTTTTTTTGTGTAGTTATTATGGGCTATTGTTGGAGATAGTACTGCTTCTTTGGCATTTTTATCCGCAATTTCATTGCCTTGATATACTAAAACTATCGCCGTTATATATTTAACTTGTGAAATATATAACGGCAATAGTTTTTCTGTAATTTTTCCTCGAAATAGTCTGAAATCATTGTATTTGAGAATTAGTATTGTTGTAGTATTCAAAATGATGCCAAATATCATAAAGTTTTGAAGTGATAGAGTAAAATACTTTAAATATTTAGGTTTTTTTAGAATTATTTTTATTCATTATTTTTTAAAATTTATCGTTTGATCGTTCGTTTTCAAAATCTATTAAAATAATTAAATTCTTTGGAGTATCATCTCCAAATTTTATAACTTTTAGCATCAATTTGAATGATGCCAAATGTAATTATTTTTACACTATTAACTCATTTTTGACACAGTGTTCCTTTTGCGGCCCAGTACATTTAAACTTTTATATTTTTTGACTGGAAAAGAAAATTAAGTGATTTTGAAACCTTAAAATTATTCAACATCTGGAGTGCATTTATCAGACTTGGGCGACGTCAATTAAATTTCAAAATCGTTCTCTTGTGAAATTTTTCTATATCATTAATAATTTCAGACCTACGCTCACACTTGTGGGCTTAAACGCTTCCTTGGGAAATTTCCAATTTTTATCAATACCAGACATGGTACATAATTCCAATATCTGTGTATTTAATTACAGGCCAATTACTTTTTTATGTTCAATTACATGTAATTGGGTGTAATTGAGTAATTTCCCTGTAATTAAATACCCAGATGTTGTTACTAATCCCCATGTTCGGTATTAAAGATTTTACAAATTTTCCAAGGAAGCGATTAAGCTCACAAGTGTGAGTGTAGGTCTGATATTATTAATGATATAGAAAAATTTCATAAGTGAACGATTATGAAATGTAATTGACGTCGCACAAGTCTGGCAATTATGAATAACATAAATTGTGGAATTGTCAAATAAATATCAAAAAAAAAATCAATTTTTTACCTTTTTTGAGGCCAAATTTTCCAAAAATTATTTAAAAATATAAAAAAGTCCAATCTCTTATATTTTTCATTATTATGTTGATAAGAAAATATTAAAAAGATTTTTTCTGCTAGAAATTAGCTCATCGATTATATAACATTTTTTAAAAGTCGGACCGATGGAACAAACCGATTAAAAATGCTTACTCATGCACAATTTTATATAAACATATATGCTTTTGTATGCTAATATAAGCGAATTTATATGTTTATGTATGTGTAGTAGGGTATCCATTAAAAATAGATTTGTCAGCTAATAAAAGTTAGTTAAAAAATACCTTGCCAAAAAAACTGCTAAATTTAGCAGATTTTTTGCTAAATATTAATAAAATAAGAACATCAAAAATAAATCTGTTAACTTTACAAAATTTTAGTTATAATCGATGTGAATTCTTGGTAAATTGAAAATAGCATTTTGCTCTGTAAAATTAACATCAACTTTTACTAAACATTTGTAGACTCAAAATAGCAAACAATAACTGTAATATTAACAAAATTTTTCCTATATTTACCTGACATTTCGTAGAATGTATATAACAGTTAAGTTTGCTATAACCAACAAGAATTTTTGCTAAAAATTAAAGATTTCTGATTTCATAAGTGCAGACTTTTATTCGCATTCAAAAAATAAAAAAAAACGTTAGAAATTTAAATTTTTTTAATGATTTTTTTGTCTACTAATATTTAGTAAATATTTTAGCTGATTTTAGCATTTTATTATTTTGTTACTTTCAATTGTCTAAAAAAATATTTTTAAATTCAACAGACTTGTTTTTGCTATTCTTATATTACTAATATTTAGTAAAAGAAATCTGCTTATTTTATCAGTTTTTTCTGCAAGCGCATTTAAAGCTAATTTTTAGTAGAATTTTTTTTAGCTATTTTTATAGGTTTGTTGCTATGAGTATACGGTAAAAACACCCAAGAAAATATGCAATGCATTTCAGTTAGAAATGCTACATTGAATTTTTAGGTTTCATTCACAAATAACTATTAAGACTAATGAAACGATTTTTAAAGAGTTGGACAAATATTTACTCTTTAATAAAAAAAAAATAAAATTCTGTAAAATCTTATATTATTTATAAGTACAATTTTTTTAAAAAATACAAAAAATGCTTTTAAAAATATGACTTTTTTTCCAAAATATGCTCCCCTGACTCTGCTTTTGAGCCGGCGGCGAGAAAACTAAAGGCAAATATATTGGACATGTCTGTCCTAAAAATGTTTTCAAGTGTAGTGACTTTTTCTTGTCACATACATAAACTTAAATTTCGTTGCAAAATTCATAATTTTCGACCCTTGGGGTCATATTCAAAAATGATTTAAATTCCATTGATAAGAATTTTTGAAGCGTACGAGGGCGGATCAGTAAGTCCATGACTTTTTGAATGAAACACATTTTTTTTTGCAAAAAAAAAGTTATTTTTCAACATAATCTTCTTTTATTGCAATACACTTAGTCCAACGTTTCTCCAATTTGTGTATTCCTTCCAAAAAAGAGGATTTTTCGAGGTCCATAAAATAGGCATTTCTTGGCCATATGGGTTAATTTTTTTTTAAATCCTCGTTAAATCGGTCCAATAAGTTGGCATAACATTCGCCGTTTATTGTTTTTCCCTTTTGAAGGTAATCGATGTGGATTATCCCGCGTGCATCCTAAAAAACTGTTGCCATCACCTTATTGGCCACGATTACGTTTATAGTCAATTGAGAGCAAACGCGGCAAAAATTTTTTTTTTTTTCAATCTTGTGTACTGATTATACAATAAAATAACAAGCGGTATCAAAGTAGCTAAATTTCGATTCTAAATATGTTATGTCAGCAAATTGGCCTTGTTTTTTTTACCAAAAAAACAATGTCCTCGATATCCGCAAAAATAAAATCGCTGCGCTACGAAGTGTACCCTAGGATATTTTAAATTTTTTTTTTCCTTCTATACTATTCAATGAAGTTCAAATCTTAATTTTTTCGATTTTATTGAAGAATTTTTTTTAAATTTGAAATTGAAAACTCGAAAATTGTGACAAAAGTATTGTCCGGTTTTCACGTCACCTAATGGCAGGTTAACAATTTGACGACCGAACTTAAACCGCTGAAGATTTTTTGAATTTGCGTTGACGTTTTAAGGTTCTGAGATTATTAGGCTACATTATGTAGATTCGCTAAAAAACTAATTCTGTTTATTTTTGATCACAACTGGTTTTGTTAAAATCGTTTTTTACTAAAATGGCATAAAGTAAAAATGGTACATATACCAACCATTCAAAGGGTTAACGACATGCTAACAAATAATGTTTCATATCTCACAGTTGATGAGTCTATTTTTGAGTTCACCTTAGGACAGGTTAACGACATCCTAACGTTTCATGAGTCCATGAATTCAAAAAAGTATGTTGCAGTATTCAATTTCAAAAACGTTTAAGATGTGTGCTCGAATTTCGTGGTCAAGCGGCATTTGGCACATTAGTGATCTGGGGCACTTTTTGATACTGAACTAGTTCTTAAACGATTTGGAGTTTTTATATCTTTTGGAAAACATAATTTTATCTTCATTGCGAATAATTTATTATCTAGAATAAAAATTATTACGACATTTAAAAAATATTACAAAAACTGAAAAAAGTATTTTTTCCTCATACAAAACACAGTTTTAATTTTCAATTCGGTTGGCTCCATATTTCATAACTATTATTTGTATAGTGAAAGGAAACAAACTTGACTCATCCTTTCCCAAAAATTGCGTTTTGAAAAAATCAAATCGACAATATAATGACTATATACCGTTACAAATGTTAAAAAAAAATGTATTTTCGCTTTTTTTTTTTTGAGAAGCCGATTAGCTATGATTTCGAGATTTGCATTTTTTTTACATTCAAACGAAATCCCGATAGCCGATTTTAGCTACATTTTCATCACACCTATTGATTATTGAAGCCAACTGTGATCACTAACCGGCACGTATGAGCGATATAATTATTTGAATATTTGCAAAACAATCATACGCCTAGGTGTACTTTGAGTGACGATAATATTGTACAGAAATTATTCTCTTTTTTTTTTGTATAATAAAGCATACCATACATACACTCACACAAAAAAAAAAATAGTACAAAATTCTATTATACGGGTTCCAAGGCATGTGAAATGAAAAAAACAATTTCGCCTTTTTGCACACAGATAAACATTTATGATTCCTTATATGAACATATAAGAATGTTTTATGAACACATATGAATCATGTATTGATGCATATAGACATGTATGAAACATGTATGTATCCATATATGTCGATTGCTAACAGGGTAACAAAAAAAAAAAAAACATTGTTAATATTTTAATTTCAAATAAAGCAACCAACATTTTTAAAATAAGCTAAAAGTTCTATTAAAAATAACAATCCCTGAAAAATCCAAAAGAGTTACACGCCAACAAACAGGACCTATTGCTTTGTTACCAGTAATTGATAAAATATTTGAGAAAATAATTCATCAACAATTGTTAAACTATCTAGAAAATAATAAATTAATTTATGATTATAAAGATTTTGGTTATATTTGACATTTATTAATTAATTTTCGAAATAAAATATTCAGGCTCGAGGTCTATTCCAGAAGACATCCAATGGATTTTATCTCTTGGGAAAAAACATGCACTTCCTATAACTAAACAGGAATTCCCTATGCTAAATTTTATTGCTGACGGAGAGGACTTCACTCAAACGTTAACGGATAAAGAGGAACGGGACATGGCTAGAACAAAATTTACGTCTATGATTGATAATCATATGATTAAAATGAAATTGGACAATAGAGCTAAACATGGAATATAGCGAAAAAAGCCGAAAAGTTTTTAAATAACAATAAAAATATTTTAATTTTAAATGCGGACAAGGGCAATGCAACAGTTGCTATGTAGAGGGAGCAATATCATTTGAGAATGAAGGAGATAATTGGTTATATGAATACAACTCTCATATATGGGCAGGAGCTCCACTGTCTATTCTGAAGCTTCTGGACCGTGTTCAGGGGAGGGCGGTGAAGCTTATCAATGACAGTAGTGTATCCAACTCTATTGATTCATTGGAGCATCGTCGGAATGTGGGTTGTGTGACACTTTTCTATCGATATTACCATGGGAGATGCTCATCTGAGATAAGTGAACTTATTCCACGAGCCCGAGTTTTTATTCGTAGTACTCGCTTATCTAGTAGAGCACATCCGTTTGTAGTTGATTGTCCTGTGTTTCGCATAACGCATTACAGAGAAAATTCGTTTTTTAGTCGAACGATTCGTATGTGGAACAAACTTCCCGCAGAAGTCTTCCCTTTTACTTACAATTTAGAAAAATTTAAATCAAATATCCACAAACACTACTCCCTCTTTCCTTCTTCCCATACCTTATTTTCCTGATCAATACAATGCATTGCTCCTGTATTAATTTTCCATCTAGCGAACTAAGTAAATATATATCAGGAATATTAAAAAAGTTAACCGAAAAATCTAGTTTCAATATAACGGACTCTGTGCAATTTAAAAATAAAATTGGAAACCTTTCAGTATCAGACGATGAAAGATTAATCTCCTTTGATGTCGTGGCGTTATTTCCTAGCATTCCCGTTGATTTGGCGTTAAGAATTATTGAAGAAAGATGGAATGAGATCTCTATATACACTGATATGACAAAGGGCTTATTTTTACGTATAATAAAATTTTGCATTAAGGACAACCGCTATTTTAAATATAATGATAAGATATACACACAAAAAAGGGACTTCCCATGGGTTCACCTGCATCACCTATTATTGCTGATATAGTAATGGAAAAATTACTGGAAACCTGTATCGGAGATCTAACAGAAAAACCAAAATTGCTAACGAAATATGTAGATGACCTTTTTGGAGTTATTAGGGAGAGTGCAATAGAAGATATGTTGACGACTTTGAATAATTTTCATACTAGCATTAAGTTCACTATTGAAAAGGAATGTAATTCAAGACTTCCATATCTTGATACAATAGTAATTAGAGACAATAACAGCCTGAAAATTAATTGGTATCAGAAACCTAGTGCTTCAGGCCGAATTATAAATTATTTCTCAAAACATCCAAAGAGTATGATTATAAATACAGCGAATAATCTTATAAAAACAGTTTTGAACATTAGTGACGTTGAATTCCACAAAGAAAATATCAGTAAGATTAAGAGTATATTGTCCGATAATAACACTGTGCTCGAATCGGACACTTTTTTTTTGTAACAAACGGGGCACCCGGTGGGTAAACCTAACTCGAGTACGCTGAATCCTGTGGTGCTAACCGTTTTTTTAGGTTAGCTCTTGTTTAAAAGATAATTAAGATTGAAAATTATGGTTCCCTCCCATACAAAGTAAATATTTAATATCATATATCTACAGTACTATAATAGTCTTAGTCTTAGAAATTTGTGCACGTTGATTATTTGATAGTGTTAATAGTCATGGGAAAAATGGGCGTGATCGGACCAGTGGGCGTGTCAGCTCCCATACAAAGTAAATATTTAATATCATATATCTACAGTTCTATAATAGCCAGTCTTAGAAATTTGTGCACGTTGATTATATTATGAATAGTCATGGGAAAATTGGGCGGGATCATACCAGTGGGCGTGGCAGATCCCATACAAAGTGAATATTAAGCTCATATACAAAATTAATATTAATATTAAATAGCTAGGTTTCTATATTAGCTATATAGCCTTCAAATTTTGTACGAGTCCATCAATTACAAATATTGGTAGTCGAACTGAAAATGGACGGAATGCGATATTCACTTTTAGGTGACATTTGTTGGAATTTGCAAGAGGAAGATAATGATATAGAAGAATCAGGAAATGAAAATTGAAAAAATCATGAAAAATTTATTTATTAAAAAAAAAAAAATTATAAATCACTTTAAAATTGTTGTAGTCAATTACATTTTGTTGCAAATAGTTTATTGTTGATGTTGTTTCATAAAATGTTCTCAATTTCATACATTTAAAATCAATAAATGGTAAAAAAAAACTTAAAAAATTGTTTTTTTTAGGTACTTGGAACCATAATTTTCAATCTTAATTATTTTTTAAACGAGAGCTAACCTAAAAAAACGGTTAGCACCACTGGATTCAGCGTACTCGAATTAGCTTTACCCGCCGGGTGCCCGCTTGTTACGTTTTTGAACTAGCACAGTGTAATTTTCCGAAGGAAATAACGAATAAATTAATACGCGATTATAAAAAAGAAGTAAACTCAAAGCAGCCTGAAAATCCTAAAATATTTAATTCATTGATATATATTCCAGAATTGTCAGAAAGATTTGAAAAATCAAAACTGTTTAATAAAGAAAATTATAAAATGGCCAATACAACTAATAATAATCTATCAAGGCTATATGGTAAAACCAAGGATAAATTGCATAAATTAGAAAAATCTAATATTATATATAAAATATCTTGCATGGGCAACAAACAGGACAGTTGCAATAAGTTTTACATAGGTACCACAAAAAATAAACTTAAAACTAGGTTAGCACAACACAAATCTGATCTAAGATTGAAAACTACGTCTTCTACACAAAAAACAGCATTATTGAACCACTGTGCATATGAAAAACATACACCAGATTTTGATAATGTACAAGTATTACAAAGTGAGAATCATTATAAACGACGTTATATGCTAGAAATGCTACATATCATCAATATACCAACAAATAAGAAAGTTAATTTTAAAGCTGATGTAGAAAGCTGTGCTCAAACATATAGACATCTCGTTAACAAACGATCATAGTGCAATACATATTTTTAAATCAGTGCAATATTAGACGGTGGTGGTGACACAACGATTATTTTTAAGCATTTATGTTTTGTGTTAAATATTAAATGTAAGAAATTATTGTTGTTGTTGTTTTTTACTGTTTGGTTATTTGCCTAGTGTTTATATATGTATATTTGTTGTTATTTTTGGTTGTTTTCTATAAAAATATTGATGTACTTATATATTTGTAATGTGTATTTCAGAGCTATTCCTGATGATGCTTTTCAATGAAATGAATAAATAAAGAATATTTATACAAAACCAACATAGACCTTGAGCCTGAATATTTTATTTCGAAAATTAATTTATGATTGCTAATTTGTGTTTAGAAAAGGCAGTGGAACCGAAAATGCTGTTGTCAAAGGGGGCAATTATATATATAAAGGAGGATGAAGTTTTTTTTTTTTTTTTTTTTAGTTTATTAAGTCTCAATAACAAAATTGAACTATAATAAACAATAGTTAACAATAATAATTTTATATATATACAAAGTCCCTTAATCGGGCTCTCTAGTATTATTACTATTATAATTAGTTTTGATTTTTAAATATTCTGTAAATAAATAACGTACTTCAAATGAAGAATATATAACTAATTGATTTCTGTATTGAAAAAAATTTTTCAAAAACATTACATCAATATAAGCAAAAATAAAAACAATGTCTAAAGGATAAAAGAAAAGGGTTATAAAAAGGGTTTCATATCGAACGTCATTATTTGTTATTGAGTTGCAGTTTACTGCTTTAATGTTAGCACGTCTATACATATGATAAAAGACTGGAATGTAATGTTCATTTTGAATGATATTCAAGATGAATCGAGGTATAAAAATGCCTCAGGTGGTACGAAGCCTTTTTGCAAAGCTTCAGATATATACTCTTCATTTGTATAGTACGGGGCCATTATTAAATTATTTTCTTTACATAATGTACATCTTAAAATATAATTTCTTATTAATTGTATTATAAAATTGTTTAGTCTTATAACATTTGAGCTATTATACAATTTTTTGTTCGATATTTTCTATAATTACTTTGTGGTGATCTATATGTTGACATGCAAGCTCTTAAACATTTTCTTTCAAAAACACGTATCTTTTCCATGTAAGATGGTGAAATATTAAACCATATCGTGTATCTGTAAGTGATAATTGGTCGTATTATAATTTTGACTTTTATACATAATAATTTTGACTTTTGGTTTTAAATATTTTGAGTAAAATAATGATTTGTACATGAAAAATGCATTTCTGGCTTTCAGTAAAATTTCATTAACATGGTTGTTAAAGTAAAGGGTCCGCCAAATAACTTCTTTTTTTTTGAAAATGCTATAAAAAAAACTACTGAGTATTTTCTCAAATTTCTGTTTTTATTTGAAAGTACAATCCTTCCGGTTAATAATGGAAAATAATTTCATTCAAATGGCTGCCTCGGCTGGCCATGCAGTAGCCTACACGATCGGTCCAATTTGTAAGCACATTATCGATTGTGTGCAGCTGTATTTCACTAATGGCTTTACGAATATTGTCCTTTAAAGCGTCAGTTGTCTCTGGCTTGTTGGCGTAACACTTATCTTTGACGGCACCCCACAAATAATATTCCAACTCCTTGGTCATTACCATGATTTTCAAAGTAATGTCGCAATATTTCCTAGCGTTGTTCAAGCGTATACACAACCATATTCGTTCAGCTTAAGGATAAAACTAATTATCTGTCAAATCAGACATGAGCTAAGTGTTACCATTCACGAAATAAGCACTAGTTGAAAAAAAACGTTAGATGGCCTTTATAAAAATTTGTCTAAGTAAATTCCTAAATATTTTACAATCTCCTTATTTGGTATGTATGTGTTATTGAAATTAGATTAAATCTTAAATGATTTCCAATTTTTCCTTATATTATTGTTACATTTAGAAGATTAGAAGAAGGTTTTAATGGGGTAGCTGGAATATTTTTTGATTTTTCCAAATCTTTTTATCTTGTAGATCACAGAATTATGATCCAAAAGCTTAAGTATTATGGAATAGTAGTAAGTGAACTAAAGCTTTTTAAAAGTTATCTATACAATAGAAAACAGTATGTAGAGATAAACGGTTGTCGCAGTTTACTTGGTATGGTTGAGCATGGTGCGCCACAGTTTCTCTAAACGGTATTGTAAATCTTGGATTGTATGGAAAAGTTTTTATGTATGCTGATGATATATCGTTATTTTATCCATACAAATATGATGCAGCTCTAAAAGCATATATGAAAAAAGATGGCGCAGTAGTCTTTG
The DNA here is from genome assembly GCA_021234595.1 of Delia radicum. Taxonomy (NCBI): domain Eukaryota; kingdom Metazoa; phylum Arthropoda; class Insecta; order Diptera; family Anthomyiidae; genus Delia; species Delia radicum. The sequence goes on from CM037853.1 coordinate 90,873,238, forward strand.
AATTTGAATTTGCAATAAACACTGAAAAAAACAAATTTCTGCGATTCAGACCTCATTTGTGCAACAATGCCCCAAGATTTAGTATTTTTGTAAATGGTAAAGAATTATTTGAAAGTGAATTATTAAAATACTTGAGAGTTATTTTGCAGTGTAATTTATCATGGACCTTGCATATTCGGGAATTGAAGGCGAAAATATGGCCGGTAGTTGGATTGTTATATAAGTTTAAAAATAAGTTTAACGAAAACAACAAATTGCTGCTATATCAAGCGTTAATTCAAAGCCATTTAAACTATATGGTTGTAGTATACGGCTGTAAAAATAGCACTGAACTAATATCGTTGCAACGAATTCAAAATAAAGCTTTAAAAAATAGTACATAATCTTCCACTTTTACAACCGACATTGTCACTATATAGAGACGTAACCAAAACAATCTTGCCAATTAATGGTTTATACAAAATGCAATTTTTGATATTTGTCTTTAAGTCATTGCAAAATATTGGTCACAACACAATTAAGTTTAAGAAACCAGGCTACGTACAATACTAGAAATAGCTCAAATTTAAGAACGTACTGATGCGGAACTAAACAAAAAATTGAATATATTGGTGTAGTTGAATTTAATAACTTGCCAGAAAATATTAAAATTATTCAAAGAATTTCAATCTTTAAATCAAATTTAAAAAGTTATTTGTTATAAAATTTAGAAATGCTTCTAGTGTAAAAAGAATGTAATGTTAAAAGAATGTTAGTTAGTTAGTAATGTTAGTTAATTTATTTCTTTTTTCTAATAAATTTTACGCCAACTGGCCTGAATAATGTCCTAGGACGCTGAGGCAAGAAAACAATTGTAGCAAAAAATAAAATAAATTAATAAACCATAAAAAAATCCCTCGACGAAAAACTTACCAAAACATAAACGCATCTAGATTTATATACACCAGCCAAATTAATACTTTAAGTTGCATTGAAACATTAACAGTTTTTCCATTACTATCCCATTGTAGTTTTATACTACTCATTTAAAGTTTACTTTTAAACGTTTTGTGTTTAGTTTTAATTTTTATCAATTTAATAGGTTTTAATTATAATCTTTAGTCTTAAATTCATTAACGCAAAACTATAAACTATGCAATATGTGTATGCCCAAGTAAAAATAATATTATATAAGCTTGTATAATGTGATCCTGTGTCGAACAATTTAATACAGTTAGGTATGACATCATGTATAGTAAGATATTTAAATGTATCTTACAATATGTTATACGATACGTTATTAGACGGACAATATATAATAGGACTGGCAGAATTAAATTGATATATGGAATTAAACAAAGCAAAATAAATGTATCAAATTTTATGCAGCCTTATATCTAATTGAAATACAATTTGATACGAAAAATGGTGGATCGTACTGTATATAAATGGATTAGATTACATTGAGTTTGATATTATTTGATACGATTCAGTGCAGTGAATATAAATTTGTTAAATTAAATACAGGGGCTACATATTATGGCCCGTCTATTCAGAGCCCACTTCAAGTTTAACATTCAGTTAATTTTAAATTTGATATGCTTACAATCAAAAATTTGTATCTCAAACTAAATTAGTTAATTCTGTATCTTCTGATCGAAACAATACTTGTGTGTACGTAGTGTGACAAAAACTCCACTTTAGCCACAGTCATCGCTGTGTCGACCGTGGCTCAACTCGTTAAGAGGTGAGATTACTATGCATAGCATGATGTTAAGGCAGTGGTTTCGAACACCAGTACTACACCAAAAAAATAAAAAATACCGCCAATCCAATTATAGATTGCTTGTATAATAACATATGGTCTAACATATTGTAAGATACCATTAAAGTTAGTAAAGTCAGCAAAAAATTTTGCTGAGCCAGCAAAATTTTAGTCAGGAAGGTGCTTGCAAAAAAACTTGCTAATGTCAGCAATCAGCTCGCTGATTTTCAGCAACAGAACTAGTAGATTCAGCAAAAGTTTTGCTAAAACTTAGTGGACTAGAAATTAAAAAACCCTTGCTAAACATTAATACAATTTTTGACAAATATTAGTAGACTGAAAAAACCCAAAAAATTTGTAGAAAATTTTTAGTTTAGTTAATTTATTTTGCTGAAAATCAAAAACATATTTTTGTGATTCTTTTTAAAATAATTTATCTTTCAACTACTTACATCATTGGTTGCCTAAATGATGCTATCTTTCAAAGGAACTCTAATGCAGCAGCGAGTTATAGAAACGAAACGAAAAAATAACAAAATGTAACATATACAACCCTTTTTTTGCAATAAGAAAAAGGAAACATAAAAATTTACCTAAGATGTATGTCTTTCGCTTTAGTCTGTCTACCGGCTGTATATTTGTTATCAACTGGACCACTCAATTTAATCTTTTTTAAATTTATATATTTTATTTTCAATTTATAACGAGCTTTCAACCTCCGTATATTTACAAAAATAAAGCAAATCAAACATATTAGCTAGGTTGATACTAGTATTTCGATCTGGCTAAAGATCTCATCAGAACCCGAAGTTTTAGAAAAGCTAGAGCCTATATAATAGGCAGAACTTTAACAAAAAAACCTATTAATAATCAATTTTGCTCCATTCTTGTCTTCTTAGTAATCAACCATGTAGTTAGGTCTTTTCCTAACAAGCATCATGAGGTTACTAAACTTTGAAGACCAAAAATGTTCTATTTATTTAAAAAAGTTTTAGTGTGTACTCTGGCTCAAGTAATATTTTTTACAGTTATATTAGTTTTTTATTTTTATATACATCGAGATTATTTTTATGTTATTTTCAATTTATAACGAGCTTTCAACCTCCGTATATTTACAAAAATAAAGCAAATCAAACATATTAGCTAGGTTGATACTAGTATTTCGATCTGGCTAAACATCTCATCAGAACCCGAAGTTTTAGAAAAGCTAGAGCCTATATAATAGGCAGAACTTTAACAAAAAACCTATTAATAATCAATTTTGCTCCATTCTTGTCTTCTTAGTAATCAACCACGTGGTTAGGTCTTTTCCTAACAAGCATCATGACGTTACTAAACTTTGAAGACCAAAAATGTTCTATTTATATAAAAAAGTTTTAGTGTGTACTCTGGCTTTATTTTGTCTTTTATTTTATTAGCAGACAATTACTTTCACAAGCTGGTGAAAACGCAAAATTTAAGTTGTTTCAATCCACAATTTTGTTTTATGTATGAAAAACAGATACAAAATCTTCCATGGTTGTTTTTTGTAACTTTTAATCTGGTTGTCTTTAACACTATTGATGTGCTAATCAGCACAATTTTTATTAGCTAAATAAATTAGTAAAATATTAGTAAAACATTAGTTCAAAATAGTTAAGTGCTGACTAAGTAGAACTAAAATTTTAGTTTAAAACACAATTTCAGTAAAAAATTTGCTGAAAAATAGTATACCTGATTTACAATATGTTTTACTGACTTTTCTACTAACTTATTTTTTGAATGTACCGTACTACACATGATCATATTATATAAGATTTTATTATAATAGTTTTACTCGGGTCTTTTTTGTTTTGAAATCTATAAAATACTACTCAAAATTTTAATATCAACACGAAAATTGTCATTGAAAATATTTACGAACATCAGAATTTAAAATATCAAACTCCAAAAATATTAGTTTGACATAAAGATTTTTGATTGTTGAGCATAAAAATTTTTAATTTAACTGCTCTTAATAATCGGACCATAATATAAATTTAACAAACATATTTTCACCTGATTGAATCGCATCAAATTATATCAAACTTTACCATTTTCGAATCAAATTGCATTTACGTTATATATAAGGCTATACCAAATTTGATACATTTCTTTGTTGCATCATATTAGTTTTTTTTTTAATCGGGTGATTACACTTACAATGTTTTACTAAAAGCATCATTATAACTTTGCAGAGTTACATTATAAACTATTTATGTATAAAATGTATCTTCACAACTACACCAACTATAAGTGTACTTACGACGCGTGCATGGAATAATTTTAAGCTAATTTTCATACATTCTCAGAACTCTACACATTCACGCAATTAGTTGTTTAAAGCACAGATGCATTATAAAACATATCGTCTATTACACGACAGATTGGCCGAACTCTGAACGGGGGTTATTTTAATGATTTGTACACGTATACTCTAGGATGTCTATTAGCCCACTGTGGTTTTCAGTTTCAGCAAATTTTGTATACTCGTGTTTTTATTAACGTTTTTTAGTTTTTAAAAATCAAAAAAAAAAAATTTTAAAAGTACTGAACTTTGAAGTGTTATTTGCCCTAAAGTAGATGAGTATTTCAAAGATTTAGAAAGCATAGTAAAGCTTAATTTGTCTACTTTACGATTTGTGATAAAAATACAACCACTTTTTTCGAAAATGCAGTCATAATGCAAATTAAATATTTGAATACATTTTGCACTCCCCCCACCCGCTGCGATATTTGGAAAGATGAAATTTTTTTAAATTTTTAATTTTTAGAATAAATAAAAAGTTTGACTTTGTTGGGACCAGAATACCCAACAAAACTTTAGTAATGGGTGCGATAAAGTAATGCATTACCTTGTAATGTGTACTCCTTACCTGCATCATTATTTTCCAACAAGAAGTACTGAGTTACCGATAACTGAACACTAATGGATTACCTTGTAATAATACCTCATTACATGTTACATTACTTCCAAACATAAAATAATGACTTACCGATCATCAATTACATAATGCATGAATTATGAACGTAAAGTAATTATTAATATATATTTTTGAAAATATATTTATAGACACATTACTTTGTGATTTTTTGTAAGCATGAGCGTAAGGTATATATCTTTGATATCACGAACGAAAACACAAAGCACAACAACTCATTTACATTTTAAGTAATAAAATATTATATATATCGACAGCTCAGTTGGTAGAGTTCTAGCCTAACTAATTGTTAAACACCAGAGCATGACCACGTTATTTATTTAATAAAAAAAAAAGTTATTTATTTAATTAAAAAAAAATATGTGTAAAAAAATGTTTTATGCATTTTTTTTTATGAAAATCTATTTATAGACACATTACTTTTTCCCACCATGTACATTTTCTACTTTGATCACTTTTGACTCCGACGTCAAATTCTAGAAGTGACTTCTCTAAACTCGATTTCTACCACCCTAATTCACGAGTTTTTCTAAACGATAAAAAAGTTTTTTTAATTCCATGAAATTTTGTCTTTTACAGTATATATATTTATTCAGTAACAAAAAAGTTACGAAGGTTTAAAAAAAATCAATTTGAGTTTTATTCCAACAATCGTTAACAATAAGCTTTGGTCTTTTTGTGTTTATTGTTTTTGTGGCCATTTTTAAAGTGCTCTCTTTTTACTCATTTTTCTATCAAATATTGTTGAGAGAAACTCTATTCTTAAAAGTATAAACAATGTTTTTTTTTAATGTGGTATTCTCCTTAAATAAATTAATTTAAATTTTGGCGAGACTCCAGCTGTTAATACTGCTCTCGACTTCTTATTTTAGCAAATATATACCCCATGCGCTTTTCGTCCGTTACCTTGTTTGCGGATTCACTAACAACTCGAACAAAGCGTTCGGTATTTTGCGAATGACATGGTAATTCTAATAAATAAATTATATGTTTTAATTATGGATGCGTAAATTATGCAAATATGCAAAAACATGTAAAAATATGCAAAATATGTAACAGAAAATACAAAATATGCATAAGAATATGCATTTATAGCAAAATATGCATTTATAGCAAAATATATAAAAATATGCACTAACAAATCGATGCCATTTTGTTGCAAATTTGTTGAATCGCAAATATATTTGGTTAACATTGTTCTCTAGCTAACGACAACAGACATGTATTTACATGAAGTTCTGAGCCCTAATAATATGTTTAACAAAAGTGTTGCCAGCTGAATCGGTTTGTGATGACGGTTAAAAAGAGTACTATGTGGAGGAGAAAGATAATAGAAAATAGAGAAACAAGTGAGATTACGAAAAAGAGAACATTGTCATAGTGCAAAAACAAATGCACACTAGCGCCACAAAAAGACCAAAGCTTATTGTTAACGATTGTTGGAAAAAAAACTCAAATTGATTTTTTTTAAACCTTCGTAACTTTTTTGTTACTGAATAAATATATATACTGTAAAAGTCAAAATTTCATGGAATTTAAAAAACTTTTTTATCGTTTAGAAAAACTCGTGAATTAGGATGGTAGAATCAAAGTAGAAAATGTAGCCGTTGTTATTCCAAAAACAATGATATATAACACGTTACGATCGGACTATAAATGGAGCCACAAGAAATAAAAAACCAAATGCGCGGGGTCAAGGGGCGTGGCAAAAAAAAAAATTTTTTTCAAATCTTCTTCAAATTATCTTTAATTCTAGGGGGTGACCGGCACAACTTTTTTTTTCGACCCGGCCTAGTGTATAGTAATGCGTGAAGCCTTATGGCGATACATTACTTTACCCATGATTTGGTAATGTGCGGTTTTGCTTGGTACTGACTATTTTTAATAATTTTTTCATAAATAGCTTACTACATTCTTCCATATAAAACTAATTTTTTTTTAGTTTTTTTTTTTTTTTTGGATTTTTGGATTTTAAGGATTTAAAGATTTTTTTTTTTAATTAAAAAAATATAAACAGCACTGAACTCTGAATAATATTGACCATTTCCATAATTTAAAAATCATTAGAAAACTGTAGTTGTCTAATGGCGTTTTCTTTTCTGGCAATTTTTTTTTGCACTTTGCCCTCAAATTATCTTTGTGTGTTCTTTTCTAAAAAAAGGTAAACACTCTGAGAGGGTGCCGTGTTTCTTTCTGAAACTGTTGCCTTATAAAAGGCAAAAAATTCAACATTTTCTGCCCTAAAAAAATTTACAGGGTTGGATGTTGCCCTGTTTTTTTGGTTTATCAATCTCATGTGTATATATTGCAAAGTTTTTGGCGAGAAAACTCTCACCTTGCTAGCAGTGGTAGTGTGCTGGCTTTTGACACAGAATATCCCGAGTTCGAAAGCATGTTGGTATCACATTTTTTAATATATTTTTTTTTTTTTTTTTGTTAAATTTAATTTACGATTTTTTTTAATTTTTTTTTGCTATTTTTTTTAATTTTTTCTTTTTGTAAGTATTTAATAATTTTTTTAATCTGAAATTCGCTTACAAACAAAATTATAAAAAAAAATTAATTGAAAAAAATGTATATAAATGTAAATTTTTTAAATAATTAAAAAAACAAAAATTAATTATTAAAAAAAACATTAATTTTTTTTAAAATTTGCTAGGATTCGAACCCGAACCTTAACAACATCAAAAATCAGATTTGTATAAATAAATGTACACTCAAAAAAATAAGTTAGTACAACAGTTAGTAAAACGTCTTGTAAATCAGGTATACTATTTTTTAGCAAATTTTTTTGCTAAAATCGTGTTTTCAGCTAAAATTTTTGTTATACTTATTCAGCACTTAACTAATGCTTTACTAATATACTAATGTTTTACCAATTAAGTTTGCTAAAAAAAATTGTGCTGATAAGCACATTAATAGTGTGGACGACCACCAGATTGAAAGATATACGCAGAATGAAGTAGATGTCGCGGCATGTCAAGATGTAGTAGAGAAGAGGAAAATGATAATAAAAAGTACAACTCTAATAAGACATATAAAAAAATCAACCATGGAAGACTTTTGTATCTGTTTTTCATACATAAAACAAAATTGAGGATTAAAACAACTTAAATTTTGCGTTGCCACCGGCTTGTGAAAATAATTGTCTATTAATAAAATAAAAGACAAAAAAAAATATTTAAATTTAATATGTATGTCTATAATAAATGTTAATAGATTAATAATCTAGTGTGGAGTAAAGCGAAAGACAAAGACACACATCTTAGAATGGTTCCGTTTTCTTATTGCAAAAAAGGGTTGTTTTTTTCGTTTCGTTTGTTTTTGTTTATTTTTTCGTTTCGTTTCTATAATTATCTTCGGCAGTTGCGTCCTTTAAAAGAAAGCATCATTTAGACTACCATTGATGTAAGTAGTTGAAAAAAAATTTTTGTTATGTCATATATAATTATTTCTATATATTTTCAGATATTAAATTACTTCATGACATCAATGTGTTAAAATGAAAATTTTTATATTCCGAAATTATTGTAAATTATTTTTAAAAGAATCACAAAAATATGTTTTATGATTTTCAGCAAATATATTAACTAAATTACAATTTTTCTACAATTTTTTTGCGTTTTTTTCAGTCTACTAAAATTCAGCAAAAAATTTATTCATTTTTACCAACGCTTTTTTATTTCTAATCTACTAATCTACTAATTTTGTTGCTAAAAATCAGCTCGCTGATTTTCAGCTAAAGATTTTGCTGACATTAGCAATTTTTTTGCTAGCACCGTCCTGACTAAAATTTTGATGACTCAGCAAAATTTTTTGCTTGACTTTACAAACTTTTTTTTTTTTGAGTGTAATATGTGATGAAATTGCGTTCTATTCTGATTGTAAAAATGTTTCATTTAATGGGGCGAGGGCAAAATTTTAAAAAGAATATTTTTTTTCCAGAAAAGAAAAAACCATAACTTACGAGTTGCGGGGTCAAAAATCACGGGTTTTTTCTAAAATGTATTTTAGGTACACATGCGTTTTTTAATGAATCTTGCACTTAAAAAGCCTTTTAAAGAAGAAACGTTACTTTTTTAATTTAAATCATAAACTAGACAACCTTAACTTTCAGACGCTTTTTAAATTGTTGCATTAGTCAATGTAATTCAAAAGATAACGCTTTTCAAAGCTCATTGCTGTTATGATTTTTTTGATATTCTACAAACTATAAAAAATTAACTTTATAGTGCTCCAAATTTATGTTTTTTATGTGAAAAAGTCATTGAAAGTAGTTAGCATTTTGGTCCCAAAAAATTCGAATTTGTTATTTATTAAAAAATTATACATTTTTCAAATCGTAATCAAATCGAAATCGTTTTAAAAAATCGAAAAGTGCAAACTGCAATCAAAAATTGCATTTACTTAGAATGCATTATTGCTAAAAAGTGGTTATTTTTTAATTAAAAATCGTAAATCAGACGATATCAACATTCATATGCTTTATAAATCTTGAAATAGTACAACTACTTTCGGAAATATGTATCTTCTAAGTTCACTTTTTTTTGTGATTTTTAAAAAAATTATAAATTAATATAACTGCAAATAGAAGTGAGTAAAAGACATCTTAGTATACGAAGTCCAAAAAAATACCATTTTTTGAAAGTTCATTCATGGAATGGACGATATGCTCAAATATATGAATGTAACTAAATACACAACAACTATTACGCAGACACTCTAACGTGTACATATTGTAAAATTTTGAAACGACTTAGGGTACATATTATGAAAAAGTACTCAATAGGAAATTAATGGGACTCACCCAGTCCCAGTGTAGAAACGGTAATAACTTGTCATTGTGGACTACCATTACTCTCTGCGTTACTTACCACAAATAAAAAGGACTTACTAATAACTGTTTCATTTTCGCATTATTTTTAATACAAACAAAATAATGAATTACCCATAAGTATTTACTCATTTTTATCAAATTTATATTTAAAATAATGATCTCAAAATTGTTTGCAAATCTATTTTATGATTATTGTATTTCTACTCTAGTTTACAAGCACACTTAGAAAAAAACTGATGGAATATTATCGAATTGCTTAATAATTATGCAACTACATAAGTTTCAAGTTTATTTACAAATTTCTTGTAAAATATATGTATTTTTTTAGAAAGTTTACTAAGCTGTATGTATATTACAAAAATTTGTAAATATTTTACTAAAACTTTGTAAAACTAACTTAAAACTTATATAGTTGTATAATACTAAGCACTATCGATAATATTGAAACAGTTTTTTTCAGCCTGTTTATAACTACTTACTTTTAATTACAATTATATAAATCTTCATATCAGTATTTTTTTTATCGGGACCACTAACATTCTCAGTTTTAGCGATAACATACCGTGAGCCGTTCCAACCGTTTTAAAAGCTCTCAAAAATACTCTTCACTGTGAATAAAAATTAATTATGGCGCCATTTGTCAAACTTTGGTCAAATATAAAAAATCAAAGCAAAACCACACATTAGAAAATAATGGATAAAATAATGTATCGCCATAGTAACGTATACAAGCAATAACAACCCAGTTAAACATTCCCAACCGTACCAAAAAAATAGTACTGATATTCTTGTAAAGCCCACCGTGTTAAAAGTTACAAATAATATTTATTGTACTAGGAAACACTATTTTATTTGCAAAGCATGTGTTTTGCCAGTACCCAGCCTCAAAATTTTGTGCCAACATTGTTTTTACCAATAGTACAACTGATAAGATTGTTTCACACAGAGAAAAATTTACCTATTTGCCAACTGAATTCGGTTTACTACGACTCAAATTCGGATATTACGAATTTCAGTCAGTTGGTACAATTGAACATTAGCTTTCACAACAAAGTAAGGTTAATTCAACTTAATTTTAGTTTCAACACCCAAAATATTCAGAAATCTAATGTAAATATCGTTTGTAATAACTGAATTTATAAGTTGTTACCATTATAATACACTTTTCAATTCGGTTGGCACTTTATTTCTCTGCGTGTTTATTTCACACATTCAAATATGATGTATAATACTAGGACGGATATGTATTGCAGCTTTTTAAATGTGTTTTATTATACACATATCTCAGAACTAATTTAAACTTTTTTAAAATCACCAATTTTGTATTATTATCAACGTTATGCCAACTGTGGTAGGTGTTTGCGTAAACAAACGGCTGGCCACTGTTATCAATCGGTACGTCACTGTCAAGATTGCTAATCTCACGTTCTGCCAACGCATAACCGACTTAGCTGCCGCTTTGCCAACACTGTGCCGACTTGTATTTTTCTGCCGATTATATTTTTTTTTCGAGACCAACTCTCTCGAGTAATAAATCGATTTTTAAATATGCACAATTTTAATTTTATATTTTTTTGACCTTAATGCATATTTTGGGATTTTATTAAAGCATATATTTTGGTATTTTGGTGTTTATTTCAATTTATGTGCATATTTTAAGCACATATTTTATTATTTTTTATTACTGCATATTTAAGCGTATTTTTACGATTTTTTAGTACAGTAAAGAACTGCGGCCGTTAATCAATGTGCACATTTCTTTCGCATCTTTCGCTTGAAAAACTTTCTAATATGTTTGATTTGCTTTATTTTTGTAAATATACGCAGATTTCAAGCTCGTTATAATTAAAAATAACATTAAAATAACCTCGATGTATATAAAAACCAACAACTAATAAAATTGTTAAAAATATTACCGGTGCCAGAGTAAAACCTTAAAATTTGTAATATAAATATAATATTTTGGACTTAAAAGTTTAGTAAAGTAATAATGCTTGTTAGGAAAAGACCTAGCCACGTGATCGATTAAAGCTCTGCCTTTTCTGGAGGCTCAAGCTGTTCTAAAACTTCGGGTTCTGAATAGATCTTTAGCCATATCGAAATATTAATATGAATCTAGCTTTTATGTTGATTTGCTTTATTTGAGATTTGAAAGCTCGTATAAATTAAAAATAACATTAAAATAATCTAGATGTAAATAATAACAAAAAACTATAAAACTGTAAAAAAATAAAATTTTTTTAAATTTTTAATTATGGCCATACCAATATTTATTTTGCAGCAAACTACGTGGGATACAGGCTAAATTCGAATATGGTTAACATTTTTTTAACTGAACATGATTTTGATAAAAATTTTCATTTTTTTAGGAGTTTGGCATTATTTAAAAGGGTCTTTTGTAAAGAGTTTAAGTATATTAAACACGAGTTTAGAATCCCAAATTATACTTTTTTGGTAATAACTAAATGCTTTAATAAAAATTCATTTAGAAGATGTTGACAGATTTAAAAAAAATATAACAATTGTCAACTCAATTTAAAAAATCTTTTAAAATGTAAACTTAAGCAATATCTCTCCAGAATAGGAGTTTTGAGCGACAATATAAGCCTTCTGAAACAATCTGAAAAGCAGTCCAACAGTTGATATAAGCGAAAAGTTTTCCTTACACGCTCTTTTAATTTTTTTTAATTTTTCTTATTTTTTTTTTCAAAAAAATTAACAATTTTGAAACTTACGTTATAAATGAGCATCTTTGTAGGATAGAAACATGTAGTAAAACATGTAAAACATATGGTAAACAGTAAACATATGGTAAAAAATATTAAGCAAATTGCACATTGGGATTGTGACTGAAAACTAATATTTTTCTGGGGGGGGGGGGGGGGGGGGGTGGGGTGGTTGCCTTCCCAGACCAGCCTATCTACGCCGGTGTGTAACATTTTTTATATTTTTAATATCAGAATGGCTACGGAATGGCTGAACCGATTCAAAGATCGTGGTGCCATTAGATAGGTATATAAGTCAGCTTTCGAAAATATACACTGTAAACATTTTTCTATTACACTGAAAAGAGTTTTTGTTTAAAATAAAACTTTAAACTGGGAAAACACTTCAAAGGCCAAACACTTCAAAAAAAATTCTTTTTTAGAAAGGTCTATTTAATATATATAACATATCTTAATAACTACATGTCGTTTTTTTTCTTTGACAATGTATGTTTTCGAAAGCTGATTTGATACCTTTCTAATGGTACCAAGACCTTTGAAATCGGTGCAGCCATTCCGTAGTAATACAGCTTGAAAGTGCATATTATCGTCATTTTTCAAAACTTTCGATACCTTTGCCACGCCTACATGTTTTCAAAAGTTTAATTTCTAAGAATGAGATTTTGTTTGCATAGCTAAAATGTAGCTGTATGCAAAATTTCATCAAAATCTGAGAGGGTCGGGTTCATGCTTATCGGTTTTGATATGAAATTCATCACATTAGAATATAACTTTTTTTTGACCTAAAACTTTAACAGGCATTACGCTATGGGGAATATTATACTGATAATAAAAACGTTTATCTAAGGTCAGTTGAAACAAAACCTTCCGCACCGAATTGCGATTTCTAAAACCTTCCAAGATTTTTATTTATTTATTTTTTTATTAATAAAGTCCAAATTTCAATCAGGTATGAATTCTATTTTCCGGTATTGAAAGAAAGAGTAAATAAATCAAAACAATTATTTTAAATAGTACCATCAAAAAAATCCAATTCCACACTTCATCGAATTTGGTGCGGAACCTTTTTTTTAACGATCGCGAAAAAGTAAAAACGCAATTATTAATTTTTTTCCATTTACTATTCAGCCTTGCCCTGTGAAATTTGGATATTTGCAACAAAATGCCAAAAGTATATGCCTAATGTACATGTTAGCCAACACAACCCAAGCCACCCCCACACAAAAAAAAAAAAACAAATTCCTAGCTACGGTTCTTGGCTCACGGGATGTTATCGCTAGAGCCGAAATATTTTAAGAATCATCATAACACATGTTAGTCTTTATTTTTCAGGCGGGTGGATATCATTCGCTTTTTTTGTGGCACTCTAATGAACTTGTTTATATTTAATTTTATCAAATTGCCATATCCTCATTTTCCAAGTGGGTATTTTTACTACCACACATTGTAGTTGGAATACAGGATTAGAGTAATAAAAACAAAAAATTTCTTTTTAAAACTGTTCAGTTTTGTTTGTTTATAAAATACCAAACAAAAAAGACTAAAAGATTTTGAGGATTTAATTGTTACTTTTAATAGCTCTTGGTTTTTATGACACTTTGGAATGTTTGAACAATTTTATTTAAGTTTATCTTAACAAAAATAAAGTTTTCACAATTTTCTGTTCGTTATTGTTTTTGATATTTAAAAAGTTTTTCATCGTACAAAAGCTTTATGATTTTTATTATGACATTATTGTGGCCACATTCATTTGGAAAATGAACCAAACCAAAACTAGTATTTTTCAAAATTTTTCTTAGAAGTTTTATAATATAAAACGGTTAGAGTGGTAATAAAATTTAAAATTAAATTATTTAAACCACTTAAACATTTTAATCAAGTTATAATATTATTATATTTAATGCAATTTTAAGATTTAAATTAACATTTATATCAAATTTCCGCTATTTTTATTGTACATGTAATAAGGACCATAAAATGCTTTTAGATTTTTCTCTTCTACAGGATTTTAACATCAATTTTTGTTAATAGCCACATTATATGTATTCTATATGCTGACCTTTTGATTTATGACCACTTTAGTATATTTAAAACAACAACAACAACAACCAAAAAACAAAATTTATTGTCATTTTCACAATTATAATTACTAGTAGAAATTACATTTCCTGATTGTCTGTTGTCATGCAAATAAGTTCCTGTATTTGGAAATTATTTCCGTTAATAACTGTAGTTTTATACAAATATTGTTATATAGAGGTTTTATTATAAAATCATTCTTTTGTAGGAGTTGTTATAATACATATAAACTGTAGATTAGGGTGTCCCTTAAAAATGGAAGCAATCGATTTTTTTCTTTTGTTTCTGTGTGGAAAACGTTAATCCGTGCCGAATTTCGTCCTAAAATGTTCCATTTGTAAATAAAATGTGATTTTATTTAAAAAATCACCAAATTTAAAATTTTTAAAAGTCTAATTTTCTTTTTCATTCATTTAATATATTCAAAAGTATTCACACACAGCAAAAAAATTGCTATTTGACAACTGAAATTGGTACAACTGAACATTTTTTTTCATAACAAAGTTCGGTCGATTTAACGAATTTTAGCTGCAACACCCCAAAATATTCAGAAATCCCAATGCAAATAACGTTGTTCTAACTGAATTATAAGTTGTTATCATTGAAAACACGCTTTTTAATTCGGTCGGAACTTTATTTTCTCTGTGTGCAGATATGTAATTGTGCCTTCATCGAATATCATTAATCCAGACTAAACTCTGGAATCAAAAACTCACACTGAAAGAATTATCTTCATGATATTAATGAAACACCTTCATATATTTGGCGCTACGAAATAACCCCAATGAAATAACCCCCAACGGCCAAAAATGGAAATAACCCCCAAAAAAATTGTTGTAAATTGTTTGGGGGTTTTTTCATTTTTTTGTGGGATTATTTCATCTTACGGTTTGGAGATTATTTCATTATGAAGCACCCCCCCAATGAAATAAAGCCCAAAATTTTAAATTCTTTGGAGATTATTTCATATGCAATTATTTTGGGGTTATTATATTTTTTGGGGGATATATCATTTGCTAAAAGTGAAATTTTTTTTAATATTTGTTAGTTTTTCTGCGGTGCGGCCTGCGGCCGCTCTTTAGGGGTTTCTCCTCCATGGGACGCGGCAGTGGCTCGCTGAATAAAGTTTCCCTGCGCGCGTCACACTAGGGAAGATAATGAGACGCGCTCAGGAAAACTGTATCAGCGAAGCCACCTGCCGCGTCCTTATGGAGGAGAAAAACCCTAAGATCAGCCGCAGGCCGCCACGCAGAAAACTGAACAGTTTAACAAAAGAATCAAAATATGAAAACAAAATAAAAAATTTGGGACATATTTCTTCTTTTGGAGCTTATTCATTGGGGGTTATTTTCAGTTCTTCCCTTTGGGAGTTATTTCATTTACGAAACAACAACCAAATTTGGGTGTATTTCATTTTCACCTTTGGGGAATATTCTATTCTATTGGGTATTATTGTCATTTTTTTTTTTGTTGGGACTTATTTCATTTTTTTTTGGGATTATTTCATTGGGGGTTATTTCATTTTGTCGTTTTGGGGGTTATTTCGTAGCGCCCATAGATTTTTTTTTTCGTAGATCAATGAAAAATTCAATATATCGAAAAAAAAATATTATATAAGAAATTTTTCATAAAATTTAAATTTTGATTTCTTTTATTTTATTTATAATAATCATATCCCAGCAAAAAAAAAATAGTGCTTACCAAGAACCAGTCCTGGAAGGCATTATTTAATACAAAGCGATTATGAACTATTCGGAAGGTATGATTTTTGTTTGCGATATCCCCGCTTGGTATGTCTCTTTTACACAGATGAAAAGAGCTTCTTTCGTGTGCTCTTCGAAGCAATAAATTCATGCCTTCTACGCAATAAAAAGCGCTTTTTTGTATGTTGACACATTAATGCTTCATTGTCTGAATTCTTTGCTGCTTAATTGTAAGCATTATTCACTGTTCAAAGAAGGCATTTAGGGAAGTACAACAGAATGCCTTCCCCTAAATGCTTATTGTACACTTAGAATACTATGTTAGGTAAAGACCACTGTAAACTGTAGTTTGAAAAACAAATGAAATTTCACTTAAAGAAAGGACGACTTACATTACAGTTAATTCAACTAACATTGTCATTTGTTTTGTAATATTCAAAAAATGACTAACAATGTAATAAAATAACCACATGGTAGTAAAAATAAACAAATATTTCTTTTTTTTAATTGTTTTATATCAACAATAAACAACTTTAAAAAATTAACGTTAACAATCATAAAACAGTCATTTGATGTTGGTTGTTTTTTAAATGAAACTAAAGGTTAGTAAAAATTTAATTTGTTCTACAAACGACGGGACATTTCGGTAAAAATAAGGAAACTGTATTACAACCCAAGCAACTACATATTTTTAAAGCAGAAGTTCCCTGAGTGTATGTATGGCGGTGAAGCGCTATTTTGCAAGCATACAATGTAGGTACTTCTTACCAAAGCGAAGTCATTTTTTGCTGGGTATAATTATAAATTATATCCTAGTACCCTTGCCGATCACTACCTACTATGGCTTTCGGCTCATTGCACAGTGGTCCCAATGACCAATTTAGCACGAAAAAAGTCATAACTCTTTTTTAAAAGTACGTAGAAGCATACAAATTTGTAAGAAACAATTGGCTTAGTATTACACGATATCACGCCAAAAATGGCGGATTCGATTGTGTGGGTGTGAAACTTCCATATAAAATTAACTGACATAAGACCTGTAAAATTACTATGTGCTGATTTGTGTTTTGTTAAGTCAAAAAGTTAATGGGTCGGTTATGGATAGCAACCC
>CM037853.1:90890497-90913804 GCA_021234595.1 Delia radicum
TTTTTATTTAAATATTTTAAATCACAACAATGTAATTATATTATATTTAAATAAATAAAGGACATATATATTTGTTATAAAATTCAACAAATCAATAGAACAAATTGATAATATATTCTGTTGATTTATAATGAGAGTAGTTGGGAAGCATTTTACAAAAGACGGAAATAATGCAAAATGCAAGAAAGTTCCAAATGTTAAAGTTCGTGCATCACTTCACTTGCACTTCACTCGTAATCCAGTTATTGAGTAAAAAAGGTGAAAAATGAGGAAAAATGGGCATTTTTGCGATTTTTAAGGAACCGGATGGACTTTTTCTGGTAGGATAGTTCCGCATTTTCTCCTATTCAATATCTACAACTTTGCTTCAGACACAAAAGAGATATTCCGTACGGTGTAACGAGATGTAACAGTGTTTAAATAAAGAAAAAGTGCTAAAAATCTGCCCTGAGCCAAAAAAAAAAAACGAATGATGCAGAAGTTCTTTTTTTTGGGGCTACTTTCACGTACAATTCCCAGAACTGATTCCCAAAATCATGTGCTGAAAAATGCTGTACTGTGTTATTTACCACTTACGATAAGATCACAACATCACATACTTAAGGGCTATGACATGCAAAGTTTCAAGTTAAAATGTTTTCGTCTAAAGAAATGATGGCGTTATAAACGTCTCAAATTGGAAAAAATTACTTGAAACTTACAAGAGTTTTTTCAGTCATTTTGTTTTTTTGCTCATACTTTTTATCTTGCAGATAAAAAACCGATTCAAAATGGAGTCGGTAGATTTGGAAGATACATTCACTATTAAAAGAATTTCAATATCGCTGCTTGGTGCCAAGTAAAACCAACATTTCCCGATTTTTAAAATTTCGCAGTTTTTACCATTTAGTTTTTGAGCCGTTTAAAGAAATTGAGTTGTATTGAGAACAGTATTTAAAAAATTGTGTAATTTTATACATTCGGAGGTATAGCAAGTTAATGTCAGCGCACCAAATATCACAAGTAAAGTAATTGCCGTAAATTTTTTGAAAATTTATGTTTTTTGTATCTGACATTTAAAGTCCGTAAAGTTAGTAAAACAGTTAGTTGAGTCAGCAACATTTTTACTTGGAGGATTATTGAAGAAAAATTGCTAATGTCTGCAAATGAGTTTTGCTGAAAATCAGTGAGCTGATTTTTACCACAAAATTAGTAAATTCAGCACAATGTTTCTCTGGCATTTAAATCAATTCAAATGAAATAAAAATCTTTTTACAGTTATATTAGTTTTTTGTTTTTATATACATCGAGATTATTTGTATGTTATTTTCAATTTAAAACGAGCTTTCAACCTCCGTATATTTACAAAAATAAAGCAAATCAAACATATTAGCTAGGTTGATACTAGTATTTCGATCTGGCTAAAGATCTCATCAGAACCCGAAGTTTTAGAAAAGTTAGAGCCTCCATAATAGGCAGAACTTTAACAAAAAACCTATTAATAATCAATTTTGCTCCATTCTTGTCTTCTTAGTAATCAAGTACGTGGTTAGGTCTTTCCTAACAAGCATCATGACGTTACTAAACTTTGAAGACCAAAATGTTCTATTTATATAAAAAAAATTTTTAGTTTGTACTCTGGCTGAAGTAATATTTTTTAACAGTTATATTAGTTTTTCGTTTTTATACACATCGAGATTATTTTTATGTTATTTTCAATTTATAACGAGCTTTCAACCTCCGTATATTTACAAAAATAAAGCAAATCAAACATATTAGCTAGGTTAATACTAGTATTTCGATCTGGCTAAAGATCTCATCAGAACCCGAAGTTTTAGAAAAGCTAGAGCCTCCATAATAGGCAGAACTTTAAACAAAAAACCTATTAATAATCAGTTTTGCCCCATTCGACTTGTTGAAATCAACAAAATTTTTTGCTGGAGCTTAGTAAATTGAGAAAACTAAAAAAAACTTAGTAAAAATTTTTACTTCAGTTAATTTATTTTGCTGAAATTTAAATTTAATTTTCTTTTGTGATTGTTATAAATATATATCAAAATGTCTGGACTTCCACATCGTTAACATAATGAAATTTTTGAAGTGTCCCTTTGACTTCTTATACAAAGAAAAAATTAAATAAATGAAATCAACTGCGGTTGCAATTTTTTGTAAGTCTTAAAATGGTTGTGTTTCTTTGTATCTCTTCTTTTCTCTCTACTTCGTCTAAATAAGCTGCGTCATATATATCTCATTTTTTTATTTGTTCTCCGTGCTGTGTATTTGAATAGCTAAACATAAGTTCAAAATTAGTTTTTGAGTAAAAACCGTTTAACCAAAATATTCCTACCGAGTACAGCTGCAGGCTTTTTCAAATACTATTAGTTTTATGCCAACTAAAGCGCTTCATCAGTTCCGCCAAATAAATAAAAGATTTTGATGAGCTTAATACTTAAATCGAAAAGACATCAAAAAATTGTAAGGAATTAAAAAAAAAAATATTTTTATATAAAATTATTAATTTTGCGAATTTAAAAGGCGGTCCAACTTTGGTTGACTTATTTTCATATTGTAGCCGTTGTGATGCATCCGTAGACAATAATTCTTGAGTCAATAGAATTTCATATGGAAACATCCCCAGAATAAATAAACTTTAAAAAGCGCCGCTGCGATGTTCTGGAGATTCCCCATTGAGTCGGATGTCGAGGAGTGGACTAAGATGGATCCGTGTGGACACTTTCTCGTTCAGGATCTACAGCTTCTCAAAACGGGTAAGTTGCAGTACTAAAATGTTGACCGTATTTTGCTTGTGTTGTAACAATTGATCGTCCGAAAACATAATAAAATTGAACAATTTTATTGTCTTGCATTGAGTATGATAACATTATAAAATTTTATTTGTTTAATTGTTTATTACCTGCAAAACAAACAATTAAAATTAAAAACTTCTAAAAGAAATATATTTTTAGCATTTTAAATCACTTAGTCGAAGTTAGCCCACCCTGTATGTCTTGAAAAATGCATTGAAACTCAGCCGATGATCCGCTTCATATGATTTTTTAAACAATTTCATTGAAGTTCAAAATTTATAAAAGGCTACATTGAGATAATAAAGCACTTTTTAAAATATGTTGAACATTAGAGAAGTAAATCTTAAAACTAAAGTTTAAAATGAAGGAAAATTAATAAAATAACTAAATTTTGTGAAAAATTAAAAAATAAGTCTTTGAAATAATTGCATAGCTCTAAAGAAAACTTTCTTAAGTTTATGAAGAGATAATTTATAAAATTATGTTTATCTGTGCGGGGACAGTGGGTTCGATTCCCAACAGGAGCATTAGTCTGTTTTCGCTACAATGCACGGTGGTCCCAATAACAAATTTAGCTCGAAAAAAGTCGTTTTTTCGAATGGTACAAACTTGAAAAATTTGCTTGATTTTTTAATGAAAAGTCCCCACCGTGCATAACGGTATACTTTATTTTGTATATTTGCAAAACTATTACTGCAGTATTGTTTTAAACACAAGTAATTGCTTTATTTTATTTTTAATAAGAGACCAGTCGATAATTTTGTGTATTTTGGAAAGGTTGCAAAATAAAGTGAAAAGATTTTCTTTAATATTTGTTGGTTTTATTAACACAATAAAGGTATGAACTTTTTTAATTCGTGATGTGCCGTTGATTTAGCATTCTATCTAGAAAAAAATGTATGAAAATTAAATGTATTCGTTAATTGTTTAATTTTATCTGTATTGTAGCTTGTGGTTAGACTTTTAAGTGTGCATTTCACCAGCTTTCTATCCTATTTTTGTGTCGTTTTCTTCTATAATATGTGAATTGTTAAATGTGTAAGAATTCTACTACCGATGTTTGCCTAAACACTTCATATCGAATCTTAAGGTTGTAATGTCTATCACTAAAAGGGAGTTGTTCAATGTTTGGTATGCTGAGAAGGATCAAAAGAAAAAAAATGATGCTGTTATATTTCACATTTTCATCAAAATTTGTATACAAAATGATGACAATGATGACTATAAAAATAAAGTAAAGCAAGCAGCTCGAAATTTCATTTGCAAACTGTCGAAGAAGTGGAGGCAGGCACATCGAACAAAGACTGTTTTCGAGTCTACTTATAAATGTTGGTTGGATGAATTTTTTGTCTATCCTAGTAAGTCCTCGTCGATGTTTTTAGAAGAAGATTTAGCGGACAGACCGTTAACATCGCATCACGGAAGACCTTCCAAACCGTTTTTAGAAGGAGGGCAAAGATCGAAACAATTAAAAACTAAATCTATTGTGAACACTTGCTCTCCAGAAGAGCTAACATTTGCTGCTGCAAGTAGTCTTTATAAAGCAGGCAAAAGAGTTGCTGCAGACGTAATTAGAACCATAGATGTTTCTCCAAAAAGGCCATTAAAAATAAAAGCATTATTAAATACACCATCCAAAGAAGTAATACCATATAGTAGTGAGGAAGCGCTTACAAGAAAATTTTAGTTGCTAAAAAGGATTGTTACCCATGCAATGGTATAAAGATTTCAGAAACATCAGCCGAAGTGGCTTTGCAAAGTTTAGTTGACCACACGACAAATAAATAAAGTAAAAAACCACTGAAAATCAAAAATTCTTATCTTTTAAGTATTTTTTGACTATTTGTTATATTTTTGTGTTTTTATGTGAATATTTATTTATTGGTCGATTATGAATAGCAACCAATCTTCAGTTGCGTTGTCAGAGACATAAAAATATATTACAGGTGACAACTGAGAGTTACCGATTTCAGTTGCTAAATAGCACATATTTTGCAACCACACATATTTTTTGTCAGCTGGAAATGCAACTAAAGTTGGGTTGCTATCCATAACCGACCCATTAAACTTTTTGACTTAACAAAACACACAAATCAGCACATAGTAATTTTACAGGTCTTATGTCAGTTAATTTTATATGGAAAGTTTCACACCCACACAATCGAATCCGCCCATTTTTGGCGTGATATCGTGTAATACTAAGCCAATTGTTCTTACAAATTTGTATGCTTCTACGTACTTTTAAAAAAGAGTTATGACTTTTTTCGTGCTAAATTGGTCATTGGGACCACTGTGCAATGAGCCGAAAGCCATAGTAGGTAGTGATCGGCAAGGGTACTAGGATATAATTTATAATTATACCCAGCAAAAAATGACTTCGCTTTGGTAAGAAGTACCTACATTTGTATGCTTGCAAAATAGCGCTTCACCGCCATACATACACTCAGGGAACTTCTGCTTTAAAAATATGTAGTTGCTTGGGTTGTAATACAGTTTCCTTATTTTTACCGAAAATGTCCGTCGTTTGTAGAACAAATTAAATTTTTAACTAACATTGTAGTTCATTTAAGAAAACAACCAACTGTTTTATGATTTTACATTAATTTTTTACAGTTGTTTATTGTTATATAAAAAAATTAAAAAAAAGAAATATTTGTTTATTTTTTACTACCATGTGGTTAATTTTTACTACAATTGTTAGTCATTTTTTGAACATTAAAAAACAAATGACAATGTTAGTTGAATTAACAGTAATGTAAGTCGTCCTTTCTTTAAGTGAAATTTCATTTGTTTTCAACTACATTTACAGTGGTATTTACCTACATAGTATTCTAAGTGTACAATAAAGCAGCAAAGAATTCAGACAATGAAGCATTAATGTTGTCAACATACAAAAAAAGCGCTTTTTATTGCGTAAGAAGGCATGAATTTATTGCTTCGAAGAGCACACGAAAGAAGCGCTTTTCATCTGTGTAAAAGAGACATACCAAGCGGGATATCGCAAACAAAAATCATACCTTCCGAAATAGTTCATAATCGCTTTGTAATTAAATAATGCCTTCCAGGACTGGTTCTGGGTAAGCACTATTTTTTTTTTGCTGGGATATGATTATTAATAAATAAAATAAAAGAAATAAAAATTTTAAATTTTATGCAAAAATTTTATGAAAAATTTCTTTATATTAATAATTTTTTTTTCGATATATTGAAATTTTTCATTGAATCTACGAAAAAAAAATCTATGGGCGCTACGAAATAACCCCCAATGAAATAACACCCAAACGACAAAATGATATAACCCCCAATGAAATAAATCCCAAAAAAAATGAAATAAGTCCCAACAAAAAAAAAATGAAATAATACCCAACAGAAATGAAATATTCCCCAAAGGTGAAAATGAAATAACACCCAAAATTTGGAGGTTGTTTCGTAATGAAATAACTCCCAAAGGAAGAAATGAAATAACCCCCAATGAAATAAGCTCCAAAGAAATGAAATATGTCCCAAATTTTTTTTATTTTTTGTTTTCATATTTTTGATTCTTTTGTTAAACTGTTCAGTTTTTCTGCGTGGCGGCCTGCGGCTGATCTTAGGGGTTTTCTCCTCCATAGGACGCGGCAGGTGGCTTCGCTGAATACAGTTTTCCTGCGCGCGTCTCATTATCTTCCCTAGTGTGACGCGCGCAGGGAAACTTTATTCAGCGAAGCCACCTGCCGCGTCCCATGGAGGAGAAAACCCCTAAGAGCGGCCGCAGGCCGCCACGCAGAAAAACTAACAAATATTAAAAAAATTTCATTTTTAGCAAAATGAAATATCCCCCAAAAAATATGAAATAACCCCCAAAATAATTGCATTGGAAATAATCTCCAAAGAATTTAAATTTTGGGCTTTATTTCATTGGGGGTTTGCTTCATAATGAAATAATCTCCAAACCGTAAGATGAAATAATCCCCAAAAAAAATGAAAAAACCCCCAAACAATTTTACACAATTTTTTTGGGGGTTATTTCATGTTTGGCCGTTGGGGGTTATTTCATTGGGGGTTATTTCGTAGCGCCAAATCTATGAAGTTGTTTCATTAATATCATGAAGAATAATTCTTTCAGTGTGAGTTTTTGATTCCAGACTTTAGTCTGGATTAATGATATTCGATGAAGGCACAATTACATATCTGCACACAGAGAAATAAAGTTCCGACCGAATTAAAAAGCGTGTTTTAATGATAACAACTTATAAATTCAGTTAGAACAACGTTATTTGCATTGAATTTCTGAATATTTTGGGTGTTGCAGCTAAAATTCAGTTAAATCGACCGAACTTTGTTATGAAAAAAAATGTTCAGTTGTACCAATTTCAGTTGTCAAATAGCTAAATTTTTTTTTTGTGTGTGTGAATACTTTTGAATATATTAAATGAATGAAAAAGAAAATTAGACTTTTAAAAATTTTAAATTTTGTGATTTTTTAATAAAATCACATTTTATTTACAAATGGAACATTTTAGGACGAAATTCGGCACGGATTAACGTTTTCCACAACAAAAAAGAAAAAATCGATTGCTTCCATTTTTAAGGGACACCCTAATCTACAGTTATATGTATTATAACAACTCCTACAAAAGAATGATTTTATTGTAAAACCTCTATATAACAATATTTGTATAAAACTACAGTTATTAACGGAAATAATTTTCCAAATACAGGAACTTATTTTGCATGACAACAGACAATCAGGAAATGTAATTTCTACTAGTAATTATAATTGTGAAAATGACAATAAATTTTGTTTTTTGTTGTTGTTGTTGTTTTAAATATACTAAAGTGGTCATAAATCAAAAGGTCAGCATATAGAATACATATAATGTGGCTATTAACAAAAATTGATGTTAAAATCCTGTAGAAGAGAAAAATCTAAAAGCTTTTTATGGTCCTTATTACATTTACATAAAAATACGGAAATTTGATATAAAAGTTAATTTAAATCTTAAAATTGCATTAAATATAATAATATTATAACTTGATTAAAATGTTTACTGGTTTAATAATTTAATTTTAAATTTATTACTACTCTAACCGTTTTATGTTATAAAATTTCTAAGAAAAATTTTGAAAAATACTAGTTTTGGTTTGGTTCATTTTCCAAATGAATGTGGCCACAATAATGTCATAATAAAAATCATAAAGCTTTTTGTACGATGAAAAACTTTTTAAATATTAAAAACAATAACGAACAGAAAATTGTGAAAACTTTATTTTTGTTAAGATAAACTTAAATAAAATTGTTCAAACATTCCAAAGTGTCATAAAAACCAAGAGCTATTAAAAGTAACAATTAAATCCTCAAAATCTTTAGTCTTTTTTGTTTGGTATTTTATAAACAAACAAAACTGAACAGTTTTAAAGAAATTTTTTGTTTTATTACTCTAATCCTGTATTCCAACTACAATGTGTGGTGTAAAATACCCACTTGGAAAATGAGGATATGGCAATTTGATAAAATTAAATATTAAACAAGTTCATGAGAGTGCCACAAAAAAGTGAATGATATCACCCGCCTGAAAATAAAGACTAACATGTGTTATGATGATTCCTTAAAATATTTCGGCTCTAGCGATAACATCCCGTGAGCCAAGAACGTAGCTAGGAACTTGTTTTTTTTTTTTTTTTTTTTTGTTGTTGGTGTGGGTGGTTGGTTATCATATACATTAAGCATATAACTTGTTGCAATTTTTGCAAATATCAAAATTTAACAGGCAAGGCTGAATAGTAAATGGAAAGAAATGAATAATTGCTTTTTTACTTTTTCGCGATCGTTCAAAAAAGGTTCCGCACCAAATGCGATGAAGTTTGGAATTCGGATTTTTTTGATGGTACTATTTAAAATAATTTTTTTGATTTTATTTACTCTTTGTTTCAATACCGGAAAATAGAATTCATAACCTGAATGAAATTTGGACTTTATTAAATAAAAACATAAATAAAATAAAAATCTTGGAAGGTTTTAGAAATCGCATTCGGTGCGGAAGGTTTTTGTTTCAAACTGACCTTAGATAACGTTTTTTATTATCAGTATAATATTCCCCATAGCGTAATGCCTGTTAAAGTTTTAGTTAAAAAAAAGTTATATTATTAATGTGATGAATTTCAGATCAAAACCGATAAGCATGAACCCGACCCTCTCAGATTTTGATGAAATTTTGCATACAGCTACATTTTACCTATACAAACACAATCTCATTCTTAGAAATTGTATTTTTGAAAATATGTAGGCGTGGCAAGGTCTCGAAGTTTTTGAAAAATGACGATAATATGCACTTTCAAGCTGTGATTACTACGGAATGGCTGCACCGATTTCAAAGATCTTGGTACCATTAGAAAGGTATTCAAATCAGCTTTCGAAAACATACATTGTCAAAGAAAAAAAAACGACATGCTAGTTATAAGATATGTTATATATATTAAATAGACCTTTCTAAAAAAGAATTTTTTTTTGAAGTGTTTGGCCTTTGAAGTGTTTTCCCAGTTTAAAGTTTTATTTTAAACAAAAACTCTTTTCAGTGTAATAGAAAATGTTTACAGTGTATATTTTCGAAAGCTGACTTATATACCTATCTAATGGCACCACGATCTTTGAAATCGGTTCAGCCATTCCGTAGCCATTCTGATATTAAAAATATAAAAAATGTTAACACCGGCGTAGATAGGCTGGTCTGGGAAGGCAACCACCCCACCCCCCCCCCCCCCCCCCCCCCCCAGAAAAATATTAGTTTTCAGTCACAATCCCAATGTGCAATTTGCTTAATATTTTTTACCATATGTTTACTGTTTACCATATGTTTTACATGTTTTACTACATGTTTCTATCCTACAAAGATGCTCATTTATAACGTAAGTTTCAAAATTGTTAATTTTTTTGAAAAAAAAAATAAGAAAAATTAAAAAAATTTAAAAGAGCGTGTAAAGGAAAACTTTTCGCTTATATCAACTGTTGGACTGCTTTTCAGATTGTTTTCAGAAGGCTTATATTGTCGCTCAAAACTCCTATTCTGGAGAGATATTGCTTAAGTTTACATTTTAAAAGATTTTTTTAAATTGAGTTGACAATTGTTATATTTTTTTTTAAATCTGTCAACATCTTCTAAATGAATTTTTATTAAAGCATTTAGTTATTACCAAAAAAGTATAATTTGGGATTCTAAACTCGTGTTTAATATACTTAAACTCTTTACAAAAGACCTTTTAAATAATGCCAAACTCCTAAAAAAATGAAAATTTTTATCAAAATCATGTTCAGTTAAAAAAATGTTAACCATATTCGAATTTAGCCTGTATCCCACGTAGTTTGCTGCAAAATAAATATTTGTATGGCCATAATTAAAAATTTAAAAAAATTTTATTTTTTACAGTTTTATAAGTTTTTTGTTATTATTTACATCTAGATTATTTTAATGTTATTTTTAATTTATAACGAGCTTTCAAAATCTCAAATAAAGCAAATCAAACATAAAAGCTAGATTCATATTAATATTTCGATATGGCTAAAGATCTATTCAGAACCCGAAGTTTTAGAACAGCTTGAGCCTCCAGAAAAGGCAGAGCTTTAATCGATCACGTGGCTAGGTTCTTTTCCTAACAAGCATTATTACTTTACTAAACTTTTAAGTCCAAAAATATTATATTTATATTACAAATTTTAAGGTTTTACTCTGGCACCGGTAATATTTTTAACAATTTTATTAGTTGTTGGTTTTTATATACATCGAGGTTATTTTAATGTTATTTTTAATTTATAACGAGCTTGAAATCTGCGTATATTTACAAAAATAAAGCAAATCAAACATATTAGAAAGTTTTTCAAGCGAAAGATGCGAAAGAAATGTGCACATTGATTAACGGCGCAGTTTCTTTACTGTACTAAAAAATCGTAAAAATACGCTTAAAATATGCAGTAATAAAAAATAATAAAATATGTGCTTAAAATATGCACATAAATTGAAATAAACACCAAATACCAAAATATATGCTTTAAAAATCCCAAAATATGCATTAAGGTCAAAAAAATATAAAATTAAAATTTGTGCATATTTAAAAATCGATTTATTACTCGAGAGAGTTGGTCTCGAAAAAAAAATATAATCGGCAGAAAAATACAATCGGCACAGTGTTGGCAAAGCGGCAGCTAAGTCGGTTATGCGTTGGCAGAACGTGAGATTAGCAATCTTGACAGTGACGTACCGATTGATAACAGTGGCCAGCCGTTTGTTTACGCAAAACCTACCACAGTTGGCATAACGTTGATAATAATACAAAATTGGTGATTTTAAAAAAGTTTAAATTAGTTCTGAGATATGTGTATAATAAAACACATTTAAAAAGCTGCAATACATATCCGTCCTAGTATTATACATCATATTTGAATGTGTGAAATAAACACGCAGAGAAATAAAGTGCCAACCGAATTGAAAAGTGTATTATAATGGTAACAACTTATAAATTCAGTTATTACAACGATATTTACATTAGATTTCTGAATATTTTGGGTGTTGAAACTAAAATTAAGTTGAATTAACCTTACTTTGTTGTGAAAGCTAATGTTCAATTGTACCAACTGACTGAAATTCGTAATATCCGAATTTGAGTCGTAGTAACCGAATTTCAGTTGGCAAATAGGTAAATTTTTCTCTGTGTGAAACAATCTTATCAGTTGTACTATTGGTAAAAACAATGTTGGCACAAAATTTTGAGGCTGGTACTGGCAAAACACATGCTTTGCAAATAAAATAGTGTTTTCCTAGTACAATAAATATTATTTGTAACTTTTAACACGGTGGGCTTTACAAGAATATCAGTACTATTTTTTTGGTACGGTTGGGAATGTTTAACTGGGTTGTTATGCTTGTATACGTTACTATGGCGATACATTATTTTATCCATTATTTTCTAATGTGTGGTTTTGCTTTGATTTTTTATATTTGACCAAAGTTTTGACAAATGGCGCCATAATTAATTTTTTATTCACAGTGAAGAGTATTTTTGAAGACTTTTTAAAAACGGTTGGAACGGCTCACGGTATGTTATCGCTAAAACTGAGAAATGTTAGTGGTCCCGATAAAAAAATACTGATATGAAGATTTATATAATTTAATTAAAAGTAAGTAGTTATAAACAGGCTGAAAAAAACTGTTTCAATATTATCGAAGTGCTTAGTAATTATACAACTATATAAGTTTTAAGTTAGTTTTACAAAGTTTTAGTAAAATATTTACAAATTTTTGTAATATACATACAAGCTTAGTAATACTTTCTAAAAAATACATATATTTTACAAGAAATTTGTAAAATAAACTTGAAACTTATGTAGTTGCATAATTATTAAGCAATTCGATAATATTCCATCAGTTTTTTTCTAAGTGTGCTTGTAAACTAGAGTAGAAATACAATAATTCATAAAATAGATTTGCAAACAATTTTGAGATCATTATTTTAAATATAAATTTGATAAAAATGAGTAAATACTTATGGGTAATTCATTATTTTGTTTGTATTAAAATAATGCGAAAATGAAACAGTTATTAGTAAGTCCTTTTATTTGTGGTAAAGTAACGCAGAGAGTAATGGTAGTCCACAATGACAAGTTATTACCGTTTTCTACACTGGGACTGGGTGAGTCCCATTAATTTCCTATTGAGTACTTTTTCATAATATGTACCCTAAGTCGTTTTCAAAATTTTACAATATGTACACGTTAGAGTGTCTGCGTAATAGTTGTTGTGTATTTAGTTACATTCATATATTTGAGCATATCGTCCATTCCATGAATGAACTTTCAAAAAATGGTATTTTTTTGGACTTCGTATACTAAGATGTCTTTTACTCACTTCTATTTGCAGTTATATTAATTTATAATTTTTTTAAAAATCACAAAAAAAAGTGAACTTAGAAGATACATATTTCCGAAAGTAGTTGTACTATTTCAAAGATTTATAAAGCATATGAATGTTGATATCGTCTGATTTACGATTTTTAATTAAAAAATAACCACTTTTTAGCAATAATGCATTCTAAGTAAATGCAATTTTTGATTGCAGTTTGCACTTTTCGATTTTTAAAACGATTTCGATTTGATTACGATTTGAAAAATGTATAATTTTTTTAATAAATAACAAATTCGAATTTTTTGGGACCAAAATGCTAACTACTTTCAATGACTTTTTCACATAAAAAACATAAATTGGAGCACTATAAAGTTAATTTTTTATAGTTTGTAGAATATCAAAAAAATCATAACAGCAATGAGCTTTGAAAAGCGTTATCTTTTGAATTACATTGACTAATGCAACAATTTAAAAAGCGTCTGAAAGTTAAGGTTGTCTAGTTTATGATTTAAATTAAAAAAGTAACCGTTTCTTCTTTAAAAAGGCTTTTTAAGTGCAAGATTCATTAAAAAACGCATGTGTACCTAAAATACATTTTAGAAAAAACCCGTGATTTTTGACCCCGCAACTCGTAAGTTATGGTTTTTCTTTTCTGAAAAAAAAAATATTCTTTTTAAAATTTTGCCCTCCGCCCCATTAAAATGAAACATTTTTACAATCAGAATAGAACGCAATTTCATCACATATTACACTCAAAAAAAAAAAGTTTGTAAAAGTCAAGCAAAAAAATTTTGCTGAGTCATTCAAAATTTTAGTAGTCAGGACGGTGCTAGCAAAAAAAAATTGCTAATGTCAGCAAAATCTTTAGCTGAAAATCAGCGAGCTGATTTTTAGCAACAAAATTAGTAGATTAGTAGAATTAGAAATAAAAAAAGCGTTGGGTAAAATGAATAAATTTTTTGCTGAATTTTAGTAGACTGAAAAAAAACGCAAAAAAAATTGTAGAAAAATTGTAATTTAGTTAATATATTTGCTGAAATCATAAAACATATTTTTGTGATTCTTTTAAAAATAATTTACAATAATTTCGGAATATAAAAATTTTCATTTTAACACATTGATGTCATGAAGTAATTTAATATCTGAAAATATATAGAAATAATTATATATGACATAACAAAAATTTTACTTTCAACTACTTACAATCAATGGTAGTCTAAATGATGCGTTCTTTTAAAGGACGCAACTGCCGAAGATAATTATAGAAACGAAACGAAAAAATAAACAAAAACAAACGAAACGAAAAAAACAACCCTTTTTGCAATAAGAAAACGGAACCATTCTAAGATGTGTGGTCATTTGTCTTTCGCTTTACTCCACACTAGATTATTATCTATTAACATTTATTATAGGACATACATATTAAATTTAAATATTTTTTTTGTCTTTTATTTATTATAGACAATTATTTTCACAAGCCGGTGGCAACGCAAAATTTAAGTTGTTTTAAATCCTCAATTTTGTTTATGTATGAAAAACAGATACAAAAGTCTTCCATGGTTGATTTTTTTATATGTCTTATTAGAGTTGTACTTTTTATTATCATTTCCTCTTCTCTACTACATCTTGACATGCCGCGAACATCTACTTCATTCTGCGTATATCTTTCAATCTGGGTGGTCGTCCACACTATTAATGTGCTTATCAGCACAATTTATTTTTAGCAAACTTAATTGGTAAAACATTAGTATATTAGTAAAGCATTAGTTAAGTGCTGAATATAGTATAACAAAATTTTAGCTGAAAACACGATTTTTAGCAAAAAATTTGCCTAAAAATACTAGTATACCGATTTACAAGACGTTTTACTAACTGTTGTACTAACTTATTTTTTTGAGTGTACATTTATTTATACAAATCTGATTTTTGATGTTGTTAAGGTTCGGGTTCGAATCCTAGCCAAATTTTAAAAAAAATTAATGGTTTTTTTTATAATTAATTTTTGTTTTTTTTAATATTTAAAAAATTTACATTTATATACATTTTTTTCAATTAATTTTTTTTTATAATTTTGTTTGTAAGCGAATTTCAGATTAAAAAAATTATTAAATACTTACAAAAAGAAAAAATTAAAAAAAATAGCAAAAAAAAATTAAAAAAAAAATCGTAAATTAAATTTAACAAAAAAAAAAAAAAATATAGTAAAAAATGTGATACCAACATGGCTTTCGAACTCGGGATATTCTGTGTCAAAAGCCAGCACACTACCACTGCTAGCAAGGTGAGAGTTTTCTCGCCAAAAACTTGCAATATATACACATGAGATTGATAAACCAAAAAACAGGGCACATCCAACCCTGTAAATTTTTTAGGGGCAGAAAATGTTGAATTTTTTGCCTTTTATAAGGCAACAGTTTCAGAAAGAAACACGGCAACCCTCTCAGAGTGTTTAACCTTTTGTTAGAAAAGAAACACACAAAGATAATTTGAGGGGCAAAGTGCAAAAAAAAAAATTGCCAGAAAAGAAAACGCCATTAGACAACTACAGTTTTCTAATGATTTTTAAAATTATGGAAAATGGTCAATATTATTCAGAGTTCAGTGCTGTTTATATTTTTTAATTAAAAAAAAAAATCTTTAAATCCTTAAAATCCAAAAAATCCAAAAAAAAAAAAAAAACTGAAAAAAAATTAGTTTTATATGGAAGAATGTAGTAAGCTATTTATGAAAAAATTATTAAAATAGTCAGTACCAAGCAAACCGCACATTACCAAATCATGGGTAAAGTAATGTATCGCCATAAGGCTTCACGCATACTATACACTAGGCCGGGTCGAAAAAAAAAGTTGTGCCGGTCACCCCCTAGAATTAAAGATAATTTGAAGAAGATTTGAAAAAAAATTTTTTTTTTTTGCCACGCCCCTTGACCCCGCGCATTTGGTTTTTTATTTCTTGTGGCTCCATTTATAGTCCGATCGTAACGTGTTATATATCATTGTTTTGGAATAACAAACGGCTACATTTTCTACTTGATTCTACCATCCTAATTCACGAGTTTTTTCTAAAACGATAAAAAAGTTTTTAAATTCCATGAAATTTTGACTTTACAGTATATATATTTATTCAGTAACAAAAAAGTTACGAAGGTTTAAAAAAAAAAATCAATTTGAGTTTTTTCCAACAATCGTTACAATAAGCTTTGGTCTTTTTGTGGCGCTAGTGTGCATTTGTTTTTGGCACTATGACAATGTTCTCTTTTTCGTATCTCACTTGTTTCTCTATTTTCTATTATCTTTCTCCTCCACATAGTACTACTCTTTTAACCGTCATCACAACCCGATTAGCAGCTGCAACACTTTTGTTAACATATTATTAGGGCTCAGAATTCATGTAAATACATGTCTGTTGTCGTTAGCTAGAGAACAATGTGGTAACCAAATATATTTTGCTATTCAAACAAATTTGCAACAAGAAGGGCATCGATTTGTTAGTGCATATTTTTAGTATATTTTGCTATAAGTGCATATTTTGCTATAATGCATATTCTTATGCATATTTTGTATTTTCTGTTACAATATTTTGCATATTTTACATGTTTTTGCATATTTGCATAATTTACGCATCCATAATTAAAAACATATAATTTATTTATTAGAATTACCATGTCATTCGCAAAATACCGAACGCTTTGTTCGAGTTGTTAGTGAATCCGCAAACAAGGTAACGGACGAAAAGCGCATGGGGTATATATTTGCTAAATAAGAAGTCGAGAGCAGTATTAACAGCTGGAGTCTCGCCAAAATTTAAATTAATTTATTTAAGGAGAATACCACATTAAAAAAAAACATTGTTTATACTTTTAAGAATAGAGTTTCTCTCAACAATATTTGATAGAAAAATGAGTAAAAAGAGAGCACTTTAAAAATGGGCCACAAAAACAATAAACACAAAAAGACCAAAGCTTATTGTTACCGATTGTTGGAATAAACTCAAATTGATTTTTTTAAACCTTCGTAACTTTTTTGTTACTGAATAAATATATATACTGTAAAGACAAAATTTCATGGAATTAAAAAAACTTTTTATCGTTTAGAAAAACTCGTGAATTAGGGTGGTAGAAATCGAGTTTAGAGAAGTCACTTCTAGAATTTGACGTCGGAGTCAAAAGTGATCAAAGTAGAAAATGTACATGGTGGGAAAAAGTAATGTGTCTATAAATAGATTTCATAAAAAAAAAATGCATAAAACATTTTTTTTATTACACATATTTTTTTTTAATTAAATAATAATAACTTTTTTTTTATTAAATAAATAACGTGGTCATGCTCTGGTGTTTAACAATTAGTTAGGCTAGAACTCTACCAACTGAGCTGTCGATACATATAATATTTTATTACTTAAAATGTAAATGAGTTGTTGTGCTTTGTGTTTTCGTTCGTGATATTCAAAGATATACCTTACGCTCATGCTTACAAAAAATCACAAAGTAATGTGTCTATAAATATATTTTTCAAAAATAATATATTAATAATTACTTTACGTTCATAATTCATGCATTATGTAATTGATGATCGGTAAGTCATTATTTTATGTTTGGAAGTAATGTAACATGTAATGAGGTATTATTACAAGGTAATCCATTAGTGTTCAGTTATCGCGTAACTCAGTACTTCTTGTTGGAAAATAATGATGCAGGTAAGGAGTACACATTACAAGGTAATGCATTACTTTATCGCCCCCATTACTAAAGTTTTGTTGGGTATTCTGTCCCAACAAAGTCAAACTTTTATTTATTCTAAAAATTAAAATTTAAAAAAATTTCATCTTTCCAAATATCGCAGCGGGTGGGGGGGAGTGCCAAAATGTATTCAAATATTTAATTTGCATTATGACTGCATTTTCGAAAAAAGTGGTTGTATTTTTATCCACAAAATCGTAAAGTAGACCAAATTAAGCTTTACTATGCTTTCTAAATCTTTGAAATACTCATCTACTTTAGGGCAAATAACACTTCAAAGTTCAGTACTTTTAAATTTTTTTTTTTTGATTTTTAAAAACTAAAAAAACGTTACTAAAAACACGAGTATACAAAATTTTGCTGAAACTGAAAACCACAGTGGGCTAATAGACATCCTAGAGTATACGTGTACAAATCATTAAAATAACCCCCGTTCAGAGTTCGGCCAATCTGTCGTGTAATAGACGATATGTTTTATAATGCATCTGTGCTTTAAACAACTAATTGCGTGAATGTGTAGAGTTCTGAGAATGTATGAAAATTAGCTTAAAATTTATCCATGCACGCGTCGTAAGTACACTTATAGTTGGTGTAGTGTGAAGATACATTTTATACAATAAATAGTTATAATGTAACTCTGCAAAGTTATAATGGATGCTTTTAGTAAAACATTGTAAGTGTAATCACCCGATTAAAAAAAAAACTAATATGATGCAACAAAGAAATGTATCAAATTTGGTATAGCCTTATATATAACGTAAATGCAATTTGATTCGAAAATGGTAAAGTTTGATATAATTTGATGCGATTCAATCAGGTGAAAATATGTTTGTTAAATTTATATTATGGTCCGATTATTAAGAGCAGTTAAATTAAAAATTTTTATGCTCAACATCAAAAAATCTTTATGTCAACTAATATTTTTGGAGTTTGATATTTTAAATTCTGATGTTCGTAACTATTTTCAATGACAATTTTTCGTGTTGATATTAAAATTTTGAGTAGTATTTTTATAGATTTCAAAACAAAAAAGACCCCGAGTAAAACTATTATAATAAAATCTTATATAATATGATCATGTGTAGTACGGTACATTCAAAAAATATTAGTAGAAAAGTCAGTAAAAACATATTGTAAATCAGGTATACTTTTTTTTCAGCAAATTTTTTACTGAAATTGTGTTTTAAACTAAAATTTAGTTCTACTTAGTCAGCACTTAACTATTTTGTGAACTAATGTTTTACTAATATTTTATACTTTATTTAGCTAATAAAATTGTGCTGATTAGCACATCAATAGTGTTAAAGACAACCAGATTAAAAGTTACAAAAACAACCATGGAAGATTTTGTATCTGTTTTTCATACATAAAACAAAATTGTGGATTGAAACAACTTAAATTTTGCGTTTTCACCAGCTTGTGAAAGTAATTGTCTGCTAATAAAATAAAGACAAAATAAAGCCAGAGTACACACTAAACTCTTTTTATATAAATAGAACATTTTTGGTCTTCAAAGTTTAGTAACGTCATGATGCTTGTTAGGAAAAGACCTAACCACGTGGTTGATTACTAAGAAGACAAGAAGGGAGCAAAATTGATTATTAATAGGTTTTTTGTTAAAGTTCTGCCTATTATATAGGCTCTAGCTTTTCTAAAACTTCGGGTTCTGATGAGATGTTTAGCCAGATCGAAATACTAGTATCAACCTAGCAATATGTTTGATTTGCTTATTTTTGTAAATATACGGAGGTTGAAAGCTCGTTATAAATTGAAATAACATAAAAATAATCTCGATGTATATAAAAATAAAAAACTAATATAACTGTAAAAAAATATTACTTGAGCCAGAGTACACACTAAAATTTTTTAAATAAATAGAACATTTTTGGTCTTCAAAGTTTAGTAACCTCATGATGCTTGTTAGGAAAAGACCTAACTACATGTGTTCAGGCCTACATGGGTTAATCATTGATATATTCAAACAACCTAAATACAATTCAAACATACAACATCTAGACTAAGTTCAATAACTTAAATACTGTTTGTTTGCATAAAAATATAGAATAAAAGTCAACGAATTAACCATGTTATGCCTAGTCAGTAACTTGTTATATTAATATTTTTTATACATTAATTAGTTATCATATTACCTTATTGCAATTCTGCATTTTTTACTGTATATAACCCAAAAATAAATAATGTTTTCGTTAGTCATTAACACAACGTTCAAGTGTTTATTTCAACAAACGATACAATCAATCTTGTTACAGTTAAAGTGCTGTAGGAATACAAATAACCAGCCTCGCCTTAGTAGTTGTACAAGTTCATGTGCTTGGATACATACAAACTAAGAGACCCCAAAACATTGGTGACCCCGACGTGATCACTGATTTCGAGTTTCCCCCCACCAGTGGTAAGGAACTCGAAACACTCAGCGATTTCACATCAAGACAGTTCGTCAGTGGAAACATCATTCTCCAGCTGCGCGCTCAAAATTCAGGATGTGCAGTAGTACAAGGCTACCCACAGTCATCAAAGCCCTTTTTAAATCAGTGGACTCATCATTTCCAGCTGACCTTTCTGCAGCAATCTCAAGACGAGTCTGACTAGCGTGTTCTTATATTCAAAAGAGGCTACGAAGACGATTTCAACAGTTCCAGTGGATTCATCAGTTCCAGCTGGTACCTAAATAAAAACACACGGCAGCGATTATGGCGACCATAGACAGTCTCACACCGTTCATCGCAAGATGACTTGCTGCGGATATTAACAGGGTAATATCCACAATAAAGAAAACCCCCAGGATAGAAGAACGCTGGAATACTACGAAAAAAGGCCAGCGAACTAACCATCCTATGCAGAAATTTGAGAACACGACCGACCCTTGATACGCAGACTACCTAAGGTGCCAGAGGACCATCGCTACTTCACAAGTGGTCTATATGAGACTATAGGCCAACGGCATAGCGACATGGTGAATGATTGGAAGACATCATGAAAGAGTTAAGGCTTACAACACCAGGAGCCCGACCTAAAGCTACCGAACGTGAACAATCATTCCCACCTGCAAACAAGGGCTGGTAATGAAACAACGAACATCATCGGAACCATAAATAATATGTGGACGAATTACTTGCAGACAGTGCAGGCAGATCCAACATTTACGTGGCTACGAAATTGAGGCAAATAGAAAAATCACTTCAACACTGTGCAACAGCTGCACAGCAATATATGCGGCACAGACGAAGAGTACGATTTGGAGCACTACTTAGCCGCAGAATCATCAATTTGGGACAAAATTATGCGCGTTCAAGAAATCAAGAAGGTCTGATGACGCCACCCCAAGACTCATCGATCCATCTACCAAAGATCACCATACAACCTTCAATGGTGAATACTTACAATGGCAATCGTTTTATGACATGTTCAACGAGATGGTACATAAACAGCCAATTTCAGCCCATAAAAAAGATGTGGTTCCTGAAAAACCACGTTAAGGGAGAGGCTCATAACCTTATCCAGCATTTGTCACCGACTGAAGCCAATTACACAACGGCTTTGGACATGCTTCAGATAGGTACAAATACAAGAATTTTGACGTTCACACTATTGGAAAGATTAACCGGCCAGCACAGGTTACCAGCTGATAATCCATCTGCATCAGCCATCAAATCCCTTCATGATACAACAAGGGAAACAATGGCAGCACTAAACAATGTGGCGTAAACACCCAACTGGGACCCAATCATCATTCACATAATCATCAGCAAATTAGACAAGGGAACTCACATGCTATATGAGCAGTCTCTACACACCCAAGGCAATTCCTTCACTGGACGAATTCCTCAATTTCTCAGAAAACAGGTTCCAAACATTGGAAGCAATCAATCAGAAGAGTAAGCAACCTTCATCAAAACCCCCACTAAACATGCTCCACAGCAGCAACAAGGCATATGCTCCTGAATCTAAATGCAGTGCCTTGCCAAAATAAATACCATCCGCTATACAGATGCCAAGCATTCTTAAACCAACCTGTCCACAAAAGGTTTGCAACACTTAAAAACAAACAATTTATGCATTAATTGTCTCAAACCAGGGCATTTCGCGAATAAATGCTCCTATCAACATTGCACCAGATGTCCGCACAAACACAACACCTTGGTTCATAACGACGAAGATGTAAGGTCTCATCAAGTCACAAGGTCAGTACCAGCTCCACCTACAGTGGCTTCAGCGCAACATCATGGCGCCCGGCAGAATTACGTGTTATTAGCAACAGCAAGAGTCAGAATTCAGGCTAATAACGGGCAATTCGGTGAGTTCAAGGCAATTTTGGATTCCGGTTCCCAAATCAACATCGTGACGGAAAGACTGATGAAACAACTTAACATAAAACCATCAGAAACATCCTTGAGGATCGAAGGAATTGGCAGAAAATCAAAGCATACGAACAAACGTGTCAATGTAAATCTGCAATCCTTGACAAGCAGATACAAAACGAGATTAGAGGCGTACGTGCTTCCTAACATGTGTCCTGATCAACCGGCTCAGGAAATCAACATATCATCATGGCCAATGCCAGAAACATACAATTAGCGGACCCAAAATTCAGCGACCCTAGTAAAGTTGACATTCTGCTGGGGGCAGAGTATTACAACGATTTACTGTTAACGGAAGAATTAAACTATCGAATCGATTTACCAGCACTCCAAAATACAAAATTAGGCTGGATAGTGAGCGGTAAAATAAAAAGGGATGTCGATAATTCAGGTAATTCAGCAATATGCGCTGTTTACAGTGAGATGAAGAAACCACAAATGAACTAATACAACGGTTTTTGGAAGTTAGACGATTTCGAGACAGATAAAAATCTTACAATCGACGAACAAAGGTGGGAGACGCACTTTGCTCAAAACACAACCAGAGACGAAAATGGTAGGTTTACAGTTAGATTGCCATTCTCAGAGAACCCAAGCGCCTACTAGGGGAAACAAGAAATATTGCCCTCTCGAGGTTCCAAGCCTTAGAACGAAGTTATCTAAGGATCCAACATTAAAATCCCAATACACCAACCGATTTCATGGACCAATATGAAGCATTAGGTCACATGACTCGCATCAACGACAAGGAAATAGAAAAACACCCCATTTTTTTCATCCCTCATCATTGTGTGCTTAAGCCAGAAAGTAGCACCACTAACTTCGAGTATTTTTTGACGCTTCAGCAAAGTCATCATCAGGACTATCGCTCAATGACAATTACACACTGGCCCGCAAACTCAGGGTGACTTGTTTGGCATGTTGTTTAAGATTTCGACTGCCAAGATTTGTATTCTGCACAGACATAGAGAAAATGTACGTCAGATTCTAATTCATCCTGCCGACCGACATATGCAGCTGATATGGTGGAGGAGGAATTCAACAGAGGCAATTCAAATATACAAGCTAAATACCGTAACGTATGGAACGTCTGCAGCACCATATCTCGCACAAATGTTACAACAATTAGCAGAACGGAACATGGAAAGATACCGCTTGGTGCTCATACTTTGAGATATGACTTTTATGTGGACGACGGCATGAGTGGCTCTAACTGTTTAAGAACAGCCCATCGAGATGCAGCAACAACTCACTAGATTACTTCAAGAAGCTGGATTTAAACTCAGAAAATGGTGCGCAAACCCATTCTCAATTATTAAAGGGGGCATCCCACCTGAAGACCTGAGTTTAAACCTACTTTGACAATCACATCAACCAAGGTTTTAGGATTGACATGGACTCCCAAATCAGATTTGTTCTGTCTTAGGCAGAAGTCCAAGACAAGAAGACAATAACAAAACGTTTCTGTTACATCGGACGTTGCAAGAATATTTGATCCATTAGGAATAGCAGGTCCTGTGGTAGTAGCGGCG